>JADEYB020000031.1:112945547-112977028 GCA_015832495.2 Alces alces | reverse complement strand
CCCCCCCCCAGTGCCCCTCCCCCTGCCCAGCACCCCTCCCCCTGCTGTCTGGTAGGTTGGTGCAAACTGCATGGCCTCTCCAGGTCCTGTGGTCTGGGTGGCCAGCTCTCAGTCCGGAGGTAAACCCACTCGGCCTCTCATGAGCAGGCCCCGAGCACGGCCCTGCTCGCGGGGTCAGCTCTGGGCCTAACCCTGCAGTCTGCGTGCAGTCCGCTCATTCGTTCTTGGATTCCCTGAGTCGTTCACCAACAGGGGAGCATCTAAGCCTGCACCCCTGGGGCTAGGGGCATGCCGGGCACCAGTGGGGTGGACAGGTGGCCCAGCCAGGACAGACGCAGGAGCAGAGGGGACAGGGCGCCGGCCCGGCTGCGCCAAGTGAGGGCGCTGAGGGCATTGGGCAGCTGGGCGGCCTCACCCTGACCAGCCCTGCCCCCTGCAGGGGTCTGGGCCTACCCCCAACCCGAACCCTACCCTGAGCCGTCACCCCCGCCCCTCCTGTCTGCTCCCCGCCAGCCACCCGGGGTCCTGCCTGACTGCACCAGCTGCCCCGAGCCCTCCCCCACGTCCTGCCACCCGGTTCTGCCCCCCTCCAGAGCGGCACCCACACTCCATAAATGGGCCCGCAGGCTGGGGGCATAGGGCCCAGGGGCCCACCTCACTCCCCAGAGTCTTGCTTGCTGTTGCCTGCCCTGCCCCCAGAAGTGGGCTCCTGAGGAGGAGCTGGGGCCCCAGGTGGCCAGCTGGCCGCCTGCAGTGGTCTCCATGCCCTGTGGGCCTCCGTCCACTGGCCCAGGTGGGCAGGGCCTGCTGGGGTCTCCTGGCCCTTTGGATGCCCCCCTCCTGCCCTGCTCAAAATTCTCTGCCGGGTCTTTTCCGGGCAGTCTCTGCCTCAGGTCCAACGCGGCCTCCCCAGCTGCGTTTCTCCTCGGGGAGGGGACTCCCCAGAGAGTCAGCTGAGGCCTCTGAGCCTCCGGCAGCTGCGTCTCACCACGCCAGGGAGGCTGGCGGTGCAGACCCGGGCTCTGTCCCCTCTTGTTGCTGGCGCCAGGTTCTCCCCTCTGTGGCTTCTGCAAGGGCGTGTAGCCTGCCCATCCTCCCCTCCTTGGCACCCCCCCATCCCGCTCCGTCACCTTTTTGTCCCATGGAGACACTGTCCCCCCAGCAGGGAGCCTGAGTCATCTGGGGGAAACTGAGGTTCAGGCGGCTGCGGTGGGGTGGAGGGGAGACCCCCCCCCGGGATCAGGCAGGAAGGGGGTGCCTCTGGGGTCCGCTGCGCCTGCTGGGCCGTGCGGGCAGCCAGCCCAGGCGTCCGGCTCTGGCCGGGAGGGGCTCACCTCGGCTCGTTCCTGCTGGCCCTGGGCCTCCTGCCGCACCAGCTGCAGCTCCCCCCGCAGCCGGCTCAGCTCCGCGTCCCGCACAAGGAGGGCCTGTGTGACAGGGGAGGGCACTCCTGAGCAGGCTGGGGGCTCTGACGAGAGGTTCAGCAGGGCGCTGGGAGTCACGGTCCCGACACCAGGACAATGGGCTCTAGGAGCAGGGAGCCCCTCGGAGGCAGCTGAGTCCCGAGGAGGCGGGTCCCGCCTGCTCCCCACTCCCATCCCCACCCAGGGTGCCCGCCCCACTGGCACCTGCCCAGTACCTGCTCTTCCCCGGCGTAGGTCAGGGGGCTTCATGGACTACCTCCTCCCTGGAGCCCCCCACCCACCCCTGGCACAGAGCAGGAACCACGGACAGGTCTTGACCTCCCCAAACGCTCTGCGTCGCTGAAGGTGAGGGGTGTGCAAGGGCCCCCAGGGGTGCCGCGTCACACCCATTGGCCTCAAGGTGGGAGGGCCCTGCTCTGTCGCCAGGCGAGAGGGGACACTCGGAGTGGCTCACAGACATGCCTCCCCCTTACACCAGACCCATGGAGACCCCTGAGAGTCCTGTCACAGTGCAATAACCCACATGTAGCTGTTTACTTACCGGTTCCAGTCACTCAACAGTGCGTGCTTCAGGATGGCACGGGAGGGCAGCCTGGAGGTGTGCATGTATGAGCGTGGTTGGGATGCCCTGCTTCCGGGGTCTCCAATGATTATTTCTAGCATTAGTGATAATAGCCGCAGAACTCCCATCGGGGGAGGCCAGCAGATGGAAGGGGGGACCCCTGTGCCCCCTGGGGTGACATCAGCTGTGGAAAAGGTCCATCCAGTGGGAGGGGGTCTGGGGGAGTATGGATACATGTATATGTATGACTGAGTCCCTGTGCTACTCACTGGAAACTACAACACTGTTAATCAGCTACATCCCAATGCAAAGTGCTTTTGGTGTTTAAAAAAAAAAGGACCACGTGGCCCAGAGCTCAGTGTGGAAGGACCCGTCTGGTTGGCTGTCCTGCGAAGAGAAAGGCCTGGGGCGCTGTCTGTGCCACAGAGGTGGGCACAGCAGTGTTGATGCCCACATGCCGGTCTGCGCATAGCCGTCTCCCGGAGGAGCTTTTGTAACAAAGAGTGTGTCTGCCTTTGGCCTCAGGTCCCAGGGGAGCCTGGAAACCCCTGAAGCATCCCGAGGGAGGGGCGTCCGTTATGCGCCCGCCCTGAGACCGCACCCGAGCTTGTGCTCACAAGGTGATGGGGGGCGTGCAGAGAGGCCCACCTACCCCACCGCCCAGCTCAGGAGGAAGCTGGGCCCCAGGTGTAGCTGATCACACGCAGGCAAGGCAACCCCAACAGAACCCTGAACTTGCCGTGTTAAACACCCTGATCTGCCAGCGGGTGACCTGCGCTGACTCTGCAGAGAGACGGCCCTTCCCTGGGTCTCTCCACCAGACTAATCCTGACCTGTGACTTTTACAGCAAAACCGTAACGGCGAGAGTCGTGCTTCCTGGCCACCGGGGGGCAGCGGAAGCTGAGGGGTTTGCCAGGATCTCACACTGTCCCTGGACGTTCGTAGGATGCCTCCAGGTCCTCCTTTACCCCTCACCCTTGACATGCTGCCACCCAGCAAACCCTTGCTTCCTCCCTCCCAGGATGCAGGAGAGCGGAACAGCGGAGGACGCGGGCCTTGGTGCCCAGCAGGTGCACGGAGCCACTCCGGGCAAGTTATTCACCATCTGCAAATCTGTCTCCCCCCAGTCAAGGGGGCCCCCAAGAGGGTGTCCCTCACAGTGTTGTGAGGATGAAACCAGCCATGCAGAAGAGTCTGACAATAAACCTTGGTTATTCCTGCCACTGCGACTCTTCAATCGCAATTTGTATTTTGTACTAACACCTGAGAGGCCTGTCACAGTGCGATAACCCACATGTAGGTATTCACTTGTCTATTCCACCCACTCAGCAGTGCGTGCGTCTGGATGGCATGGAATACTGGAAGAGCCTGGACTCAGCGGGTAGCTTTCACATGCCCAGTGTCTGATTAGAGGCTGTTTGGATGGTTGGCTGATGGGTGAACACACTGACAGATGACTGGCTGGCTGATCAGATGGATGGAAGGATAACCAGATGCACGGATGGACAGTGCATGAATGTGGATGGGCAGCTGATTGTGTGGACAGAGGGAAGGGTCTGCAAGTGACTGACGGATGAGTAGTTGAGTGAGTGAGTACATGGGTGGCTGAATGAGCGGATGGATAGTCCTGATGGTCATGTGCGTGGATAGCTAGATGGGTATTTAAGCAAATTGATGGATAGATTTGTGGTCAAGTGTGTGGATAGACAATTGGGTATGTTGATAGATGACCAGATATGTAGGTAGACAGCTGGGTATGTGAATAAAGGATGAACATTCAAGTGGATAGATGGATGATGGACAACATGGATGTGTGGCATGACATGGATGTGTGAATGGAAACACAGTGCGTGTGCATAAATGTGTAAATGCTGTTGTTGTCCAGTCACTAAGTTGTGTCCGACTCCTTGCGACCCCATAAACTGTAGCCTGCCAGGCTGCCCTGTCTTTCACTATCTCCTGGAGTTTGCTCAACTCATGTCCATTGAGTTGGTGATGCCATCCAACCATCTCATCCTCTGTTGCCCTCTTCTGCCCCTGCCTTCAACCTTTCCCAGAATCAGGGTCTTTACCAATGAGTTGGCTCTTTGCATCAAGTGGCCAAAATACTGGAACTTCAGCTTCAGTATCAGTCCTTCCAATGAATATCCAGGGTTGATTTCCTTTAGGATTGATTGGTTTGATCTCCCTGCAGTCCAAGAGACTCTCAAGAGTCTTCTCCAGCACCACAATTCAAAAGCATCAATTCTTTGGCACTCAACCTTCCTCATGGTCCAACTCTCACATCGAAGCATGACTACTGGAAAAAGCCATAGTTTTGGCTAGATGGACTTTTGTTGCCAAAGTAATGTCTCTGCTTTTTAATATGCTATCTAGGTTCATCATAACTTTTCTTCCAAGGAGCAAGCACCTTTGAATTTCACGGCGGCAGTCACCATCTGCAGTGGTTTTGGAGCCCAAGAAAATAAAGTCTGTCACTGTTTCCAGTTTTTTCTCCATCTATTTGTCATGAAGTGATGGGACCAGACACCATGATCTTCATTTTTTGAATGTTGAGGTTTAAGCCAACTTCTTCATGCTCCTCTTTCACCTGTATCAAAAGGCTCTTTAGTTCCTCTTCACTTTCTGCCCTAAGCATGGTACCATTTGTATATCTGAGATTTTTTATATTTCTCCTGGCAATCTTGATTGCAGCTTGTGCTTCATCCAGCCTACGTTTCTCATGATGTACTCTGCATATAAATTAAATAAGCAGGATGACAATATACACCCTTGACATACTCCTTTCCCAATTTTGACCCAGTCTGTTGTTCCATGTCTGGTTCGAACTGTTGCTTCTTGACCGGCATACAGGTTTCTTAGGAGGCAGGTAAGGTGGCCTGGTATTCCCATCTGTTGAAGAATTTTCTACAGTGGTTGTGATCCATGGTCAAAGGCTTTAGCATAGTCAATGGAGCAGAAGTAGATGTTTTTCTGGAACTATCTTGCTTTTTCTATGATCCAATGGATGTTGGCAATTTGATCTCTGGTTCCTCTGCCTTTCCTAAATCCAGCTTGTACATCTGCAAGTTCTTGGTTCACGTACTATTGAAGCCTAGCTTGATGGATTTTGAGCATTATCTTGTGAGAATGTGAAATGAGTACAATTGTGTGGTAGTTTGAACATTCTTTGGCAGTGTCCTTCTTTGGGATTGGAATGAAACTTGACCTTTTATAATTTGTATAAATATATGTGTATATATAAAATATATGTGTATATATTTATAAGTGGGCAGGTGGACTAATGGGCAGATGGATGAATGGGTGGCTGGGTGTGTGGATGGGTGAATGTCCGGATAGACAGGTGGGTGGATTCATAGATGGATGGCTGGACAGGTAGCTGGATGGACAGATGGGTGGAGGGACTGAGAGGAGGGTGAATGTCCACCAGGACTGTGGTGGGAGATCAGAGCTGCAATCAGTGACCCACACAGCGCCCCACACAGCCCTCTTACTGGGTTGGAGCAGGCGCGGCGAGTGGATGGGGGCCCCCCGCCCCACGGTCCCCCCGTCACCTGCTGCTTCTCATTCTCCAGCTGAAGGAGACGCTCGTCTCGCTCACGCCTTAGGCTCTGAATTTCCTCCTTCAGCGCCTCCCTCCTGGTCGCGTTCTTCGCCACCAGCTCCTTCTCCCGTTTCAGCCGGCATGCTGCTGCTTCCTTTTCTTCTGTCAGAGACAGACTCAGGGTCTCCTGGGCCAAAGGAAGGGGCAGGTGTGAAGACACACAGGTCAGAGCTCGTGAGAGCAGCAGGCGTCTGCGCTCCTGAGCGAGAGCAGGTCCGTGGACGCCAGGGAGGGACAGCTGCCCGGGGGGCGTCCAGGCCAGCTGGCCGCAGGCCCTGTCTCCCGCAGCGACAGGAGCTGTGGAGGGCTCTGAGCCTCAGCACCCGCCACCCCGCGGCACAGTCACAGCTCAGAAGCCGTTCCTGAGCTCGGAGCACCAGGCACCCTGACGCCAGGGTATGTGAGGACATGTCACTCGGGGCCTGCCGGCCTGGGACCAGTGGACGGCTCAGAGGGCACGGAGCTTCCTGTGAATACGGGCCTCGGACCGTGGCAGGTCAGCTGGCACCCCGGGGCGCCTCCTCTGTGAGGGCCGTGAGCAGTCCTCCCGCCCAGCCCCAGGGTGGCCCGGCCCGCCTGCCACCCGCTGGTTTCCTGGGCTCGCCGCCTCTGTGGACACAGCAGGGACACGTCCCTGGGCAGTGACCGGGCAGCTGAGGGTGGGGGTCCCGGGAAGGCAGACCTTCTCCCTCTGGAGCCGCGCGAGGTCCTCGCGGTGGGCCAGCGCCCGGCTGTCCAGGGCCAGCTGCGCGTCCCGCTCCCGCTGCGCCACCTGCCGCCGCAGCCTCGTCTCCTGGGCCTCCCAGGCGCTCTGTAGCTGCTCCAGTTCCCCTGCCAAGGGACAGACACGTCCAGACCCGCGGGGAGGCCTGGCCCCGCAGCACCCTGCCGCCCGTGGGCCCCTGGCTCTGGGGAGGCTGCAAGCCGGTGGGACAGAGCCTCCCGACCGCTCGGGAGGCACATGACTTGATGGCAGCCCGCACGGCTGGGGTGGGCTGAGCAGGGACAGGGTCATGGGGGGTGGGCAGCGGCTGCCACATGGGCCTTGTGACAGAGCCCATCCCGAGCCTTGGGCCGGCAGCAGGCCCGGTGGGCACCCGGCGGTTGCAGACAGCAGCGGCAGGGGCTCTCGGCTGACTTTAGACGTGAGCTCCCCGCCGTGTTTAGCCCCGTTGGGGTGCAGTGAGTGGGAGCTGCCCACGGGGGGTCAAGCTCAGGGAAGTGGGGCAGAGGGAGCTCATCGGGGCAGCACCTTGCAGGGCCTGCTGGGCCAGCCGTGCGCTCCGGGCCTCTCCCTCCAGCTGCTCCTGCTGTGCCTGCAGCTGTGTTGCCAGCTGTTGGGCCTCAAAGAGGCTGCTCTCCAGGGCGTCCCTCTCGGCCCTGCGGAGAGTCATCACACCACAGGCGAGTCACCCACGCCGGCAGAGGACCCTGCTGGACGAGGTAGCATGGAGCCCATTTGCTAGGATGGTGTCCTCCAAGGCCGGGCCGTCAATCAGAAGGCAGACAGAGGATGCCTCATTCATTTTAAATCTCTAAGAACAGATTGGAGCCCACACAGAAAACATTCCAGGTGGATTAAAAAGCTAAATACAAAACCAAAATAGATAACAACTAAGCAACTCAGAACTGTAAAAGCCATAGAAGAAAGTACAGAAGGATATTTTATAATCTGAAGCAGGACACGAAAGTCAGAAGACAAAAATAAGGAGGCCAACAGTTATGAATACATTTAAAGAGAGGGAGACAGAGTTCTGTGCAGAAAAGATTCCACAAATCAAGTCAAAAGATGGGGGACAGACTTGGAGACAATATTTGCACTAAATATATTACGATTAATATCCATCATATACAAAGAGCTCCTACCAATCAATGACAGAAAGTGGCTTATCCGACAGAAAAATGAGAACAATGGCTGTTATTCACAAAGAAAACAAGAATGGTGAATAAACATATGCAACTCGCTAGTCCTCAAGGGGGTTCAGATCTTATCTGTGCTGTTTCATCCATCATGCATCACATTAGCAAAGCTGAAAATAGTGATCATATCTCTTGTTGGCAGGGGTGCAAGGCCCACTTTGGCAAAGGGGGACTAGGAAATTTTAAAACATAAACTGTGCAAAGATTTTGTTTGGGCCAGCAATTCCAGTTCTAGGGGTCAGCGCTTTAGAAACACACGTGAACCAGTGACTCAGTACAGGACACTCCCCATAGACTCAGATGGGGCCTGAATCTGACTCAGCATCCATGCCATTCAACACGAGAATGTTTCAGAAACCACAGTGCATCCCGTCCGCTGCTAACGAGGATGAGGAACCTCTGTGCCCTCTCTGAGGAGCAGCCTCCAGTACAGAACACGCACAGCACCATCCCCGGCATGGAGAAGCTGCCTCTGCGTCTGGGCAGACACGGCCAGTCAGAAAATGCCTGGGATGGACAGGGCCACTCGGCAGCTCCCGCTTCTGGGGAGGGTGATGGTGGGACCTGCCTCTCCAGCAGCAAGTCCATCCGTCACCAGCCAGACAGTGAGCCTGCGTTCATATTAACGGTATGGGCTGTGTCCTTCACTGCTGCACGGTGGAAAACACCCACTGACCGAACAAACACTCCGCACCGACGCCACGTGAAGACACAGCCCACGCCCAGCCCCAGGCAAGCCGGCGGGCCAGGGAGAGCTGTGGGCCGCAGAGGACCTTGCTCAGCCTGCCTGGCCCGCAGAGTGTCCCTCGGGCCCTGCACACGGCCGCCACTAGTGTCGGGGTAGGGCGTGTCAGCACCTCCCAGGGCGCCCTGAGGTCTGCAGCGCCCAGGAGCCTCACTGCTCTGGTGCCCTGGCCCTCCAGTCCCCACCCTCGAAGGCCCATGCGTTCCCTGCTCCCCACATCCGTCCGCCTGTGCCCTCTGCCTGGAGGGCTCTTCCCAGTGTCCTGTCCACGTCACACGCACTTTCTCCCAGGTGCCCACCTGGCCCCCTCCGGGGGACGTGGCCTGTGTGGACCAGACACCGAACGGTCACCCAGAGGCGAGACTCTGAGAACGAGTCCAGTCTCTCCCCCATCCCACCTCCTGGAAGGCAGCTGGCACCACCAGCAAGGGCGAGGGGGGTGCGGGCGTGGCCTCAGTCCATCTTGCTGAAGCCCGAGAACTAAGAGGGGTCCCTGGTGCTGCAGCCTTGTCAGGGCCTGGGACTGGGGGCCAGACGACCTCAAAACCCAGGGTCCTCACTCATTAGGAGAAGCAAGTCATGTCCCAAGCACCTTGTCAGCAGAAGCTCAGACTGGTCACTGGGAAACACTGTTTAGTGGGTGTGTGACTCTGTCTGGGGTCTGCAGGACCACTGTGTGCAGAGGCCCTGGGCCCAGTGGTCACGGGCGAGTCAGGGGAGGGTCCTCTGACCAGGTCCTGTGGGCTGGGCAGCAAATGATGGCAGGAGGAAAGAGGCGCCCGACCCCTGCCCTCAGAGTGCTGGTGGGGCATGGGAGGGGTCCAGAGGCGGAGCCTGGGACCCTCTGCTTTCGCCCACCCTCAGAGACCTCGTCAGGCTTCCTGCTGCAGTCTGGGCCCACAGTTTCATTGGGAGGGGAGTCTTCCCTCTTTCCTTCCCCTTTTCTTCTGTGACAAAGTTCAAGGATCCTGATCTCTAAATTTCCTCATGGCCTCTAGTTCTGGAATTCTGGGAGGAACTCTCTCTATAAAAACACTTGGATGTTCCTGAGATGGGTGCAATGTGCAGAAGGCCATGAGCCTCTGGATGTCCTTAGAGGTCACAGGTGAGCTCAGCTCACCAGGCAACCGTCTGCAGGGCACCCCCTCTTGCCTACGAGTGTCTGCCCCAGCTCTCCTGGAAGTGGCCCCGATGGTTTCAGGGTTTACCCTGCCCCCTCAGCCTCGTGGTTCCCTGGGGCTGCCACCACCCAGGCTCCAGGAATAAGCATAGGGCCCCAGTCTGCCCATCTGAGCCCTGTGGCTCCCAGGATCCATTCAAGGACATCGAATGGTTCAAGATGGCTGTGGGCAGAGGCTCTCAGGATTCATGGGGCAAAGGGTGCTCTGTGTCTGCTGGCCATCTTGCCAGCTTTCACCTTGAGCCTGCCCAAGAATGACAGGGGAGAGGCAGGGAGTTGAGGGTACCTTGGGAGCACCTGGATCCAGCCTTGCCTGAAGCGGTATGTACCTGGTACTGCTCAGATCCGTGAGCAAGACTTTCCACATCTTTCTACTGGCCTGAGATGGGTTTCTGCTGCCTGCCACCTGACCAGTGCAGCCCCCTCTCTCAGGAAGGCTGTCCTAGGCACATTTACCTCTCCCAGGCGCTCCTTGAGCCCGCAGGCACTGCGTGTGCCCCTCACTTATAGCCTGTCTGCCATGTACACACACTTGCCCTGCCCCACATTCCCTGCGTGCCCGTCCACACCACACTGTGGCTCCTGGAGGTCAAGGCCACAGGAACACTTGCCGGTGGGTCCCCAGGTACCTGAGATCGGCTGCCTCCTCGGCCATGAGCTGACCTTGCTTCTCCAGGGCCTCCTGCTTGGCCAGCAGCTGGACTCGCTCTTCAGACAAAGCCTCCTTCTCCTGCAGGGCCCTCTGGAGAGCGGCCATCTGGGCCTCCTGGTCCTGCAGGCGCTGGGCCAGCTGCTTCTCCAGGGCCTGTTTCTTGCATGTGACCTAGAGGAGGAGGAGGGGAAAGTCCAGCAGAGAGAGTGGGAGGGTTATGAGGGGCCTCTAGAGGGAAAAGGAGGACTTCAGACAAAGTGGTTTCCTTCAGAACAGCAACGGAGGAAAGAGTGGAGGAGGACCGTGGCCAGGAGACATAGAGGACCCCTGGTGCACGTGTGTTTTCACAGCAGAGGGGCCTCCAGTCCTGAAACCATGATGGAGAAATTATTGGATTGAGCACCACCAGGTGGGATCCAGCTGTCAATCTAAACAGTAACCTTTGTTGGGCCACGAATTTCTAGGGTTGGGAGACATTGCACAGAAATGCAAAGAAGGTGACAGAAGACCAGATTGTTGCAGACTAACACCTCCACCAAGAACATCACAAAAATCTGGACAAAATCTATCACAGGAGTCTGTATAGCGCCTCAGAGAGCTGCCCAGGCAGCTGAGACTGAAGGAGCCAAATTCTCAGAGGAAAGGGAGGCAGAGGAGTGAGGCCACCACTCAGCATCTCTGCTCTCCTTGGAGCATATGCTGGTTTAAGTCTGGACTGAGGAGCTGTGAAGCCCGGGAGAGCTTCCAGCAGTCCTGTGTCTTTAGGAGTATAAGAAATTGAGCTTACAGACCTCAGCGCAGAGGGTCCTGATAAACATCCTAGGTTTCCAGTTGTAATCATAGGAGGGCTTCATCCTCGTAGTGGTGATGAAGCAGAATAGACACTCCCCCCAAACCTGGCTTCCCTGGTGGCTCAGGATGGGAAAGAATCTGCCTGCAATGCAGGAGACCCGGGTTCCGTCCTTAGGTTGGGAAGGTCCCCTGGAGAAGAGAATGATTACCCCCTCCAGTATCCTTGCCTGGAGAATCCCATGGACAGAGGGGCCTGGCGGGCTACAATCCATAGGGTTGCAAACAGACAAGACCGAGCCACTAACACTTTAACTCTTCTAACTTTCCAATGATTGATCGGTTTCAATCATCTCAGTCATGGATTAAAGTGATCTACCCCCACTGCCTGCCAGAACCAAAAAGTGATTCCTCCCTAGAAGAACAGCATCATCGAGATCCTAAAATTATTTCTACAATTTTTTATATTTAATACTTGGCTTTTATTCAACACAACCAGGCATGTTAGAGGTAGAATCACATGGCAAAAAACCACATGTAAGAACTTAAAATAGACACACATGCCTCCCTGCCCATCTGGCTATCCGGATATTGAAGTTATCAAACACAGACTTTAAAATAGCTGTGATTAATATGTTCAAGAAGATGGATGGCAAAATGTAGAGTTTCACAATAGAACTGGATGCTTAACGGAATAAGAACAACAACATGATCATCTTAATAGAGTCAGGGAACACATTTAATGGAATTCAAAGCCCATTCATAGTTTAAAAAAAAAAATCTCAGCATGCTAGGAATAAAAGAGAACTTCCTCAATCAGATAAGAGGCATCTATGAAAAACCTCTAGATCGCATCATACTTGACAGTGAAATTCTTTCCCCAAAGTTGGGTTTGGTATTAACAGAAAAATGGCCAGTCTCACTACTTTTTTTCAAATTTGTTCTGTAGGTCTTTAGCCAGTGAATTAAGAGAAGAGATGAAAGTCACTGAGATCAGAAAGGAAGTAAAACCATTGTTATTCACAGATAACATGATAATATACATGTAAAATCCTGGTGCTTATCAGTCTATTTGTCAGGGTTGCATGATCAAAAGTTAATATATGAGATTATATTTCTACATACTAGTAATGGACATAGGAAAATGAAATTGTAACAGCAAGGCATAATATCAAATCCAGGAATTAATTTAATCAAAGATGTGTAAAGCCTCTACACTGAAAACTACAAAACACAACTGAGAGGAATTAAGTAAAGAAAACAACGGAGAGATATACCATATTCATGGATAGACAGCTGGATACAGTTAAGACGTCCATTCTTCTCAAACTGATCTATAAATTCAACAAAATCCCAGTCAAGGTTCTACCAGGTTTTTTTGGGGTGTGCAAATTGACAAATCTGATTCTAAAGTGTAAATAACCAAACAATCTTGAAGGATTAGATGGGAATACTCAACATTACTTCATTACAAGATATTAGAAAGCTACAGTAATGAAGACAGTGCAATTTTGGTGAAAGGATGAACAAATAGATCAATTTGCACAGATCACAATATGATCTGGGCACATACATGCACATGTAGGCTCAATTTATTGTTGCCAAGATCATCCTAGAAGGAAAGAAAAGTCTTTTAAAAATTGGTTCTGAAACAACTGGATATCAATGTGAACAATAGTGGACCCCAGTTCCTATTCCATACCACACACCCACAGTTTTCATACCTTCATGTGTGTCAGAGTCACTAGGAGGAATGATTAAAGTCCAGATTTTTGGCCCCATCCATAGAGTTGCAGATTCAGTAGGTTTTAGGAGGGCAGCTGAGAATCTGCATTTTGAGCAAGTTCTCAGGTGAGACTGATGCTGCTGGCCTGGGGAACGGGCGTGAGAGCCTCCGCTCTACAGAAAAGTCGGCTTTAAGTGGACCACAGACCCAGGACTGGAGGAAAACACATTGGGGCACCGTCTTGTCCTCAGGCTGGGCAACGATTTCTCAGACAACATGTAGAAAATATGAACCATAAAATTTTTTTTAAAATCTGCTAAACTGAATTTTGCCAAAGTTAAACTTTACTGCCCATCAAAAATGCTGGCAACAAAATGTATACACAAATCACACAAACGTGAGAACATCTGTCTGACAAAGTGTTTGTACCCAAGATATGTGAACTAGAAACCCGTAACCAAAATGGGAAAACCCAATAAAAGTAGACAGTAGGCCTGAACAGACACTCGACAAGTTAAGGTATACAAATACTTGATAATCATATGAAAATGTGCTTAATGCCTTTTATTATCAGAAAATGGCCAATAAAACCACAAAGGCACATAACTTCACACACAGAGAGTAGCAAGACGGCGGATGATGCCAAGTGTTGACAAGGCCGAGCAGCAGCCGGAAGCCTCCCACACTGCTGGCCAGTGAAGTGATACAACCACTGGGGAAAACTGCTTGGCAGTTTCTTATAATGTTCAAGAACATCTACCCAGTGACTCCACAGTTCACTCTTAGGTATTTACTCAAGAGAAATGAGAATATCCGTATGAGATTTCTACATGTATGCTTGTAGCAGTCTTGTCCACCTCCAAACTGGAAGCAACCTAAAAATCCAGCAGTGGGTAAATGGGTAAAAAGATGTAATTTATCCATATGACAGAATATTACTATGCTGTCAAAAGCAGGAGCATTTGACACCCCTTTTTTGGGCTCCAAAATCACTGCAGATGGTGATTGCAGCCATGAAATTAAAAGATGCTTACTCATTGGAAGGAATGTTATGACCAACCTACACAGCATATTAAAAAGCAGAGACATTACTTTGCCAACAAAGGTTCGTCTAGTCAAGGCTATGGTTTTTCCAGTGGTCATGTATGGATGTGAGAGTTGGACTGTGAAGAAAGCTGAGTGCTGAAGAATTGATGCTTTTGAACTGTGGTGTTGGAGAAGACTCTTGAGAGTCCCTTGGACTGCAAGGAGATCCATCCAGTCCATCCTAAGGGAGATCAGTCCTGGGTGTTCATTGGAAGGACTGATGCTGAAGCTGAAACTCCAATACTTTGGCCACCTCATGTTGACTCATTGGAAAAGACCCTGATGCTGGGAGGGATTGGGGGCAGGAGGAGAAGGGGACGACAGAGGATGAGATGGCTGGATGGCATCACCGACTTGATGGGCATGAGTTTGAGTAAACTCCGGGAGTTGGTGATGGACAGGGAGGCCTGGCGTGCTGCGATTCAGGGGGTCACAAAGAGTCGGACACAACTGAGCGACTGATCTGAACTGAACTGAACCGAACCACGGAGATGACTCTCAAAGATGTCATGCTGAGGGTGAGAAGCTGGACTCCAAAGTGTCTGCACCCCATGACTCCCTATGCAACAACATCTAAAGCTGGTGAAGCCAGTCCACGGTGGCCCAGGTCAGGGCAGAGGACGCCTGGGTGGCCGCGCCACAGGGGAGCCTGCTGGGCTGGTGCAGACACTCTGCATCCTGACCACGCTGGTGTCCCCACCAGGGCTCACCACGGTCAGCACCCAGTGAGCTGTGCGCTGGCTTTACTGAATGTAACAGTGCGTCACCCAACACAGAGGGAAAGGACAGGTCAGAGTCTGAGAAACAGGAAGAGGTGAGCCTGAGCCCCGAAGGTGACAGGCCATGAAGTCTGAGCACCACTGGGGGTCCAAGGCTCTGCAGGGACTGGTTTCCACGTGGGCCACCACGGCTGGAGTCAGGAGAAAGCAAACATGCCACAGTGTCTTGTGCTACGGAGTCTGACCTCCTCCATGGGAGATCCACGTTGGCAGATTTGGGAATGGATGCAGGGATGCGGCTGTGAGCGTGTGACTGGGCAGCTCTGTTGTGTGGATGTGGTCCAGGAAGACAGACAAGACAACAGAGGGGCAGGGGAGCATTTCCCTTGAGTGTCTGAGTATCGCTGGGCCCGAGGCCTTCGACCCTCTGACCAGGGGGTACACAGCCCCTGGATGCTGGGGACAGGCCCGATGTAGACGTCCTTTTAGCGCGCCGCTCCCCCATCCCCTACCTCCCACACCGGAAAGCTGGCTTCAAATCAGCCAAGTCGGGCAGCCTGAGCTTAGAAAGCGCCGGTGCTGACGTCCGAGGGCCAGTGTGGCTTCTGTATCTGTGTGTGCCTGCCCACCCCAGAGGCAGGGGCGGCCCTGTCAGATGCGGCTGGGGACTGGGAGCCCCACAACCCCCTCACCTGGCCCACCTGCGCCTGCAACTGGGCCCGTTCTCGCTGGAGTCGGGCCGCCTGACCCTCCAGCCGCTCCAGCCGCTCCTCCAGCCGCCTGCAGGCCCGCTGCAGGCCCCTCCTCTCAGCCCGCAGGAGCTCCACCTGCCACTCGGCCTGCGCCAGCTGCTCCCGGGCGCCGGCCTGCCCCTGCGCCAGCGTCTGCTGCTGCGCCCGCAGCTCGTCCCGCTCCTGCTCCAACTGCCGGAGAGGGGGGGACAGGGCGTGGTCCGTGTGCAGACCCAAGCCCCATGCACCCTCGCCCCAAGTCCAGGAGTGGAGACGGCGGGGAGGAGGATGAACA
Source organism: Alces alces (assembly GCA_015832495.2). Lineage (NCBI taxonomy): Eukaryota > Metazoa > Chordata > Mammalia > Artiodactyla > Cervidae > Alces > Alces alces. The sequence goes on along the minus strand of JADEYB020000031.1, from coordinate 112,961,594 downwards.
AAGGGGGAGCCCTGAGCTCGGGGGCCCGGGGCTGCACCAGGGCCCACAGCTGCTCTGGGGAAGCGGGACTTGGGGGAGGTCCGACCCCCTGGGCCCTCGTCTCACCTGCAGGACCAGGTGGCTCAGGGAGCCTTTGTCCTGAGCCAGCGCCTCCGTCACAGCGGCCATCTTGGCCAGGGAGCCCCTCTGCTCCACCCCCTCTGCCTTGAGCCGGCTCACGAGCAGCTCCAGGTCAGCTTTGCTGGCCTCGGCCTAGGGTGGGGAGGGCAGAGGTCACCCAGCAGGGAAGCTGGGACGGCTTCTAGATTCGGGGGAGCCACGACGGGGTGGGGAGTGAGCCGCACATCACCGAGGTGTGCAAGCTGGAGCTCCGGGGGGCCCTGGAAGCGGTTACGCAGTGGCGAGGCCCCGGGGGTGGACGGTGGCCCCTGGGTCCAAGGCTGCGGCCAGGGCAGGCGAGCGGGCGCCTGAGTTAGGGGCCCCTGAGGGTGGCTGTGGCCGGCGCTTGGGGGGACGGGCCAGGGCACACTGGTCGGGGACCGAGGGGGCCACCCCGAGGCTGGGACCGGGGGACACCCCTGAGCTTGGGGCCAGGGGATGGTCTGCAAGCCCAGGCCGGCGAGGAGAGGGGCGAGGTGGGGTGGCCGGGGGCGCACCCGGGCCAGGGAGCCGTGCAGACCCGCCCTCTCGTTCTCCAGGACGTCCCTCTGCAGCCGCGCCGAGTCCAGCGCCTCCTGGGCCGACACCAGCTCCGTCTTGAGCCCCGAGACCGTCCCCTCCAGCTGTTCCAGGCGCCCTTGACTGAGACCCGGAAACAGAGGGCAGAGGGCGTGAGGCCACCTCAGGACGAGAGCTGGGCCACTTGTGGGGCCCACAGTCAGGGTGACTGCCCGCGGCTGCCCCCAAGGTGCGGGGCCCCAGAGGAGCACGGGTCCCCTGCAGGCCCGGAGTCACTGCCCAGCTGGGTGTGGGTGTGTCTGCTGAGACCTGGGCGACAGCCTGGGCCAGCAGAGGGCATCCACGCTGCGGCCTACCCCAGTGGGGCCCAGGTATCGGGGTGGGTTTGCCCAGGGTGGGGGGGCTGGCACTGGGCTGGACTTGGGGTGGGCGTGTGAGTGGCGGTGGGTGGTGGTCAGTGTGAGAGGGGCCGGCGGTCTCACTAGCACCCCCTGATGAGGCTGGTGAAGATGTAGTCCCGGGGCGGCGGGGCACGCGGGGCCCGGGGGCCAGGATGCCTGCTGGAGGCTGGGTGGCCCACCTGCTCTCCAGCGCCCTTCGGCTGCGCTCGCCCTGCTGCTCCAGCGCCTCCTTCTGCTCCGCACACCGCCGGAGGCTCCTCTGCAGCTCCACATTCCTGGCCTCCAGGCTTTGCTTCTCAGCATGGGACACGGCTGCCTCCCCCCTCAGCTCCTCAACCGCCTCCTCGAGAGCCGCCTTCTCTCTGGAAGCAGGCGAGGCTGAGGCTGGGGGTCCCGGGCACGTTCATGCCTCTGCCCAGCGCCTGGGGGGCGAACAGGGCAAGGGGGCCGCGGAGGCCACTAGGGGCCGGGCTCAGGGACACGTGCGGACCACCCCCAGCTGGTCTGTCCAGGCAGGGTGGCTCCCAGGTGGGGGGCCTTGCGTGAGCCTGTAAACCCCAGAGGACCTGACCCCGGGGCATCCCTACGCTCGGGCCTCTGCACCCGTGGGCTAAGCTCAGACAGTCCTGCGAGACCCTGTGGGAAGGAGGGGACCCCGGCCTGCCAGGGGCCCCCACATCTCCTGGCCCCAGAGACCTGTATCCTCGTCAGAGCTGAGCGTGCCGCTGACCCACACCCGACCCCGAGGTCCCCTCTGCAGGTCACCTACCAGCCAGGACTGGATCTCAGCTGCTCCCCACCTGGCCAGGCCCCGAAGCACCAAGTCCTGGGGCCCCACTTCCCAAATGCCTCCTGACTCAGCCTCTCATCCCCCTGTGTCACGGGGCCACTGGGCCTGTCACCCCCAGTCCCCAGGATGCTGTGGTCTAGCCACTTGTGGGAAGGCAGTGTCCCTGAGAACAGCCCCCCATGGCCCTCGCCCCAGTGACCGCTAGGCCTGGGCAGGCCGAGGTGGGCCCGCCTGCCCAACCCACACCCTGCCTCCGCCTGTCGCCCCTACCAGAAGGCCCTCCTGAGACCTCGCAGGCTCCCCTGTTCCTGCCAGGCCGAACCTGCCCGCTCCCATCTCTGCCCACCGCCTGTGTGCCTCTCGAGAGCAGGACTGGGTCTAATCTTCCCTTGGACCTCCTGTCCCAGCACTGAGTGCTCTGTCAGGCCCTCCAGAGAAGGGGTAGCCCCGAGGGGCCTGCAGGCCCGACCCCTGGGTGAGTGAGCGGAAGCATGGGAGGCTGTCGGTCCACTCCTCACGGCGCCCTCCTGCAGGAAGCCTTCCTGGGCTGCCAGCACACTCCTGCCCCACGCTCCGGCTCAGGCAGTGTGTGGGTCTGGGAAGCCCTGGACTACAGATGCTGGGGATTCTCTTCCCGCCCCTCACCACCACCCGCCCTGGGGGCAGTCAGACGTGCACAGAAGCATTCAGACAGCCTCCTGGCCAAGTGCACCAGGAGACGCCAGACCCACGGGACACGCCAGGAGTGTGGGCAGGGAACTGGGGGTCTGTGGACCACCTGCGAGGGATGGCCCAGACCCCTAGAGGACTCTCGGCAGTGGGAATGGGGCAGCGGGGCCAGAATACAGCCTGGTCCCAGGAGGGGCGTCTGGGAGGCAGGGCTGAGGGGCAGGGCTCGTGCTCAGCCTGGGCTTTGGGGAAGGTGAGTCCTGGCCACAGCCCAGATGGGCCCAGAGTGGGAGGAGGGGTGCTCAGTCCAGGCAGGGCTTGGGAGCGAAGAGGGGAGGGAGGCAGCTTCCATCTGGATGTTTTCACTTTTGCTCCTGGAGGGCCTCATGGAGGAGGTGGCCCTGCCCACCGGCCTCACCTCCCCAGGAGCTCTTTCTCCTGGAGGGCCTCATGGAGGAGGTGGCCCTGCCCACTGGCCTCACCTCCCCAGGAACTTCTCCTGGAGGGCCTCGTGGAGGAGGTGGCCCTGCCCACTGGTCTCACCTCCCCAGGAGCTCGCTGGTCACACGGCTCTGCTGCACCTCCCGGCTCTGTGCCTCCAGCTTGCCCAGGAGGTCCTGGCGCTCCTCCTGCAGGAGGCTTCTTGAGGCCTGCAGCTCCCTCTGGCTCTCAGACAGCTGCTCCTGGAGCCCCGCGGCCCTCGCCTCGGCCGACTCCAGCTGCTGGTGCAGCTCCTGCCCGGTAGTGGGGGTGCAGTGAACCCCTGTGGCAGGGCCAGGCCTCTGAACACAGAAGCCAGCCAGGGCCCTGGACTCCCAGAGAAAGGACGCAGTTCTGACCAGAGACCCACCTGAGGTGCAGGGCCAGGCACCTGGGGGGGTCAGCCTCCTGGGGGTCAGCCCCCTGTGGGGTCAGCCTCCTGGGGGTCAGCCTCCTGGGGGTCAGCCCCCTGGGGGGTCAGCCTCCTGGGGTCAGCCTCCTGGGGGTCAGCCTCCTGGGGTCAGCCTCCTGGGGGTCAGCCCCCTGTGGGGTCAGCCTCCTGGGGTCAGCCCCCTGTGGGGTCAGCCTCCTGGGGTCAGCCTCCTGGGGGTCAGCCTCCTGGGGTCAGCCTCCTGAGGGTCATGGGCAGGCCCATAGAGGCCCTTCTCAGCCTGGCAGGCTCTGTGCCCACCTGCTCCCGCTGCCGCCGCCTCTGAATAGCCGCCCGCACGGCCCACAGTGCTGTGTCCAGGGCGACCGGGGAGCGGGCTGGGGGCAAGGACTCAGCCGTCAGGGGGGACCCAGCATGAGGGGGGCTCCTCCGTTGGCCCTGCACTCCCTCGCTTTCAGCACTGCTGCTCTTCACCAGCTCCTCGCTCCCTGCATCTGCCTGGGCCACCTTCAGGGCGCAGAGAGGACAGAGCCCAGAGCTCAGGTCACACGGGTCCTTCCAGACCATCTCCCAGGCCAGCCTGAGCCACGGGGGCCCTGTGGCCCATCAGCTGCCCGTGTGGGAAGGACCCAGCCGGGCCTGCACCTGTGTGATGCTGTCCAAGAGGAGCCGCAGGGTCTCCACCTCCGCTCTGGAGTCCCCCGGGGCTGCTGGGCCTCTGCCGCTGTGCTGAGACTCCTGGGGGGATGGGGGTGGGGGCTGCTCAGCGAGGCCCAGGCCCCGACTGCCAGCCGCCCCCTCCCAGCCGCGCACCAGTCTCTGCACGTCGGTTCTCAGGGAAGAGACGGTTCTCTCGCTCACGTTTTGCTCGATGAGCTTCTCCACCAGCAGTGTCTGCTCTGAGAGTCTGGGGACAGCGGGGTCGGGCAGGGCCGTCTGTATCAAGATCAGAGCCCAGGGCGCTGGCGGGCCTGGGAGCCCGGCTCTGTCTGCCTCCTCCGTGGTGCATGCGGCCTGCCGGCGGCTGTTGGCCGCCTCTGACCCCCCACTGTGGTCAGATGCCCTTCTCCCGCTCTAGAAACTTCAGCGGCTCCCATTGCCTCGGGAGTCAGCACAGACCCCGAGTTCAGCATCGAGCTCCCACTGTGACCCAGACTCAGCTCCCCCGCCCAGCAGCGAGGCTTCCTCGGCCCAACCTGACCTGGCCGTGCCCTGCCCCTCCCTGTGACTGGATTGCCTCTGACAGTTTATTGTCTTTGCTTCCCAGGAACCAGCTTCTTCTCTGACCCCGGGCCTCCCTTGGGCCTCCCTAGACCCAGAGCCGTGGGCGCCCACACACCTGGCCTGGAGCGCCGCCTTCTCCGCGGCCCAGCGGCCCTGCAGCTGCAGCGTCTCCCGCATCTTGTCCTGCAGCTGCTGCTCCAGGGCAGCAGCCGCACTGCCGGCCGTCAGCCGCAGGTTGGAGCCGAGGTTCAGGCAGGCCGTGTGCAGGCGCCGGGCCATCCTGGCCACGTCTGCCCGCAGGTCAGCGAGGCCCCTGCGAGACCAGGGCGCACCCAGCTGAGCCTCGGGGGTGTCTGTGGGCTCAGCCTGGGGGCTGCACACCAGCTGGGCCAGGCGGGGTCTGGTCTCAGGCCAGAGGTCTGCCCACCTCAGGAGAGGTGGCAGGTGGCATGACAGCCGGGCAGGGGTGGGCGGGGCTGGGCCAGGACGCACAGGACCGGCTGTCCGCCTGGACCGGTACGCGGACTGTCTGAGCCTCAAGGGCCCAGGACAGCCGGGCTGAGGTGCCTGGCCAGGCCCCAGAGCTCCGTGCAAGTCAGTCCGCTGCTGCTGACGGCGGCCCCCTGCCTGACCCACTCTGTGCGTTTGGCCACCTCTCCCAGGGCGCCCTGTCCTCCTTGGGCCCGTGGGTGGGCACGCACCTCTCGGTGGCTGCCCGCAGCTCGGCCAGGTGTCCCCGGAGCACAGTGACTTGCCTCTGCAGGAGCGCGTCCTGGGGCTGTCCCGAGTGGGTATGCCTGGCCTGCAGGCAAGAGGCGGAGGCCAGGCTGAGGGGTGGGGGGCCTGCGACCCCATTCACCCCCATACTGCTCCTCCAGCACCAGAGGTGGGGGGCAGACCTCGTCATCAGCCTCTGTGGCCCCTTCTCCTCCCCAACAATCAGACTGCCCCCTACCTGGGACAGAGCTTGGCTCCCCTCCCAGAGGCTGTGGGGGTGAGCGCCCCCAGCTCCAGAGCCAGGACCCCCTCAGCCTGGTCCCCATGGGGGTGAAGGCAGCACTCAGCTGGGGTGGGGAGGTGGGAATGGGGTTGGGGCATGGGGTGTGGGCAGTGGGGGTGGGGTGTGGGGGTTGGGGTGGAGTGGGGTGTTGGGGGTGGGGCGTGGGGTGGGGGCGTGGGGTGTGGGTAGTGGGAGTTGGGAGGTGGGATCTGGGCGAGAGTTGAGGCAGCAGGATGCAGACCCGTGTGGGCAGCGAGGCCAGCCTTGCAGGGAACTGCGCTGAAGCCTAGAGCCAGAGCCCTAGCCTCGGCGCTGTCTCCGCAGGTCCTGCCGGCGGCCGGGCTGAGCTCAGAGCCGGGCTCTGCGGGCCCCACAGCCCCTCCACCTGCTGGAGCCCAGCGCTCGTCACTGTTGCTTCAGGCCAAGTGCTCTCCCCGAAGGCCCTCTGGCTGCAGACCCGCACTCCCACCTTCACGAGCCCTTTGCTGAGCCCTCTCCCCGAGCCCCACCTGAGGTCCACCCACGAGCCCAAAAGCCCCTGTGGTGCACCGTCTCCGGGAGCGCCCCTGGTCCTGGCCCAGAGCCTTGTGTACACGCCCCCCGCCCACTGCGGTCATCAGGAGCCCCGGTGACACGGAGGGGTGGACACCCAGCCCCGCCTACCCGACACTGACGGAAATACAGGACACGCCAGACTCCACAGCGTCTGGACGCGAGGCTGGGTGGCTGGTGCGGTAAGGCACACGCAGGCCAGGGACGGGTAAAGTTCCTGATTCGAGAGTGACTTGGCAAACAGCAGCTTGAACTTGTTTCTTTGGGCACAGGGGCTCCGAGGACAGAGGGGAAAGCCTGGGCCCACCCAAGGGGGAGTCTACTCACCTATAGCAGTGACCCCCCAAGCTGCACTCCAAGCAAGGTGTGCTAGAGGCAGGCAGACCTGCACACACGCGCGTACACACACACACCTGCCTGCAGGGGCGGTAAGGAGGTGCAATGCATGGTGAACCAGCACACACATGCACACACACATGTACACACACACACACACCCACACATGGCTGTCTGCAGGCACTGTAAGGAGGTGAAGTGGATAGTGAACCAGCACACACACGCACACACACACACGCACACGCACACACACACATGCACACACACATGTACACACACACACACACCCACACATGGCTGTCTGCAGGCACTGTAAGGAGGTGAAGTGGATAGTGAACCAGCACACACACGCACACACACACACGCACACGCACACACACACATGCACACACACATGTACACACACACACACACCCACACATGGCTGTCTGCAGGCACTGTAAGGAGGTGAAGTGGATAGTGAACCAGCACACACACGCACACACACACACGCACACGCACACACACACATGCACACACACACACTGTTGGAGGGGCAGTGTCCCCCGCAATTCACATGTTGAAACCTAATCACCCACATGAGAGTATCTGGAGGTGGGGTTTTTCAGCTCCACTGCTCTGAAGGGTGTTAGTGCCCTTACAAAAGGGGCCCCACGAGCTCTCCCTCCCTTCTGCCTTTTGAGCGGATAGCCAGAAGGTGTCATCTGCGATTAGACAGCGGTCCTCATCCTCACCAGCCGCTGAAGGGGCTTGCACCTTGATCTTAAGCTTCCAGCCTCTAGAGCTGTGGGAAATGTTTGTTTACAAGCCCGGGGCTGGAGTATTTCTGCTCCAGCAGCCTGGAGGGACCAAGACGGGAAGGAAAAATCTTGGAGATTTGGATTTGGAACCATGAGTTAGCCTTGGTGCAGTTTTCAGCCTAGATTCATAAAACCTGGGTGGTTTGAAAAAACAGTAAGTTAAAGCTGAAAATTTACTTCTATGTGGCCCCAAAGATTAGAGTCCCTAGAATCTGCCTGAAGTAAATGAAAATCTTCTTTGGAATGTACCATGTTTATTCCAGGTTTCAAAGAATTCTCAGAGTTCCAAGGATACTACACGGCTCTTAACTGAAGAAATCAGAAAACCACCGGAGACACATAGACACCCAGCACCATGGTCAGAACCAGCAGAAACAGTGAACTCAGACCTCGCAGGAGTTCAGATATTAGAACATCAGAAACAGGCTACAAAATAACTGCTTTCTAGCATGCATCAATAAACACAACAGAGGCTTGAAAATAGGAGACGAAGATATGCAGAAAATAGAATAAAAGTCAGAACTTTTAAAGATGAAAAATACAGTATTAGAAGTTAAGTGAAACAGGCAGGTTGGATACCAGGGGAGAAAACTGATGAGTGGCAGGGTGGACTTGAAAAAATTACCCACGACATAGACCAGGGCAGTAAGGAGGGGAGGTTAAGAGCATAGGAGGGAGCCTAGAAAGGGTGTGGGGGGGGAGGGGGAGGTGGGACTCGGGCAACTGTGGAAGACAGAACAGAGGCTTCCCCAAACAAGAAGAGAAGGAACCCTGATGAGTGGAAGCAGAATAAACAGAAATCTGCAGTCGGCGGTCACAGGAAGTCACAGCAAACGATCCCCAGTGGCCAGAGTGCGATGCCCGCCAGAGGAGTCAGGGGTCGGCGGGTGTTGGCAGGCTGGAAGCTAGGAGACAAGCCAGGACGTAGCTAAGGTGCTGAGAAAAACAGCTGCCAGCAAGTGGGAGTGGCGTTCAAGGCCAAGGGGGAGTAAAGAGCCATGATCGGCTGGTGCCAGATTGGACCCAAGGTCCGCCTCTGGGGCGCCTGTTCTGCTGTCCAACTGAGGCTGGGGGTGAGGTGTCCACCCCGTCTCACTGGCCCCGCAGCAGCCCAGCGCCCTGTGAGGACTGATCTGACCGGAAAGGCCGTGCCTTCTCCCCATGCCCGTCTGACACCCTCCTGTCCCGGGACAGCTGTCTGGCAGGAGGGGTCATGTCTACACAGCGGGGGCAGCCTCTGCTCCACCAGGTCCATGTGGAAAGAACCAGGATGGCCCCTCTGCGGTGGGCTTGTCCGAGGGACCCCTGCGCAGGGTTGGTCTGAGGCCAGGGCCCCGGGGACCACTTTGGCCTCTGCCCCACTGCCGGGGAGAAATCTTGCCCTGGAGGCTGCTGGCAGGCGCTGGGGGAGCCCGGGGGCATCCAGGGCAGATCAGGGAAGGCGTGGCCAGGCACAGGCGCGGCTGACTGTCTCAAGTCCTGCCCTACTCCATGCTGCGTGTCCTGAAGCTGGCGACCACCCCACATGGTCCACACGGCATCGCCGCTGCAGCTAGGCTGAGGCCGGAGCCCCGTGCCCAGACCCCACCCAGGGCTGAGGATTTTGGAAGAGGCCGCGGGGTCCCTGCTGGCCCGGAGTCCAGCCCGCAGAGACTCCTCCCTCCAGCGCAGGGCGGCCACTCCGGGGCCAGGGCTCAGCCCTCACCTGACTTCCCAGTCCGGCCATCGGCTCCTTCTCTCAAAGTGGTGGCTTTCCACCTGGTGAGCCCCACTCCACAGACAGCTGTGGCCAGGCCGAGCAGGGGGCCGTGGTGTGGCTGGGGGCAGCCACCAGCTCACCCCTTCCCGGTCCTCGCTGCCCATCCCCGCCCCAGCTGCGGGCACCGAGCCGGGCGTCCCCCTGCCCACGAGTGGGAGCCAGGGAGCACCTGTCTGTGGGTCTGGCGCTGTGCCTCCCGCAGCTCCAGCTTGGCCCGCAGACGGAGCATGCTGCCCGTCGTCCTGGCCAGCTCCTCGGCCAGCCTGTCATTGGCCTTCCGCATGTGCTCCAGCTGTTCCCGCAGGAGGGCGTTCACCTGGGAGAGGCCGGTGTTCCTGGACGGGCAGGGACGTGGCAGCGTGATCGTAGGCGGGTGGCCTCCCCTACAGACGTGCTCAGATCCCCAGGCCCCAGACCTCCTGGGCTCAGACGACCCCAGCTCGACTGTGCAGCCCCACCACTCCTAAGTGGCGCTGACCGCCTGCAGAGGATCCTCTGTGCACAGAAAATGGAGGCCTGCCTCGGGCCCCCCTCTGGCACCCCACTCCCCCCGACATATCTGTTGTCCCCTCCTCCCCCGGCCTCGAGCTCCCTGGCTCTGCCCTCACGACTACAGCTGGCTGTTCACTCCAGGGTGTAGAGATGAGCCTCCAGAGCAGCAAGAGGGTCAGGGCTCGGGAGCCCCAGCCGAGGGAACCAGGGCTGGGAGGGAGGTGCGTTCCTGTCGCGGGGCGGGCTGGGGGAAAGGGGTCAGGCGTGCCCCAGGGAAGGGGCAGCCCCTCTGTGACTGTCGGCCTCTCTGCCTGCAAGGCAGGCCTGTGTGTGGCTGCAGTTGGGGACCCCAAACCCTGCAGAGCCCACAATTCCCGGCCAGGCTGCGAGGCCACAGGGATTTCTCTGCTCCTCTCTGCTCTGGGGGCATCAGCCTCCTGGAGATTTATTTTCTGCAGCCCCTGCCCCTACCCCCCACTTCTCCAAAACTAGTTTTCAAGATGCTTCTCAACACTGATCCTTTGCCAGTGTCCCTGAGGAGGAAGCAAGTCCGGGAAGCATGCCACAGACGGCTTAACCTTCCTGGGTCTGGCGACAGAGCCGTCTTGGGCGCCCCACCCCGCCTGCTTCCCTCGGCAGGGACCTTGGCGAGATGCTCTTCCCTCCAGGGGCGTGTCCTGGGGCTTGGGGCTCCCTCTGGGGGGCTGGGGGTGACATACAATTACCGACAGTGCGCAAATGAGCCTGGTCATGACTCCAGAGCGGCTTGAAGCCAGAGGGGCCTGGGAGTCAGGGTTGGAGTGAGAAGAGGAGTGGGATTGGGGGGGAACCCAGAGACACCCCAGGACTGGCCAGGCCAACCAAGGCCCACGGGCAGGTCAGGTGACCTGCCGGCCCCAGCTGTGGCGGCGGGGGGGGGGGCTGTGCTGGGGCACCACAGCAGGGAGCAGACTGAGGCCCAGGGGTGTGGCCCCCGCCCTGCCCTGCCCTGCACCCCCTGGCTCTGACTCCGAGTCACTCTGGAGGAGTCGCCAACAGCCCAGGGCACCTGCCCTGCCCGCGGCTCCCTGCAGCCCTGCCGGCCATGCCCACCCGGCCTCACCTCTGCTCGGCCGCCTCCAGACGGCCCAGGGCCTCCTCCAGCTCCATGCTGCGCTCCAGCTCCGACCTCTGCAGCTGGGCCTTGGTGGCCTCCAGCCGGGCCTGCAGCTGGAGAGGGCGTTGACCCACCTGGCCGGCTGCTTCCCAGCCCTGCAGGCCGGGCGGCTCAGGCACAGTGCCCTCTCTGGGATGGCTGGGAGGGCTCTGGGGGTCCCCAGCTGGGGTGGGGTTCAGGCTGAGATCAGGGGTGCGGTTGACTGGGGTCTGGTCAGAGGGGTCAGGCTGGTGGCCATCCCCACGCCGGCCCTGCGCCTCGTGCTGCAGCCAGCAGAGGAGGCCCCGCATCAGGCCAGGCGAGAGGACATGGAGCTGGACTGTGGTCCCCTGCATGGCAGTGAGTGCGCGTGGGGTCCCACCCTGCCCCTTCTGCCTGTGCTTGAACCTCTGTCTGCCCCCAGTCCCTCATCCAGCAGTGGGCGAGGCCACCCCACAGTAGGTGGGCCTGCAGCCCCCAGGTGGGTCTGGTGGCAGGGAAGCCCCCGGAACTGGCCCAGACCACTGTTGAGTCTGCAGGGCTGAGCGGATGGCAACCTCGCTCTGAGGGAAAGGGGTCGCTGGGGGCCGGGGCCGCCACCCAGATCTGCACCCAGAGCACATTCTGGGGTCCGAAGAGGGGCTGCAACAGGCCCAGGGGGACAACTGGCGGGGGCTGAGACAGGAAGACCAGGAGAACCGAGGGCTCACCTGTGGCGGGGCCTGGGGCCAAGGAGGCGGGTGGGGGAGGTGGGGAGGACGGGGCTCCCGAGGCCTTTGGTGGGGCTGGGGGGGCGCTGGGATGGGGCTGGGGGACCCGGCGAGGAAGGAGACAGACATCCACAGAGCAGTCACGCCCACCCCCACGCCGCCCCGCCCGTCTCCTTGGGGGCACTCAGGGAGACCAGGCTCCTCAGTGGTCCGTACTACGCAGGGGGCTGACGCCAACGGGGGGGCGGGTGCGGCCTGGAGCCGGGATCTCACTGACTCACTTGGTTTCCTAATCTGGCTGCAGGGCTTCTGCGGCTTTTATTCCCACCGGCCTCTTGTTCCCAACATCTCCCCACCCTGTGCTAGGAAGACGCCCCCACCCCCAGCTCCACGCCGGCCCGGGAAGGGGAGGGCGGCGAGCTCACCCAGTGCTCCCGGCCCGCCGGTCCTGCCCGAGGAGCTCCCGGGGAGGGGGGAACTGGGGGTGAGGATGAGGGTGGGGGGGCCTCTTGTGGGGCTGGGGTTGAGGACAGGGGTTCTGGGGCCCCTTTGTGGGGCCATGGGTGAGGACGGGTGTCCTGGGCCCCTTTGTGGGGCTGGGCATGCCACCGACACCTGGAAGCCATCAGGACCCGGGAGGAGGCATGGCCGGCTGGGGATTTCAGCCCCGGTCACCGGCCACACCAGAGAAAGGGCCAGACTGGGTCAGGTCTCAGCCTTCAGCGTGCCCCTGCACGGCTGGGACCTGCCGTGAGCCTGTTCCTTCATCTGGGTCGTCTGTCCCGCTGCATGGAGTGGGGGGCCGTGCAGACCCAGGGGCTCTGAGCACCCCCACTGTGGGCCTGGCACCCTGCCCCGTCCTGCTCCGAGGCCGTCACGACTTGGGGCGGTGGACACGAGACAGAGGCCCTGCCCGGTGACCTCTGTCTCCTCCCCGCCTCAGGTTCCCCGCCCACACACCGGGAGGCCCTCCTGGCCCCACAGGTTGGGCACGAATGGCCTCTAGCTGCAGCCGGTCACCCTGGCAGGGCCTGTGGCCGCTGGGGACGTTGAGGGTGTGCCCAGGGCCTGTCTGTCCATCTTGGCTGTTAGGGGCGAGACCGGGGTGCAGTAGGTCCTTCCAGCCTGCCCGCCTCCCCTTGGCAGGTGTGTCCACGTGCTTGCGCTGGGAAGGGCGCTGGCCCCACAGGTCGGGACTGTCCTGGCCCCCCCCGGGGCTCTGGGCAGGTGGGCACAAGTCATTGCTTAAGCTGGGTCAGGACCCCTGGGCACCGTCCTACCTCACCTGCCTGCTCCAGCCTGTTTCTCTCTCTGCGGCGCAGGGTTCGGCCGTGGCCGGCCACTGTCGTCCCCCTGCTGGCGGGCCCACGGGTCACCCCAGGGCAGGCTGCCAGGCGCCCTGAGCACTCACCCGTTCGCTGACCACGTGGTACCTGCCAGCCAGCTCATCCTGCTCGGCGCCCGCCTGGGCCAGCAGGCCCTCCAGCCGGGACAGCTCATTCTGCAGGGGCGCGTGCTCTTCCGGCCCGGGGCCCGGGGCGGCCGGGGGCTCCCGCAGGCCTGCAGGCACAGCAGTAGGGTCAGCCTGTGGCCGGGCCAGCCCCCAGTCTGGCGGCCTGTCCACCCTGGCCCAGGGCCCCCCGGTGCAGAGGAGTGGACCCTCCTCTCCTCTGGGTGGGCACGTGCCTACTCACATCTCTCCCGAGTGCAGCCCAAACCAGCACAGCAGAGGGCCTGTGGGGGCGGCCTGGACGCTGGGCACCCCCACCCCTGCTGGGCTTGAGAACCGCTGTCTCAGGGCCGCAGGGAGCTGTCCCCCCGAGTAGTAAGTGCTGGTCAAAGTACGCAGGGCTCTCTTGTTCCTTAACACACACAGCGAGGCCCTGGCTCCTCTCGGAGGCTGGAGAGGCCCTTACTACCGAAAGGGGTCTCTGGGACCCATGCACGAGGGGTCAGGAGCACGGCCTGGGGCCAGGCTGGTGGCCAGGTGACCGACAGTGAGAGGGCTGGCAGTGGGGCTGGTGGGCGGGCCGCCGCTCTGCACCTGCGCTTCCTGAGTGCCAGCCTTTAGGATTCTCACTCATCCAGTGAGAAACAAGACTGGCAGTCGCCAAGAGTCACAAACAGAAAAGCACGCTGGGTGGGGACGGTCTCCGCAGCTCAGGGGTGAGCACGCTGTGCATGTGAGCTTCTGGCTCCGTGGGTGACTCCATGGGACGGTGTGAGTCTCACCCTAGCGCAGGGGATGGTGACAGGCCAGGAGGGGCCATGGGGTTGGGGGGCTATGCTCCCTGGGGCTGGACTCCCATAACCTTCCTGCCGCTCCCCTGGGGCGCCCCCTCACCTTGGGGAGGCCCCTCGGCCAGACTGCCGGCCACAATCTCACGGATGCGGGCAGGCACGGGGGTGGGGGAGGCCCGCCAGCGTCCCCCGCGCACAGTCAGCGCACGGTCTTCTCTGCTGGCCGCAGGGCTCAGGATGGTGTCCTCCAGCCTCTGAAAGACACGCACGAGAGACCCCTGGGGCCGGCAGGTCCTGGCACCGCCGCCAGACACCCCCGTGAATCCACTGGAGTTAGGGGGGCACCACACCACCCTGGGGAGGACCGGGCGAGGCTGAGGTCCCCCGAGGCCACCTGTGAAGGGGGAGGCTGTCCTGCCCATCCCGGAGCTGCTCCGAGATCAGGTGAGGAAGGGAGAGCGGTCAGGGAGCTCCCAGCTCAGGCCCAGCGCGCCTCTGTGGGGCTGCCCTGACCTCTGCCCTGGGTCTCTCTGGGGACACTGGGAGGCAGAGCCCCCGCCTTTGGCGCCCCTGGAGCAGGCGGTCTCCCAGTTTTCACAGTGGGCATTGACAGGGAGGGGCCTGAAACCCAACCAGCGGGCCCAGAGCCCCGTGGATGGAGGGGCTGGCCACTGGTAGCAGGACCGGGTTGCACCCACATGGCTTCCTGGAGAACGAGGCCGGCCCCCCCCCCCCGCCCCCGTCCACAGGGAGGGGCCGCGGGGGCCCGGGGATGGGGTGGGGCAGGACCGAGGCGGGGCAGCAAGCGCACAGTGGGCACGGTCTGGCCTGGCCCTCCAGAGCAGCTCAGTGGCTGCGGAAGCGCTCCGAACAGGCCTGGGAGTGGCAGGAATCCCAGGGTCCCGGGTCCCGGGTAGGAGACCTGGGGTCCTGGGTCCCCAGAGGCTGGTCCTGGGCTCCCGGGTGCCAGGCGGCACTTGGACTCAGCCCTGTGGGTTCCTGGCTGCAGGAAAGTGGCCGGCCGGGGGGGCCTGGGTGCTCTCCAGAGCCCAGGGCAGGGCAGGGCCTTCGCATGGGGCAGATCCCGGCACTGACCAGGGGGAAGACGTGTGAACACTGGGGGCCGAGGCAGCCAATTCTGAAGTGGTGTGAGTGCTCTGGATGTGAGAGGGCGATGAGAGGGATTGCCTGGGGTCGGGATGTGCCCGGCTGCCCACCGGCCCTGCGGCGTCCACCGTGAGGTTCAGGCCATGAGTGACGTGCTGAGGGAGGAACTGGCAGTGGATGTCTGCCCCGGGGGCTCTAGAGAGACGGGGCAGGGTCCCCTCATGACCCCCAAGGACCCAGCGCCCTGTCCTCTGGCGTCCCGAGACACTGGCCCTGAGGCTCCCCAAGGCTCCCTCCCGTCCAGGGCATGCTGCATGACCGCTGCCCAGCCTCTACCTGCCTGTCCTTGCCCCCTCTATCCTCCCTGAAGACCCTCGTGAGGCCGAGACCCCCCACCTGGCTCTGATCTCCGGCCAGACTGCTGAGACAGGGGCTTTCTGGGCTCAGCCCTGCCCTCCCGCCACGCCTGGTACAAGCTCAGCCTGATCTGTGCTCCTGGGACCCCAGCCCGGCCGCTTCCGCTCACATCTGCCCAGACAGAAGGCCTTCTCCTCCACGTCAGCTCCAGGGGGGCCGGGGTCACCCCAGGACCCGAGCTCCTGCATGACCACTGTGCCCCCGTCCTGCCCACAGCAGCGCAGTGAGCCCCAGACACTGAGCCGATGCTGCCGCCCGGCCCCCCAGAGTGTCACCCCAGAGGGGGACCCCGGAGTGAGACCCCAGAGGGGGACCCTGGGACTGAGACCCCAGAGTGAGACCCTGAAAAGAGACCCGGGAGAGAGACCCCAGAGTGAGACCCTGGAGTGAGAGCCCGCAGGGGGACCCTGGAGTGAGATCCCAGAGGGGGATCCCAGAGTGAGACCCCAGAGGGGGGCTCCAGAGTGAGACCCCAGAGGGGGACCCCAAAAAGAGACCCCAGAATGAGACCCTGGAGTGAGACCCCACAGGGGGACCCTGGGACTGAGACCCCAGAGTGAGACCCTGAAAAGAGACCCAGGAGAGAGACCCTGGAGTGAGACCCTGGAGTGAGACCCTGCAGTGGGACCCTGGAGTGAGATCCCAGAGGGGGATCCCGGAGTGAGACCCCAGAGGGGGACCCTGAAAAGAGACCCCGGGACTGAGACCCCGGAATGAGGACCTGGGAGTAAGAACCCGGGAGCACCGTGGGAGTGAGCACCATGGGAGTGAGGACCATGGGAGTGAGGACCGTGGGAGTGAGCACCATGGGAGAGAGCACCATGGGAGTGAGGACCTGGGGGTGAGCACCGTGGGAGTGAGCACC
>JADEYB020000031.1:112906935-112936038 GCA_015832495.2 Alces alces | reverse complement strand
TCACCGACTCAATGGGCATGAGTTTGAGTAAACTCCGGGAGTTGGTGATGGACAGGGAGGCCTGGCGTGCTGCAGTCCATGGGGTTGCAAAGAGTCGGATACGACTGAGCGACTGAACTGAACTGAACTGAACTGTGCAGAGTGGAGGAAAGACTTGGTGCCTCTGTGATGTGGGGTCCAGCCCCATGGCTGTCACCTGCCAGCCTTGGTCCCTCCACCGAGGAAGTAGGATGAAAATTCCTACCTTGCTGGTAGTGGAATGGGGGCCGTGGGGTACAGGTGATGAGGATGATATGGCCACAGAACTGGAAAAGGTCAGATTTCATTTCAATCCCAAAGAAAGGCAATGCTAAAGAATGCTCAAACTACTACACAATTGCACTCATTTCGCACACTAGCAAAGTAATGCTCAAATCCGTCAAGCTAGGCTTCAACAGTATCTGAACTGAGAACCTCCAGATATTCAAGCTGGATTTAGAAAAGGCAGACAAACCAAAGATCAAATTGCCAACATCCATTGGGTCATAGAAAAAGCAAGGGAATTCCAGAAAAACATCTACTGCTTCATTGACTACGCTAAAGCCATTGATTGTATGAATCACAACAAACTGTGGAAAATTCTTGGAGAGATGGGAATACCAGACCTCCTTATCTGCCTCCTGAGAAACCTGTATGCAGGTCAAGAAGCACCAGCTAGAACTGGACATGGAACAACAGACTGGTTCCAAATTGAGAAAGGAGTATGTCAGGGCTGTATATTGTCACCCAGTTTATTTAATTTCTGTGCAGAGTACATCATGAAAAATGCCTGACTGTATGAATCACCAGCTGGAATCAAGATTGCTGGGAGAAATATCAGCAACCTTAGATATGCAGATGATACCACTCTAATGGCAGAAAGCGAAGAGGAACTAAAGAGCTTCTTGATGAGAGTGAAAGAGGAGAGTGAAAAAGCTGGCTTAAAACTCAACATTCAGAAAACTAAGATCATGGCATCTGGTCCCATCACTTCATGGCAAATAGAAGGGGAAAAGTAGAAACAGTGACAGATTTTATATTCTTGGGCTCCAAAATCACTGCAGATGGTGACTGAAGCCATGAAATTAAAAGATGCTTGCTTCTTGGAAGAAGAGTTATGACAAACCTAGACAGCATATTAAAAAGCAGAGACAACACTTTGCCGATAAAGATGAATTTAGTCAAAGCTATGGTTTTTCCAGTAGTCATGTATGTATGTGAGAGTTGGACCATAAAGAAGGCTGAGTGCCGAAGAATTGATTCTTTTGAACTGTGGTGTTAGAGAAGACTCTTGAGAGTACCTTGGACAACAAGGAAATAAAACCAGTCAATCCTAAGGGAAATCATTGGAAGCACTGATGATGAAGCTGAAGCTCCAGTACTTTGGCCACCTGCTACAAAGAGCCAACTCATTGGAAAATACTCTGATGCTGGGGAAGATTGGAGGCAGGAGGAGAAGGGGATGACAGAGGATGAGATGGTTGAATGCCATCATCGACTCAGTGAACATGAATTTGAGCAAGTTCCGGGAGCTGGTGAAGGACAAGGAAGCATGGTGTGCTGCAGTCCATGGGGTCACAAAGAGTCGGACATGACTTAGTGACTGAACAACAATAACTAATCAGATAAACCAAACACAAAGCAACAAATATTACATGATTCCACTTATATGAGGTCCTAGAGTAGTAAAATCTGTAGTGATAGAAAGTAGGATGGGTACGAGGTCTGGGGGTGGGATGGGGAGTTAGTGTTAGAAGGATGGGTACCAGGGCTGGGGGAGGGGGTGGAGAGTTAGTGTTAATGGGAGCAGGGTTCAGTCTGGGAAGATGAAAAACTTCTGGAGATGGTGGTGGTGATACTTGCACAATGTGAATGGACTTAATGCCATTTAATTGTGCACTTAAAAGTGGTGAAAATGGTAAACTCTATGTGTATATAATTTACCACAATTTGTTTTTCTGGAGAGGGCAATGGCAACCCACTCCAGTTTTCTTGCCTGGAAAATCCCATGAACAGAGGAGCCTGGTGGGTTACAGTCCATGGGGTTGCAAAGAGTTGGACATGACTGAGCATGCATACACACATAATTTACTACAATTTTTTAAGTAAAAATCTTTTTAAAAAGCAAAGAAGACTAAATCAATGCGCTAAACACACATCTCAAAAATTGAGAAGAACAACAATCCAAAGAACTGAAAAGCAAAGGAAAAATAAATACATAAATCAATGAAACAGAAGACAAATGCCATAAAGAAGACCCACAGCCACCAGTATCAGCAATGAAAACAGTGTCGATCGGGGGTGACTGACTCATCCGGGCCTGCCAGGGACTTGCTGGAACTTCACCCCAAAGTCCTGGGTCCCCGGGGATTCCTGGGTCTCAAACCCTCAGCACTGGGGGCGCAGAAGGTTGCCCTGCCTCAGAATCTCAGGCTTCAGAAAGACAGTGAGAGGACGTTAGGGACAACTTCGGGCAGCAAATTTGAAAATTGACATATAATGGACAAGTTCTTAGAAAAACACCACTACTCAAAATGTAACCCAAAAGAAAGAGTCTGAACCTTCCTGAAACTTCTGACGGAATTGGGTCTAGAGTAACTGATCTTCCTGCCCGGGGCTCCTCTGCCCGTTGGCCTGCTCTGGTCCAGGCCCTCAGAGAGTCCAGCTCTAGGTGTGGGTGGGGGTGCTGGAAGGGGCTCAGGGAGAAGCTGGCTGCAGCGGGCGGGGTGTCAGGGGCTCCGGGGGTGGGAGAGCACCTTCAGGTCTCATCCCACGTGAGCCCCGGTCTCCAGGTGGTGCCTTGCCCAGGCCTCTCAGTTTCTGTCTGCAGCCGGAGGGCTGGAGGAGCTGTCTCTCCTGCCATCTGTCTGGACGGCCTATCTGGGCACCTTTGGCGCCAGCCCGCCCGTCTGCTCGCCCGGGAGTAATTGCCCTGAGATCTCAATCACTGTCAGGCAGATGACAGGTGCTGGCGGGTGGGCCGCACACTCCTGCCAGGGCTCCTCACGGCTTTCAGGTGACAGCTTCCCGTGGGCAGCGGGAGCGGGGACAGCCTCGTGTGCCACGCACCGCTGCCCACTGCTGGACGTGGGCACCAGGCTGTAGCCACAGTGACTTCAAGTCTCTAACTCTCCTTCCCTGGAATCCCAAGCAGTGACAGATTGCCCCTCCCAGGGCGGCGCTGCCTGCCTGGGGCAGGGGGGTGTGAGCCGCCCTCCCTCCCCCCAACCCCAGCCCCGCCCCAGCCCGGCCGGCCGGTGCTCACCTCTGGCTGGCCTCACGGGAGCCAGACAGACAGTGCCACCCAGGGCCACCGTGCTTGCCTTGTGCGTCACCTGATTCAAACATCCTGCCATTGTCCCTGCCCGTCCCGAGTCTGCACACATGACCCCACCACGTGATCTAATCCCAGCACAGCCGTGGGCACTGACTCTTCCCTGGGGACCCGTCTGCTTGTCTGGGGCCATGTCACCCCCTACAGCATAGTTCTGAGCTTCTAATCACTGGGTTAATAAACGGCTCTGAGTCAGCTGATTCCCAGGGGTTCACTGGGATCCCTGGGGCGTGAAGCAGGGTGGGGTGGGCCAGCTGTGGCGGCTGGAGCCAGGTGACGGCAGGGGTCGGGGTGCGGGGCTCTTAAGGCTGGGCACCGGGCTGCAAGTCAGGAGTGAAGGGGGGATGTCGGGGGTGACGCCCTGTTGCTGTGGTTTTTGTCACCCAGGTGGGGGCCATAAAGGAAGACAGAACCAGGACTTCTGGGCCTCACGGAACAGACCCTGGGACAGGACACACCCACCGCTGGGCCCACAGCTCTCCACACATTTTGCCACCAAGGCAGGAGTGAGCCGGAATGTTGGGGTGGGAGGGTCCTCCATCTCCCCCATCCCCAGTGTGCAAGCAGCAGGCCTGGGGCACAGAGAAGGGGGCTGGCTGCCCGAGTTCACACAGCACAGATCGGGGGGCTGGGCCTGGGCGGAGGTCCCCAGCCTCCAGTTTAGATTCTCCCCAGGCTCTGTCCTATTGGAGTCTGCACATGTGTGCACCTGTGTGTGCTCGTGTGTCTGTGTGGACACCTGTGTGTGTGCTCATGTGTCTGTGTGTGTGCACCTGTTTGTGCACCTGTGTGTGTGCTCACGTGTCTGTGTGTGCTCCTGTGTGTGCTTGTGTGTCTGTGTGTGCACCTGTGTGTGCTCATGTGTCTCTGTGTGCACCTGTGTGTGCGCTCACGTGTCTGTGTGTGCACCTGTGTGTGCACCTGTGTGTGTGCTCGTGTGTGTGTGCACCTGTGTGTGCGTGTTCTCTGTGTGTGTGTGCACGCACTTACTCCCTGTTCCCGCTGACCACGTGAGCACGTGAAAAGTACCCCTTGCAGCCGGGGAGGTGTGGTCTTTCTGTCCAGGGTCCCTTCCCTCCCCAGGGGCCTTCAGCCCCCGCTCCCAGGAGGGTGCTGGAGGGAGGCCACAGCACTGACCTTGATTGCCGCGTCCAGCCCCAGCTGGGACCGCTCAGCAGAGTCCCCGTTGCCTGGCTCACTGGAGGTGGAACTCATCACGGGCTGGTGCACAGGACCCAAGAGAAAGCAGGGGCTCTTTGGCCCGAGACTCTCCACCTGGGACCTTGGCTGGGCCGGGACCTGTGTCCGAGCACTGGCCCCACACCCGGGCAGCACCTGGCTCCTCTGTCCTGGACGCCCAGCTGCCCCTCTGAGTTGGCAGGACAGTGTGGCTGACTGAACCCATAGGTGTTGCTGTGGCAACCGCGACGCTGAGGGCTTGGTTCCCCTGGAAACAGGAGGGCGGCTCTGTTGCCATGGGGACCAAGGAACGCTGTTGTCCGGAAGCCGATTCCCGGAGACCTGGAGACGCCCTGGGTGAAGCTGTCTGAGTGACCACATGGGGGAGAGGTTGGCCTCTCCCCCAGACCCCCACCCATGAAGGGAAGGGCCCTAGCACTCTGCTGGGCAGTTGCCCGGGAGGAGCTGTGTGCTTGGGGGCCACACACAAGGAGGGGGGAGGCGTGCAGACCCCCGGTCCCTCCTGACTGAGGATCATAAACCGTGACATTGTCCAGGCATTTGCAAAGGGACTTGAGTCCAGTGGTGTGATGCCTGTAGTGGGTGGGCGGACAGCCTGCAGGGGCCCCGGCGAGCCCTTGGGTGTGCCTTCTGGAGGCTGAGTCCCCTGGAGCCGCCTCAGGGGGACCTGCCCCGGGGTCGTGCATTTCCTACTTGCCACGGGCCGTCCACCTCTCCCTCCCCTGAAGCTTCCTGGGACCACACGAGCACAGGCAGCCGCTGACCCATCAGGAGTGGTGATGGGTGGGGTGAGGTGAAGAGAGGGGGCTCAGGCCTGCCTCTGCCCCCAGGGAGGGGGTTCGGGGGCTTGGAGGGTGTGAGCCTGCCCTCCGGGGAGGGTTCCTACCTGGGGGCTAAACCCAGGGTGCTCGGGCAGGGGGAGGACGGGGGCTGCAGAAGTTGGTGTGAATGTCAGTGCAGACCACTTGGACGAGTCCAGATCAGACGTCATGGTCAGACACAAGTCCAGCTGGTGAGCCTGGGTGGGTGGGGCTGTTCCTGCCCATGCCTCTCCTGCCCGACACCCACCCCGGCCTGTTCTGCCCCCTTGAAGCCTCGTGGCAGAGCAGAGCACCCAGGGGTCTGCGGTCCTTACCCCGCCCAGCGTCCTCACCTCGGAGGCTCAAGGGTCCACCCTCTCAAGGCTCACAGGGCCCTGTGGCCACCACCCAGGGCTTCCCTGCCTGGCGTCCATGCTGCGGCTTCTACCCCAGGCCATTAGTGGACCAGCAGGGCCCTCGAGGCAGGGCTCAGCCCGGGACCTGGGCGCAGCCCCCAGGCAATGCTCTGCACTGAGTGAGGGTATCAGGGAGGTGCTTACCACGTGGGCCCTGTGGGATGGGCCGGGGACAGCGTTGGGTTGGGGAGGACCGTGGCCGTCCTGACTCCCACCCGCAGACCCTGCGCCTCCCCCGGGTGCTTGGAGGGAGTCCCTGGGCAGTGAGGGCTGCGCTGCGGCCCTGACCACCGGCCCTGGCCCAGCCCGCGGCTGCCCTGGCCCTGTGCACTGCTCCCCTGCGGAAGCAGGCACCTCACCCCATTCTTGTCCTGCACTGCATCTACTGTCACCCGCAGACTCCCCGGGGACAGTGCAGACTCCCCGTGGGCTCGGCTATGCTGGGCTCATGTGTGGACGGGGACCACAGGGGCTGGGTGACGGCTGGGGAAGTGGAGCCAGAACTGGTTGGCCTTGCCTGGCCCCAGAGACCCCAGAATTTGCCACCCTTGACCTAAACCCTCCCCGAGAGGAAGGGACCTCAAACTCCCAGCAAAGCGCTGACTTCCTTGGCTTAGGCCACTCAGGCTCCCAGGCAGCCGTGCAGACGGCGGGGGGCAGGCCGGCCGTGGATGCGACGCCTGGCCCTGACATGTCCTCTGAAGGCGAGTCACATGCAGCCCCGGGGAGGGTGGGAGTCCCTGTCCTACCCTCACAGCCTCCAGGCCAGCCCCGCTGTGATCGGCTGGGATCTGACTGGCAGGGCTCCTCCGTGACCCCGTCCCCAGGCCCTGGGCCTCCTCACACCCCCGGCAGGCGAGTGCGGGACGGCCGGGGACTGCTCACGACAGGAGTGGCTCCCCTGGCGGCTGGGACTCTGCTGATCCTGGTCTGCGGCCTCTGGGGCTGTGTCCCCTGCAGGTGCTGGACAGAAGCTGGCCTGCGAGCCCTGCTGTGGCACCAAAACACAGCCAGTCCTGGACGCTGGGGCGCAGGCTGGGGCACCGGCCGGGACTGCTGACCCTCCCACTGCCCAGCTGCCCCAACCGCTCAGAGTCGGCGCCTCTGGCCAGCCCGGCCCTCTGTCCACGCTTGAGGCTGTGTGTGACACTCTGAAGGACTGGGGTGCTGCTGGGAGGCTCATGCTTAGGGACACTGCCTGCCAGCCTCTCGGGGTCCTCCAAGCGGGCCCTGGTGCGCCGTGGGAGTCAGGCCTCAACCCCTCCCGTCTCTGTGCAGCTCGGGGGCCTCCCATGACATCCAGGCCACTGCCCAGAGACCGTGGGGGACCACCGGCCTTGGTTTTCCAGGGGGTTTCCAGCCAGGGGAGGTCCCGAGAGGCCTCAGGAGCAGAGCCCAGCTGTGTTCGTCCACTCAGAGGGCTGCCTGAGGGCGCTGCTATGGGCAGGTTCAGGGGCTGGTCTTGGGGAAGGGGAGTCGGAGTGACTTGTGGACCCCGCCTTTCGACACCCACTTTCATGGGGCGGGAGCAAGGAAATGCGATCGTCAGTTTTCTGCTACCTCTTGGTCACAACAAAAACATACTGAAACGAAAATCAAGAACAACCCCTATCTGCCTGCAGACCTGGAAGCAAATTCTTCCCCCGCCCCCTGCCAACCGGCACCTTCAGAAGAGAGCTGGTCGACTCTTGGGCTGGGCTGTGCAGTTGACGCGGTGTCCTAGGGGAGGGTTTGGAGGAGGAAGTGGCCACCCGCTCCAGCAACTCTTGCCTGGAGAATCCCACGGGCGGAGAAGCCTGGCGGGCCACAGTCCATGCGATCGCCAAGAGTCAGACAGGATTGAGCGACTGGCCCTGGGCTGACTGACCGGCCTGGACGGGAGCTGGGCTGCCCTGGGCTGCCCTGACGGCGCTGCCCCGCTCCTTGGGCCCGAGAGGGTGTCTGCCGGGGCCCCGTCCTCTCACCTCAGGCCTTGCCCACCCCCGTTCGTCTGGACCCGCCCGGCTCCCTTCCCGCCTGGGAAACCTTCATGGCTCAGCTGTCCACCGCCCGCTTGCTGGAGGCGGGGGTTTCCTTCCTGGGGACCGTCGCTGGTCGCCCACATGCCAGCTTCTCCTTGAGGGGTCCCAGTGTCCACAAGCACCCGAACGACTCGCCCCCTCAGGGCTCTGCAGCCCCCGCTGGACAGACGGACGGAGCCTCACACCTCAGCCCCACCCCTGCTCCTGCCCGCACGGGCCTCTTGAGGCTGCTTCTGGACATGAGGGCCTCCCGGCTTCTCCGTGAACCTCGGGGTCGATTGGCCCAGCACCCGCTTGCACACCCAGTCCTGCGTGTCCCTCGTGCTCACGCCAGAGCTTGGTACCCTGGGAGAAGAGGACACAGCCAGGCGGCTGGCTGGCTCCTGGGGGCTGTTGGCCTCCCCTCCACCTGCTGTGCCCCTCCCGGCCGCCTGCAAAGCCTCCAAGGCCGACAGGTGGTCAGGGGGACAGTGCCCGGGCCGCGGGCAGCAAGGACAGTGGCAGATCCTGCCACAGTGTGGGGGAGTGCCTTCAGGAGACCAGGCTCAGCCTTGCAGGCAGGGCACCCCTGCACACGTCTGCCGCCCAGTCGGCAGTAGACAGTGACCCCGGCCAGTTGGCGGGTGTCAGGGCACGACTGCTGGCAGTGTCCTTCGGGGGCCTGGCCTCCCTCCTCTGCAAGCCCCTCCCCAGCTGGTGTCCGTCACCTGTGCTGAGGCCGTGTGGGGGCCGCCGATCAGGAGCCTGTTCGGGGGGACACGTGCCCCTTCCAGCGCATGTGGGAATTCCTGAAATACGTGCTCCTGTGCGGAGTTACACTGAGAGGCGGAAGCAACACAAACAGGCAGGCCGACCCGCCCTGTGCCTCCCGCCCGCAGGAAGCTGGTCAGACCCGCTGGGGCGCTGAGCACACCTGCTCCCCTGGCTCCCGCGCCTCTGCGCTGGGGTGTGCGGGCTGGCGGTCCCAGGGTCTGCGGCCTGCGGGGTGGGCGCCTGCTCCCCTCTGTCCCTCTCGTCTCTCCCTGCAGGGCGCGCACGTCCAGCTTCCCGGGACGTCCGCTCCACGCGTCCACAGTTCCTCTTGTTGCCAAGTGCCCGCGGCGTGAGCGCCTCTGGCTACCCCGGGACTCTGAAGAGGCTCTCCCTGTTGGGGGTCTCCAGGGGGAAGTGGGTGCGGCCTGAACTCACCCCGCTGGGGCCCCCATCCCGGCAGAGGTCTGGGAAAAGTAGGGGGGCCGGCCGGCATCTGCGTTGGGGGGTGCCTGGCGGGGGGTTGTCAGGGACTGTCAGGGGACCAGCCAGCCTGAGCCGCTCAAGGGGACATAGTAGCAGTCAGGGGTCAGGCAGGCAGGGCCTGAGGCTTGGCCAGAGGTGGAGGAGAAGGTTCCTGGGAGCATGGATGCAGGGATGACACCAGAGAGGCACCCGGTCAGGTTTGTCTCCTGGAGGGCTGGCCCCAACAGCTCAGGGCCAGGGACTGGAGGCCTGGGGAGAGGTAGACTGGGGTGGACAGTCTGCAGGGGGCAGGGGGCAGATCCAGGACTCGCTGGGCAAAAGCGGCCACCCCTGAGACCAGAGCGAGGTGGGGAGAACCCTCTGAGGGAGGTTGGAGATGCACCTTGACTTTGCTGGGTATAAGGGGGTCTGCCAGGCCCTGGGGCACATGGGCCTGGGCGTGGGGTGTCGGGAGCAGGGGCGCCAGCAAAGGGTGCGGATGGGCACGGGGAGGGTGAGGAGTGTGTACAGACAGCCTCCGGCCCTGCAGGGTCACTGGCCAGGAGCGGCGCTCCAGGGAGGCAGGGGCTGGTGCCCTGGGCCGGGAGGGCCCCTGCCCCAGGGTCCTTGAGCACAGAGCCCAAGGCGGCCCATTGGGTATGGAGTGGGCCTTCCTCGCAGCTCAAAGCTCTCGGCACTTTGGGCAGATAGGCGTCGCCAGGTCTCCCGGGCGAATTCAGGAGAGCTGTGAGATTCGTGGGAGGGTAATGCTGGAGCAATGTGAGAATCCTTGAGTCACAGATGGTGTCTCCAGACGCAGGCAGGGCCCTGTGCCGAGGGTCGGGTCAGGGCGGAAGGGCCCCAGCGCCCCTCCCTGCAGGTGGCGCGGGAAGCAGGCAGGGTGAGTGGGGTGCCAGGAGGGCTGCCAACCGCATGGCCTTGAACCCCTGGAGCTGCCCTGGGGGAGGGGCAGGCATGCCCTGGGCTAACCCCGAGGGCAGGGCCGGCCAGGGCTGAGGATGCAAATCTGTTTTCTCTTGACTATCACGAGCTGCCTTGTGAGGTGGTGAGCTCCTTGTCCTGGGAGGTGGGGAAGCAGAGACACCCCCATGGGGGCTGCAGCTTCTTAGAGGGGTCTCCAAGCACCAGGAACAGAGTGCTTGATGTCGGTCCTGCCCGCAGCGCTGATACGGGCACAGTTCCCTGGGTGTCTCCGGGCGGGCCGGGGGCTCCCCCGGAGCGCTGCAGGGACTGTCTCCAGATGCTTGGCCGGGGGGGGGCCCCATGTCCACTGTTTGCAGATGTTGCGGGGGCTGAACTCAGGTGCACGGCCAGCCTGGCAGGGTCCGGGGTGGGCAGGGCAGGTCCCGATGCTGGTTGGGATTTGTGAAGCGGCAGGCGGGGCTGGACTGTGCTGGAGAGGGCGGCAGGGTGAGGCTACCTAGGCTGGCCAGGCAGGCCCAAGGAGACGCCCTCTGGAACCGGGCTCGGTCCAGCACCAGGCCCCGGGGTTGACGGCTCCTCTCAGGCTGAAGGGCAGGCAGGTGGGAGGTGGGCCCCTCAGGGGTCCGAGGGCCTGGGGCTGGGTGCCGGGGCTGAACACGTGCCCTGCAGGGGGAGGAGACAGCGGGTTTTGGCTCCCTGCTTTACACGGGCACAGGTGCCTGAGGGGGGATGGTGTGCAGGTTGCCATGGAAACACAGCCTTGCGGCCTGGCCCTCAGAGAGAGGCTGCTGGGAGGTGGCAGCTGCAGTGGACAGCTCCCGAGGGGTCCGGCGCAGCCGTCGGCCTGCTCACCTCTCATCTGAGAGTGGGGATGGCCCACGTCCCACCCGGTTCTGTGGGGAGGCCCACAGTGCCCCTGTGGCTGCTGCGACGGGCGTAAGGGTGGAAAGGGGGTGCCCAGGACAGGACAGCACAGGGTGGTGGGGGCCGGGCCCAGAGAGGCAAAGTCCCGAGCCTGGACGCCCTTGGGCCTGAGCCTCGGAGCCGCGGTGGCGGGAGGGAAGCCAGGCCCCGCCCACTCTCGACATTCCTAATTGCTGATGGCTGACTCACCCTCACTTCAAAGCCAGGGCCCCATTCAGCTATTTAGCCGCTGCACCCCGCCCGCCCGCCCGCCCGCCAGTCGCTGGTGAGAGCCGGCCGCGTGCAGCAGGCGCCTCCTCCCAGCCCGTTCCGTGGGCTGTGCCCGCAGCCATGGCCGTGCAGGTGCCCCTGTGGCACCACTACCTGCAGGCGCTGCGCTCGCGGGCAGCATCCCGGGCACAGGAGCACCAGCGCGCCGAGGACGTGGTGCTCACCCTGCTGGGGCGGGTGCACGCCCTGGACCCCCGCTTCCTCGTGGACTACTCCCAGGACCTGGAGGCCTTCCAGTTTGCCCTGCGATCCTCAGAGGGCCCGCTGGACGTGGAGGTGCCCCTGTGGGTGGACGCTGAGGCCCTGGTGATTGAGGAGGTGGGGGCCGCCGAGGCGGGGGGTGGCCTGGGGTGCTGCCGCCTGGGCCTCCCCTGGGAAGCTGCCGGCCTGGAGTGCTGGAAGGCAGACGACGTCTTCGAGGCCTCCCTGGAGGGCAGTGCCAGGTGCTGCGGCCACATCGTGCCCGGCAAGGTCCTGCGGGTCCTCAAGGACCTGCTGGTGGCGGCCGTCGTATACTGCAAGCACCACCGCCTCATCACACCAGGTGCGGGTGATCGTGCTGCACGCTCGTGTGTGTGTGTGTGAGTGTGGGACTGTGGGATCTGAGGGCATGTGTGCGAACACGTGTGTGTGTGTGTGTGTGTGTAAGTGAGGGATGGCAGGCCCATGAGTGCATGTGTAAACACATGTGTGTAAGTGTGGGATGACTGGGTAGTGAGTACATGTGTGAACACACGTGTATGTATGTAAGTGTGAAACTAGGATCGTGAGTGCATGTGTATGTGTGTAAGTGTGGGACAGCAAGATTGTGAGCACATGTGTGAAAACGTGTAAGTGCGTGCATGTGTGAATACATGTGTGTAAGTGTGGGATAGCAGGATGGTGAGTGCATGTGTGAACACGTGTGTGTGTGTAAGTGTGAAACTGTAGGATCATGAGTGCATGTGTGTGTGTGTAAGTGTGAGACAGCAGGATCATGAGTGCACATTTGAGCACAAATGTGGGTGTGTAAGTGCATGCATGTGCGAGCATGTGTGCGTGTGTGTAAGTGTGGGACTGCAGGATCGTGAGTGAATGTGTGTGCACACGTGAGGGGGTGTGTGTGCCGGTGTGCATAGGCCTGTATCTATGTACCGCTCAGTTGCTAGCTCGTGTCCTGGCTCTGGGCAGGTTCTGTGGGGGAAACTTTCCAGTGAACTGGCTCTGGCCTCAGCGTCTCCCTGGTTGCCCCGGTGATGGATCTGATGGATGGGGGCCGCGGGCAGCACTCCTGACAGGCCCAGAAGTTGTGGGCCCCCTTCCAGCAGGGGCTGCCTGGACCTCAAGGGCGCGGGAAGGACAGCCCAGCACGGCAGGTCCCTGGGTGATGAAGTGCATCCTCCAGGGGGCCAAGGCCGAGGGGCAGGGCCTGGGAAACAAGGCAGGGGGTGCGGCTTGCCCGGGAGGGGACAGGCACGGGGCACTGTGGCTGTCACCTGGAGTCCTCTTGGCCCCACATCAGCGAGTGGGACGGCAGCCCACCCGAGGGGTGCTGACCTGCCCTGGCCGCCCAGCGTATGGAGCTCAGGTCTGACCGTACATCCAGGCTCAGGTCCTGTGGGTTCCGGGGGAGCCAGGTGTCTGTCTGCAAGCCAATGTGAAGGACAGCCTGCCCACCCGGCCCCCGCAGGCCTGCTGCAGGCTGATGGCAAATGCGCCCCTCTGGGTGGGCGCTCCTGAGCTCAGCCCTGCCCGCGTCTTGTCCGGTCTCCTCTGAGCCTCGCAGTGACCGCCGGCAGCTGGGCAGGGCTCTGCTCTTCTTCCTCCTACGGGGCCCGGTGGCCAGGCCCTTCCTCCCCACCCGCGCTTCCTGCTGCGGGAAATTCCAGGCGTTGCTTCTGACACTTGCCTTAAAAGGGAAGCGGCAGCCCAGGTGCAGGGGTTCAGGCCGCCCCCACCCTGGGAACCAGTGAGACGGGCCCGGCCGAGGTGGGGAGTGCCAGGGACGGTGGGTGCGGCTGGCTGCCTTCCAAGCCACCTTTCTGTGAACAAAGGCAGATGAGGAAGTGAAACTGCCCAGGTGTCTGCACGACAGGGTCCTCCAACCAAGTTGAATGGGATGGCCTGGGGGTCCCTGGGCCCCTTCCCCGCTCACCTGGTGGGGAGACGGGCCCTGCAGGGGACGGATTGGCCCTGGGGCAGGGCCAGGACCTGCTCTGGGCGGGGTCCCAGAAGGTGGCCCAAGAGCTGCCCTGCTGGAGGTTGTGGGGGAGGGGTCTTCGTACAGGGGTGAGGGGCACGCAGGCTCCCCCCAGAACCCCGGGGGGGCTGTGGAAGGCCCGGGGCGGGCAGTGCAGAGTGTAAGGTGCCATGCATCCGGCTCCCAGGAAGCTCCTGGGCTCACCAGCGCCGAGACCGTCCTCCAGGGCATGTGCTGGGGACTCCCTTTGGGACCTGATGACCCGCCCTCTGGGCCCCAGCTGGCCAGCCCCTGGCCTCTGGCCTGGCACCCTCTCTGGGCAGCGCTGCGAGGGCAGGGGAGACCTCTCCTCACCCAGGCCGCACACAGAGCCCCTCCCGCTGCCCTGAGAGCGCCTGCTCTCTCCGGGTTGTGTGTGTGTTTGGGGGAAGGGACACCATGGAACGTCCTCTCCTGGTGATCTGTGGCACTTTCCACGGCCACGGGTGCCAGGCTGGGCCCCTTGGGGTCTGGGGAGGAGGGGGCGTGGGAAGCAGGTCAGGTCGAATGTGCAGAAGGAGGCGGGCTCCGGTGCCTGGCCTGCGTGTCTGGTGGGGTCCAGGACCTCCTCCTGGCTGAGCCTGCGCCCAGCCAGCTCCTCACCACCCAGGCTGCAGGGCCACTGGGCACTCACCCAGGGCCTGGCCCTTCCTGGAGGGGTCGCGGGTGGAGCCTGGAGGGTGCTCTCGGGTCACATAGGGGCGCGGGCGTGGGAAGTGGGGAGCAGGAGGGTCTGATCAGGGGACATCCAGCCACAGCCAGGCCCCCTGCCTCGGGCTCTGGAGCTGGAACACCACAGAGGCCGCCCCACTCTCCGGAGGAACTGCAGGGTCTCCAGGCTGTGGGGAGGGTGGGACCCGACCTCCAGCAGCCCAGGGTGTCCCCAGCAGAGGGGCTGCCATGACCCTCCAGCCCGGGGTTAGGGGCCCACGGGTCCAGGAAAGAGGTGTTGAGGCAACTAGGGACTGGGGGTGCACTGTGTGTCCCGGGGCATGGGGGGCAGCCTTAAAATCAGCCTCTTCGAGCCAAGGATTAGGAACCTCCTCCAGACCCCAGGGACCTGGCAGCCTGAGCAACAGAGGCGCATTTCCTCCGTGTTCTGGAGGCTGAGGTCCCAGGTCACAGGGTCACGGGGTCCACAGCCTGGTTTCACTGGGGGCGCCCCTGGACTAGAGATCCACCCCACAGCATCCTCCTGTGGGCTTGTCAGGGAGCGGATCCCGATGTTTGTTCTGTGAGCAGGTCTCACTGGGTCAGGGCCCCCTCACGGCCTCAGTGTACCTCGCTAGAGGCACCGCCCGAGGTGCAGGGGTTGGGGTTCGGAGGCCGGTCCGGGAGAGGGGCTGGCTTAGCAGGTGGCCCATTGCAGGCTCCCTGAGTGTGGACAGCTTGAGGGAGGAGCAGCTTGGCCTGTCCCTGCGGGTGTCCAGCGGCTGGAGGACACTCTGCTTCAACGTGGTGCCCGTGGTGCGGAAGAGGCTCAGGGTGCCTGCCCTGGAGGGGGCCGGGCTGGTGCCGGGGTTCCCTGAGGGTGCCCTGCGAGGGATCGTCCGCCAGAAGACGGCCCTGGTGCCGGCCAGCACGGAGCTCTGGAGGTAGGACGCACTCCGGGTGTGCGGGGCCCCGGGGAGCCGGCGGGAGGGGCGGCCGTCACCCCCTGCCCCCCGACTCCGGGCAGGGGGGCCTGCAGGGGTACCCTCCGCCTCTGCCCCGGGCTCCCGAACAGTGCTGCCACTCCTGGGGTCGCAGGGATCCCACCAGACTGCTTGCCCCCCACTGCCGGCTCCTCGCCTCTTGGCGCTGGGTGATGGGGAGCCGTCCTCTGTCCCCCTGGGGAGGGGGTGCTGTCAGGAGCCGAGCGGTACTCGGAACTCTGGGGGGCTGTCCTGGGCGGCCTCCTCCACCACCCCGCTGGTGCCTTCCCTTCCGGTGGGACAGCGGCGAGGGCCAGGGGACTGATCTGGGCCGCAGACAGCTGGGAGGGCCCTCGTGGGAGGGCGGTCAGTGTCCGAGGAGAGCCATTGGCCCTGGGCTCTGCCCTTCCCAGACGCGCATCCCCCACCGTAAGGGAGGGGACAGCTCCCACCTGGGCAGTTCAACTGCAGGCCCTCCCACCGGCCCCGGAGCCCCCGCAGCCCCGCCTCGGGTCCCGGGTCCCTCCCAGGAGCCTGTGCTCAGGAAGGGCGGCCCGTCCTGCAGGGAAGGGGGGCCGCCTCGGTGTCTGTGGGGGGCGGGGGGCCCGGGGCCGAGGCTGAGCTCCCCTCAAACCCAGGGCTGGGGACCGGGCCCCGTCCTGACCTAACCCGGCGCCTGGTGTGCAGGGTCGCCGTGCTCTGCCCGGGTGACTCACCCCAGCTCCCGGGGCTGGGGACACTCGTAGGAACGAGGCGTGGCTGCATAAGCAGGGCTCACTCTCACAGTCCAGCTGATGCCTGGACGTGGATGATGATCATCAGGCTGTTCGTGCCCTTCTGTGGTTCTCTGCCCCGAGGGAGTCCCAGCGGAGAGCCCGTGAGCCCCCCTGGCCTCCCCAGCTGAGTCACCTTGCCCAGAGCAGGGGCTGTGTCCAGGCTGACCCCTGCCCATAGAGGGAAGAGAATCGCTGAGCTGGGCGGAGTCACTTTTCATGAGTAAATGGGGACATGGCCTGTCCTGTGACATACCCACCACAGATCAGGGCGTGTGGGCCAGTGACCGTCCAGCATGGAGACCCCCCAGGGAGGGGGAGCTCACAGAACACCAGTTTCCACCTTTCCAGACCACTCAGCGAGCGCCTCTGGCATGTGATGCCCACACTGTGGGCTTTGCCGCAGGGCCAGATTCTGTGTGTGCAGCAGCCAGGGGGTCTGGGCTTCCCAAATGGGGCCTGGAGTGGAGACGCCACCTGCCCGGCCTGGGAGCTTCACCCGGCCCCTGCCCACCCATCCAGAGCCGCTGCTTCAGCCCTGGTGGGTCACGGTGGTATCTGCCTGCCCACACGAAGAGGCCTGGATGTGCCTGGGGGCGCCCAGCTGCCCCCTGCATCCTGGGCCTGAGCTTCTACCTGGGAATGGGACTTTCCACCCTCAGGGCCCATCAGGAGTGGTTCCTGAAAAGTGCAGGCGTGGGCTGTGAGCGCCAGGC
Organism: Alces alces; assembly: GCA_015832495.2. Taxonomy (NCBI): domain Eukaryota; kingdom Metazoa; phylum Chordata; class Mammalia; order Artiodactyla; family Cervidae; genus Alces; species Alces alces. The sequence goes on along the minus strand of JADEYB020000031.1, from coordinate 112,919,554 downwards.
CAGCCCCCGTGTGGCCTGGGCCATCCTGTGGGGCTCAGACGGCCACAGAGGCGGGGGAATGTCCTTTCTGAGGACAGGCTGGGCAGGCAGGTGCCTGGACGCTTGAGCGGCCCCGGGGCTGACCGCCCGCGATATGTCTGTCGGGCTCCAGGGTCTCCACTGACTACCTGCTCACCAGGCTGCTGGGGGTGCTGGGCTCCCTCCGGGGCCACCGCCTAGACAGCCTCTCCATCCTCGACCGGGTCAACCATGAGAGCTGGAGGGACGGCGGCCGGAGCCCCGGCCTGACCTTCGGCCACTTGAAGGTTTGTGGTCCCCGCGCGGCCTCTCCTGGGCCTGTGTGAAGGGGGAGTGGCTGGGCTGGGGGCCAGGGGTCTCCTCTGAGGCCGAGCAGTGTGGGGGTGGGGGCGCTCCCTGCCTGGGGTGGGGCTTGGGGAAGACCTGGCAGGAAGGTTACTATGAGCCCCACTGTGACCCACTTGCCCCCCACCCCAGGCCTCCATGCCCCTCTCCCCAAAGGGGCTGCTGGCTTCCGAGGGGGTCCTTTGGGGTCTCACACTCTGGCTCAGTGAGCAAGAGGGGGTGTGAGGCAGGGGGTGCCAAGCGACAGGAAGGGCCCCTGGCTGGGGGCTCGGGGTGGGGGAGGAAGAAGTGCTGGGGGTGGCGCAGATAAGTCTATTCTTGTGGCTTTGAGATGGATCCAGGCATCCTGGACTCACTGACGACGGCGGGGACGATGTTACTGGGCAGGGCACTTTGTGTAGGGCTGCGGGGCATCAGTAGGAGTTCATGCAGGACAGGGCACGTGGGAAAGGCCCAGAGGATGGTGGGAGCCTCAGAACGCCCTGAGCTTGACCCCAGGGAGAAGAGGGGTGTCAGGGTGGGGGTCTCTGGGACGCACGGGGAGGCGCGGCGGGCGGGGCCTCCCCGGGCTGGGCTGACCCGGTGCCCCGCAGACGGTGCTGCTATGGGCCGCCACGCTCTTCCCCGCGCCTGAGGACTGGGCAGAGCTCCAGGGCGCCGTGTACCGCCTGCTGGTGGTGCTGCTCTGCTGCCTGGCCACCAGGAACCTGCCGCACTTCCTGCACCCCGAGCGGAACCTGCTGCAGGACGCAGGCCTGGACCTGGGCGCCCTCTACCAGCGCGTCGAGCGCTTCGCCAGCCAGCCCGAGGCTGCCCTGCGCATCCACGCCACCCACCTGGGCCCCCGCCCCCCGCCACGCGTGGGCAGCGGGCTCCGGGCGCTCCTGCAGCTGCCCGCCAGCGAGCCCGCCTACTGGGCCACTGCCTACTTCGACGTCCTGCTGGACAAGGTGGGCGCAGAGGCTGGGGGACCCGGCAGGTGTGGGGTCACAGTGGGTGGGGACCCACTGCTCAGGAGCTGAGGAAGGTGGGGCAGGCCAGTCCTCGCTGGGGCAGTGCAGCGGGGGCGTCTGTCAGACTCAGAGAAGCCGTGAATGCCCCCAGCCGCCAGGGACCTCAAGGGCCAAGGGCCCATCTCTGGGAACCAGGACGTCTGGGCCTGCCCCCGGCGCCCCTGAACCGCCCAGAAACCCACACTGGACAAGTGCTCAGAGCCCCACCTGCCCCCGGGCTCCACTCCTCGTGACAGAGTGCGGCTGCCCCGGGCCTCCTGGGGACAGCTTCCTGCTGTTCCCCTGGGCTCGGGTTCCCTCAGCTATGCCCACGTCCGTGTGTGTCCACCCGCTGTCCCTCCTTGAGCCCCCAGGCTCCACCGGCTCTGCTACGTCTCGCTGCCCCCACCCCACAGAGCTCCTCTGGCTCCTTCCCTCAAGGCCAGTTCTCACCCCACCTTGAGAGCCCACACAGGCTCCTTCCAGGGTGCGTGGGGGTGGGGGGCGTGGGGGGCGGGGCAGTGCACACCGAGCTCTCAGTCAGCACCCAGGGGGGCTTCCCTGTGTCAGACCCGTCCAGGGAAGGGCCCGGGAGAGGGGGCCCCAGGTGTGTCCGCCCTCAGGGAGGACGGCACAGGTGAAGACCCAGAGGGAGGAGTCTGGAGACCAGGGAGCGCCCGATGGCCCCCCGACGGCCCGTGACCCTGCTGTCCCGCCCCACCCGCAGTTCCAGGCCTTCAACATCCAGGACGAGCAGCGGGTCTCGGCCATGCAGAGCGTCTTCCTGAAGACCAAGACTCTGGGTGCTGAGGATCGCTGAGCTGGGCGCTGGCTCACTGCCCTCTGCTGGGCTGCACCGCCCACGGAGGCTCTGGGAATGTTTGGAAGAGGGAACAGGCTTCACCTGGAGTGGATTTGGGGGTGGAGGGCCTTTGTCCCCAGGGCCCACCTGCGCCTGTCCAGGGTCGGCCCCGAGGGTGTCTGAGTGTGCTGGACAGTGGGTCTCGGAGGCCCGGGGGTGAAGGTGCTGTGGCTCTGTGTGACGTCATCAAGACCGAGAGCTGACAGTCCTCGGGGGGCCAGGAGCTTGTCTGCACCTGCGTCGTGTGCTGCTCCAGGTGGCGGGGCCTCTGATGTGTCCAGTGGGGCCGGAACCGCCTGCTTTCTGGACACATAAAGTAGAGAAGCTTGTGTGCAGACATCCTTCTCTGTCCCTGTGATCGACCCCGGCCCGCCCCCAGTCCTCACCTGCTAGTTCATGAGGGAGCTACCCGCAGCCCCCTGCCAGCAGCACTGTGGCAGAGGCACCCCTGCTGGGTGCAGGGGCTTCTCCCGACAGGTGGCACCCCCGTCCCTGCCCGTCTCAGCCCTCGGCTGTTTCCACCTCCATTCTCCCGTCAGCGCGCTGCCGGCGGCCCATAGCCCCTCACCCCGCAGGGCTGCCGCCCTCTGTGTGCCCCGGCCAGCAGGCGTTCCACAGTCTTCACTCTGCCTGGAAGCCGTGTGGCTCCTGAGTTCTGAGCCACAGTCCACGCCCCGGGTCCTGAGAAGGTGGCTGCAGACCCCAGTGAGTCCGTGTGGCAGGCACCTCCCTGGACCTCCTCCGGAACGTGGTCACACGCACGCTGCGGAGGGGACGCGTGGGCCTCTCGGGAGGCCGTGGGACCCGGGGCCTGAGCTGACACTAATGGGAGGGGACACGGAATGCCCCCAGGCGCACCCTGCGCCCTGCCGTGAGGCGGGCAGCTGCAGAAGGTGTTAGCTTGGTCCAGCCTGACTCGTGAGGGGTGCAGTGGCCAGGCTCACCCTGTGTCATTTCTCTGATGTTGGGGTGGATGCGGGGGGCTGCACTCAGCAGGAGAAAGAGCTACAGCGGCAGGAAAGGCCAAGGGGAAGACATTATAACCACCCACGCCCAGAGCCAAGAGTCCGGCAGAACGTACCGAAGGCCAGGGTCAGGACTTATCGCCACTGTCAGAGACCCTGGCTCACCAGGGTGACCTCAGCTCAGAGGTCAAAACGAGAGGCTGAGATTGGGGGTGCCGCAGACCTGTGGGGCAGGGGCCGTTTGGGAAACCTCTGTACCTTCCTCTCCCTTTTTCTGCGAACCTAAAACTGCTCTGAAAAGGGGTCTAAAGATAAATTAAAAAATAAACATCTCCGTTGGGTCACGGTGAACGGCAGGGGATTACATAAACAGAGCCAGGCCACACGCAGCCACCCAGGTGCTGCGCTGTGGCTCCCTTCAGCGGGGCAGACGGCACGGCCTCCGGGGTCGCGGTGCCTGCCCAGCAGGGACTGCCCCCTTTCCAACCCCACGAGGGAGGGAGCTCACAGCAGCTTGCGGTCACGTGGGAGAGGCACCAGCATCGCATGGCATGGCCCCCGACTGGCACTCACACCCTGCTTGTGTCCCAACATAAGCCTGATGGAGCTTCATCGTCGGGACAACCTGTAGGAAGTCATGCAGGTTCACTGTATGGGAGGCGTCCCGTGAATACACCTGGGGGCATGGGCTGGCAGTTCTATGCATGCTGCTAGTCACCCTCACTCCGAAGGGCGGAGAAGTAACACTGAGCAAAATACGGGTAAGGCCTCTGCACTGAAAACTAAGTATAATTTTTATTTTATTTATTTATTTATTTTTCATTTTTTTTCCATTTACTTTTATTAGTTGGAGGCTAATTACTTCACAACATTTCAGTGGGTTTTGTCATACATTGACATGAATTAGCCATGGAGTTACATGTATTCCCCATCCCGATCGAGACCTATGTTAACATTCATGAATGGGAATTTGTAATTTTTTATTGGTTTCCATTCATCTTGATACGTTTTTTGTTGTTCAGTCGCTCAGTCACGTCCGATTCTTTGCAACCCTATGGACTGCAGCACGACAGACCTCCCTGTCCATCACCAACATCTGCACTTTACTCAAACCCATGTCCATCAAGTCAGTGATGCCATCCAACCATCTCATCCCCTGTCGTCCCCTTCTCCTCCCACCTTCAATCTTTCCCAGCATCAGGATCTTTTCCAATAAGTCAGCTCTTCACATCAGGTGGCCAAAGTATTGGAGGTTCAGCTTCAGTAGATACATAGATTTACTGCAATTCCTACCAAATTTCCAATAAGCTATTCTGAGGAAACAGACAAGCTGACTGTAAAATGTATATGATTTCAAGCCTTGCGACAAAGCTGATGTGCTGAAGACAGTGTGGTGTGCACAAGGAGAGAGAAGCTCATTAATGCACGGGCACAGAGGCAGACCTCCACCTCTGGTCAGTTGGCAAAGGGGGCGCGCCAACCACACAGGAGGGAAAGTCTGCCCAGCAAACATTGGAACGACGGGGTGTCCTCTGGATAAAAGTGGACCTTGACCCCTTCCCCACTCCACGCACAGGATCACCGAGAGGGGGTCATAACCTCAACAGAGAACTTGACACCACAGGGCTTCTGGAAGAAAACCTGGGAAGAGGTCTTCAGGACCTCCAAGTGGACAGGACTTTCCAGGGGAGGAGCCGAACAGCACAGACCATGAAAGCCCCCCGGGAAGAAAGAGGACTTGAGCTCTGGGGTTTCAGGCCCTCTGGCCTCTGAGCCCCTGTGCTGACCACAGCCGCCCTGGGGTAGGGTCTGGATCAGCCTGTTGGCGCCAGCTCCCCTGGTAGCTGAGAGCACCGCGGGCCCGCAGGCCTTGGGTCGGCTCGGGGCCCTACCCCAGGGCCCACCACGGTGCCCAGCCCCCACCTAGTGAGCCACAGGGGCGGAACCAGGCCCATGCCAGCCCTCCCCAAGACTCGGGGCTGCCGCGGGGTGAGTGCCCATCTCAAGAGTGGGACCCTGGAGCCTGCCTCTGGAGGCTCTTAGACCCAGTGAGGACCGGGACACGTGGACGTGGCCGTGACCGCGGGCAGCACACTCTGGTCGGGCCTGGACGGATGCTTTCCCAGGAAGGACAGATGAGGGAGCCAGACCCAGGCAGGCTCCCAGGGAGGGGCAGGGGCTAGGGGCAGGGGGTCGGGGGTGTCAGGCGGCAGGGCAGGGGGCTGCGGTCCTGGCCCCCGTCTGCAGCACACGTGAGCGCAGAGCGGCCTAGGTCCAGGCCCTCCCCGGCTCTCAGAGCCTGCATGTCTGTGGTGTGCCCGGGGTCCTCAGGGCCTGAGTCCTGGCTGTGTGCTCCTGGGCTCTCGGTGCCCTAGCCCATGACTCCGTGGGCTGCGGGGCCTCTGTGGGGGTGGTGGGGGAGGAGGTGTTTGCAGGCTCAAGATCTAGACCCAGACTGTACAGTGACAGGGACCCCAGGCCGCTGACCAGCCCACACAACCCGTCCTCCAGCCCGGATCCTTCCGGCAAGTTTCTGCTCCCTGACCCCCAGCTCAGCTGCAGTCAGGGAGCAGGGGTCCACTCCACACAGTGAAGACTTGAAGCCACTTCTTTATTGAACTTTCATAGGAGGCCAGGGACCTATGGGGGCAACAGCTCCAGGAGAGGTGCTGAGGGTCCATGCGGCCGGCCACACCCAGGACGTTCCGCGGGTGGTGGTGGGGGACGGGCCGCCTGGGGCGGGGCAGATGCCGGGGCAGGGCAGCCGCCGGCCGGTGCCCACTGCAGAATCTGTTCGCCCTGGGGCCACCCGCCTGCTCCCAGGGCGGACGAGGGGCAGGCAGCCCGTCACAGCTTGTTGCGGGGGCAGCGCTGCAGGGCCTCCCGCAGGGCCCGGGTCACCCGGCCCACATTCTCCCGTGTGGCGTTGCCGCCCAGCAGGCCGATCCGCAGCACCTGGGGCAGGGTCGGGGGAGGAGGTCACCTCGGGCGGGGCCTGGCTGCCAGCCCCCATGTCGTGGCAGAGCCGGCTGGCGTCCCCCAGTGCGGGAGGAGGGGCCGGGGTGCACTTGGCTGAGTCACTCCCGGGTTCAGAGAAAGGTGTCCCCTTCCTGCTACCGCTGGCCTAGGCCTGGGCCTGGAGCGCTCATGGCCGCAGGGCCCTTACCTTCCCCGCCGAGGGCCCAAGGCCGCCCGCAATCTCGATGTCGTGGTGGTCCATGATGTACTTGACGATGTCCCTCCAGTCATAGCCCGTGGGGACCACCACACTGGTGATGGTGGGCAGCCGGAGCGCCTGCAGGACGCATGGGGCTCGGCCATCTCCTGACAGATCGCAGGGAGCCCCCCCTGCCCGGCCTCCAGAGGGGTGGCAGGGAGGGTCAAGCATGGGGGTGGGAGAAAGGGCCCATAGAGTGGGCCTATGGGAGAAAGGGCCCCCACCCTCCCAGCAGCCACGCCCACGGGCTGGTGCTCAGGGTGGGGCTTCCAGCCTCCAGGGACCCCTGCCCCCCGCCCTGTGTCCGCTCTCTGGCAGGTCACACACTGAAGCTCGGGGTGCCTGGCTCACCCAGCATACCCCACGCCTAACCCCTTCCAGGCTGGTGTCTGTCCGGGGCTCTGAGGGCCAACGGGCATCTTCCAGCTCAGAGATCACCCATGACTCCAGGCAGGAGGCTTTGGGGGGAGCAGGGCCACCCAGTTAAGTGTCCTGAGATCCAGAGGCCAGAAAACCGTGACCATGAACATGACTGCCCCACCCCGGACCCACATATCTAGATGGGGGCTGGACAGGAGCTCTCCCTTCTCTCCACCCCCACCTGCTGCCCCCTGCCCCCGCCTCCTGCCCCTTGCCCCCTGCCCTCTGACCCCCTGCTCCCACCCCTGCTCCTGCCCTCTGCCCCTGCCCCCTTCCCTTGCCTCCCGCTCCCCACCCCTGCCCCCTGCCCTCTGACCCCTACCCTCTGACCCCTGACCCCGCCCCCTGCCCTGCCCTCCTCACTGGGTCCTTCACAAACAGCTGCAGACCCAGCCCCTGCAGACATGCATGCAGGTACTCAGAGGCCTCGCGATGCTGCCGCCAGCTGTTCTCCAGGCCCTGGAGGGAGAGAGTGCAGGCTGGGGGGCGGGTGGGTTCCCTCCTCGGGGCTGGAGCAGGAGAAGCTGGCTGGCATGCACAGCAGGGGAGCTCTGGTCTGGGGAGGTTCTCCTCTCCTGTCCTGGACACTGAACCCTTTGGGAGCCCCCTTGAGCCGCAGGTTTAAGGCTCTGACTCTTTCCAAGGGCCAGGCCTGGGCCCCCCAAGGGGAGTGGGAATAGTCTGGAGGGGAAATAGGCTGGGCCCCAGCCGGTGGTTGGTCCTCCAGGCCCCTGGGAGGGGGTGTGCACCCAGCCAGAGGCGGGGAGCTGGCCAGGTGCAGACAGTGCCCTCCCAGCCCCTGACCCCACAGGCCCTGTTCTGGGGGCCCAGCCTCCCCTGCTTCCAGAGCTCATAGCCGGGGCCCCGCTCTGGAGACCCCCCCACAGAGTGTGCAGCCCCCAGCCTTTCAGGCCACACATGCCAGCCCGAGGCTGGGACAGCCTTGCCCGCGGCCCAGCCTGAGTTTAGCCCGGCCCAGGGCAGTGGTGACCTGAGTAGACACAGGGCAGACGTGGTTGGTGCAGCACTGCAGCCTCGCTGAGGCTGGCAGCGGCCCAGGCCTCTGCTGGACGCTGGGCTGGCCCCTGGGGGCTGTCCCGGTCTGTTTCTGGGGCTCTTGGGTCCCAAGAGTACGGACACTGCCCTGGTCACGGACGCTGCCCTGGGGGTGTCACAGCCGCTGACCCGTGCGGCTCCTGCCCCCCCTGGGAGCGGCGGGCACAGCGGGGCTCCTGGAGGGGGTCTCACCCCCCAGGCTTCCCTCGGGCCCGCCCTGTCTCCTTCCACCCGGCCTCTCTGCTCGCAGGCTGCCTCCCCTCTGCCTGCCCTTGTGTGCGCTTTACTGGGAGCCAGAGGCCGGGAATGTGGCCACACCTGTCCCACCGCTGTGTCTCCCCCCAGACCCCCTCGGTCCGCAGCCAGCCCCCAGCCCCGCCCAGAGCCCTCCCGCCCCGGCCCGGTCTCTCTCCAGCAAGGCACCCCAGGCTGAGGGAGTCCTGGGTAGGGGCTCCGCGGCTCCCCAGGCTCGCCCTGCGGGACCCAGCTCCAGGCTCCCCGACTGCTCCCCGCCCCCCGCACCTGCTCCGCCAGGTGGGCCAGGCTCTCCCTCAGACTGTACAGGCTGACGACAGGGGTGGTGTGGTGGTACCTGGGGCACAGAGGGGCCCAGGTCAGTGGGTGCACTCGGGCAGTGCCTTGCTCTCCCCCAGCCCCCTCCCAGGGGAGCAGGGTCCAGTTTAGGGGTTATGGACTCGGAACCCGAAGGACAGGCGGAGGGGGGTGGGGGTAGGGCTCCAGGCAGGGGCAGCGGCCGGGCCGCCGGGGCAGGTGGACGGCAGTGGAGGCCGGGCACTGGGTTCCGCCTGGAGCCCGGCGCCTCGCTGAGCCACTGGGCAGGGCACAGTTCCTGGAGGGCATTTCAGGCCTGGCACTGGAGAGCCTATGGCTCCGGCCAGGGTGGGGGGAATGAAGGTGGGGATCCCCCATCAGTCCTTGCACCCCCATCCCCTCACTCACATCCTGGGCTTGTCATCACAGCCCCAGAAGTTGGCCAGCCACTTGATGTCCAGGTAGAAAGAGACGGGCTTGGTCTTACGAGCATAGATCTTACTTCTGGGGAGAAAGAACCAGCAACAGTGCCCCTTGGTTCTCAGAAGTGAGCCCAGGCGGGGATGCTCAGGCCCCATTGTCTGCGTTCAGACCCCTGGGGGTCCAGCCTGTGCCTCTGCCCGGGGTTGTGAGCCTGTCTCTCAGGACCCGGCCGGCGCTCCCTTCCCTGTCCCCTCCCGCGGAGTCGCCCTACACTGTTCTCAAGTCAGAGAGAAAGGATGGGAAGGTCTGCTGGATGGTGAGTTCAAACACAGAAAGATTGAGGAGGGGACCCAGTTTGAGGAAAGCATCTGGGAAACTTGTTTGGAAAAGTGGGGAAATCTGAAGACTGCAGTAGCCATGCTGTCTCCAGACTGCTGTTCTAACCTACAGGCCCAGGACTGGAGCGGCCACACGCCAAGCTCCAGGCAGTCCGCCCATTGCAGGCCCGCCCGGCGGGCCCAGTCTGCAAGAGCTCCTTCCTTGATGTCTGTCCTTTGCTACTGTTCCTCCTGAATGCAAGGGTCTTCACACAAGGATTGATGCTTTCCAATGTGGTGCTGGAGAAGACTCTGAGAGTCCCTTGGACTGCAGGGAGATCAAACCAGTGAGTACTAAAGGAAATCAACCCTGAAAATTATTGGAAGGAATGATGCTAAAGCTCCAATACTTTGGCCACCTGATGGGAAGAGCTGTCTCATTGGAAAAGATCCTGATGCTGGGAAAGATGGAAGGCAGGAGGAGAAGGGGACGACAGAGGATGAGATGGTTGGATGGCATCACTGACTCGATGGACATGAGGTTGAGTAAACTCCTGGAGCTGGTGATGGACAGGATGCCTGGTGTGCTGCAGTCCATGGGGTTGCAAAGAGTCGGACAAATCTTAGTGACTAAACAACACCAATACATGAGTCAGACTCCTCTGTCTGTCTCAAGCCTGAAGTCAAGGAGAGATGCTCTCAGCAGCCAAGGGCCTCTGTTTAGTCCTGAACGGGCTTTCTGCCTAGTTGCCTGGCCTATCCCTATACTAAACGGATGCCAAATGCATAAGACACATAGGTATACCGGCCCTGAGGTTTTCTCTATCTGTTCAATACAATCTACAATGTTTATTGCATAGTTATCTGTCTGTCCATTTTTCTGTTTCAGAAATCTGAACATGGGTCACCATATACTTATGCTCTGTGTTTAATGGTGAGATTTAAATCTAAATAATTTAAAAATAGTATACCCACAAAAAATGACAGAGGGGAGACTGAGGCTAGAGGCCTAGGGATGAGGCCTCATCTCTCCTGGGAGCAAGTGAAGCTGGGGTTCACTGGAGGGGCCTAGAGGACAGCCTGGGAAGAGCCCAGTGCCCGGGGCTGGGAGACCTTGGGCTCCCCGGCAGGCCTCTCCTCCCACTGGGCCTGTTCTCTCCCTCCTTCCCTCCCCGCTGGGGCCGCTGGCCTTCACTGCTAGTCCGGTCCTGGGTGGGGGCGGCAGGGCTCACTCACTTGGCCTTGTCGCTGAAGGAGATGAGCGAGGTGCCTGGGGGCGCGTTCAGGACCTTCTGGGAGCCCGAGTAGAGGACGTCGATACCTGCGGGGGAGGGGTGCACACTCAGGGGCCGAGCCCACTGGGGGGTCATGGGGGCCGCTCGGCCCAGATGCTGCCAGCCCAGCAGACGTCAGGGGGACCTGGGACCCACCATCCAGCTGTGCAAACATAGGGAGGAGCATGCTGTGGGACTAGACCCCTCGCCTGCAGGACCGACACCGTTCCAGGCGGGCTGAGCTAACCAGGGGGCCCCCGCTAGTGTCTGCTTGCTGTGGCAGACTCCCGTGGCTGGGGTCAAAGTGCAGGCAGAGGCGGTGCGGGTGGCCAAGGGGGAGGAAAGGTGATGCTCTCACATCCCGAGATGCCTGTCCACGGGGTGCCCCCACCACCGGGGGATTTTAAAATACGGGCAGCAGCAGCGGAAGGCCCTGGGCAAGCAGCCAGCTGGGAGGACAGAGGACCAGGGCTGGGATCGAGCCCTGCCCTGCCGCCGCCTCTCTGAGGGTGGGGCCAATGGGAAACCGAGGCCCGCTGGACGGGGTCCCAGGTGCCTGCCCGCACCCGCCCCGTCAGGGCTCTGACTCTCTCCAAGTGCTTGTACTGTAGTGTTCCTCTCTCCCTGGGCTTGTCTGGGCCCAACGGCCCAGCGGGGACACGGGGTATGGTCAGTATGGAGACTGTCCTGCCCTGGGAGGAGCTGGTGCGTGCCCCGGGGCCTGTGGAGACCGGGCCCCGTGTGTGGCTGCTGGACGTGCTCGGGGCACGGACAGCGGGGAGGACTTCTGACCCTCAGAGCCCACCGACGGCTGGAGTGGGGGGCACACACTCACCCTGCCGGTCCATGTGGATGGGGGCCCCCCCCAGGGATGCCACCGAATCCACCAGGAGCAGGCACTGGTACCTGGGGGGCAGCAGAGAGCAGGACGGGGCTTCAGACAGTGGCCCGCCTTGAGCTGGGGCCGTGCACAGCCCCCAGCAGAGCGGACGTCACATGGGGGCTCAGGATGGCCAGGACCCCGGGGCTAGACCCCAGATCCCCCACAGGTACTCAAGAGGGCCAGCCGGGCAGTCTGCGTCCTGCGCTCATCTGGGTGCTCTGAACTCGCAGGCCCCAGGGCTGTCCGGGGAGCTGGGCAGCTCAAGGCTGGCCCTCCGTCTGTCCAGCAGCCCACCGGGCAGAGGTCCAGCGCGTGCGGAGGACAGAGTCCAGGAACAGGCTGAGGTGAGCCTCTGACCCTCCTCCACCCCACACTTTCCTGGAAGAAAGGCACAAAGAGGTCCCTGTGGACCTCTGGGGGTCACAGCCCAGGTGACACTTGTGAGCTCGGCCCCCTGGACAGGACTCCAGGGGGCAGGTGGTCCTGGCTGGGGCTGTGCCCAGCGGCCCTGTGGCCGCCTTGGAGGACAGACAGCAGGTCTGCCAGGATGATCCAGCCTGGAGGTGGAGTTTCTCTCCTTTCATCCTGTGGTCAACTGTCCAGAGCAGAACTGCTGGTCCTGGAAGGGGACCCTGTGGAGGGGTGGGGGCCCTGGGGAGGCCAGTGGAGGGCAGGGGCTTCTCTGGGGCTCTGGGGTCAGGGCAAGGTGGGCAGGCCCTGGGCCCAAGACTGCAGGGTCGGCATCAAGCCCTAACCTGCATGGAGGGAGGTGGCATTCTGGGGACACCTGATCCTGCTCTCAGACCAGAGGGTCCACCCAGCCTCTGCCCAGGCCCAGGAGGACCCCAAGAAAGCCTGAACCCCACTCCACACAAGAGAGGCTGGGGTGGGCCCAGTGGGATAGGGAGCTGGGCCTCCCTCTTACTTCCTGTGGGGAGGGGCTCGCCGGCACCCCAGCCACCCCAGCCAATCCCCAGCCTGTGTCTGAACTGGGCTTGGCTCTGCCCCCAGCACCGACACTCAGGGCCAGGCTCACCTGAGGGACAGGCTCACCTGAGGGGTAGACTCACCTGAGGGCCAGGCTCACCTGAGGGACACGTTCACCTGAGGGCACAGGCTCACCTAAGGGCCAGGCTCACCTGAAGGACATGCTCCCCTGAGGGGCCAGGCTCACCTGAGGGACACGCTCACCTAAGGGATCAGGCTCACCTGAGGGACAGGCCCACCTGAGGGACACACTCACCTGAGGGGCCAGGCTCACCTGAGGGACACGCTCACCTGAGGGGCCAGGCTCA
>JADEYB020000031.1:112803792-112899994 GCA_015832495.2 Alces alces | reverse complement strand
CCCCTCCCTGGATGCTTGTCCCTGTGTTTTCTTGCATGTACCGTTCCCCTCCCTGGATGCTTGTCCCTGTGTTTTCTTGCATGTACTGTTCCCCCTCCCTGGATGCTTGTCCCTGTGTTTGCTCAGCCCTCCTGCTCTTCTCTCTGAGCTGTGGCCAAGCCTCCCGCCCAGACAGTCTTCCTGTCTGGAGGTCCTCAGAGGCCTGTCACCTGTCGCAGGCCACACGGGTCACCCTGTCTGTGTGCAGCCTCGGGCGGGACCCCTCTATGCAGTGCTGCGGGTGCCTAGTGCGGCTCGTGGAAGCCTGGCTGGCGGGTGGGTGGGCAGGTGCAGCCTGGCCAGGTCACCACCTATGTGACAGGGGTGGGTCTCTGCCAGGAACGGGCCACTTGGAGCCTGTCCCATGGAGCAGCCCTGTGGAGATGCCACGTCCGCAGCTGTTTGTTTAGTCGTGCCCTGGGAGGGGCCACAAGGCCTGGGCTCTGGACACCATCTGTCAGCTCTCCCCTGCCCCTCCCTGGTCCAACTGTGCAGCTTCCTTGTGGTCAGGGCACCCTGGGCGAGGATGCCAGGCCTCGAAGGGCCAGGAGCCCAGCGGAGGGCAGCCTTGGAGGAGTGGGACTGCAGGGCACCCGGGCGCTCCATCTGCACCACGATGGAGGTGGCCAGGACACCTGGGACCCCTGGTCTTGCCTGTGCTCCCTGCTCTCTGGGCGCCCGGCGGGCAGCACAAGAGCAGCCCCTGTCCACAGGGTGACGGGGACATGCCAGTCACAATAGGCAGGTGGGCTCACAGAAAAACTGTGCGTTCCGGGGGCTCCCGAGGTGTCCACTCTGTGATTCTCAGGGCCTCAGAGGGACTCAGCCCCTTCCCCGCTAGGTCCCCGGGGTGCTGTGTCATTCGTGTGACGGTGGTGATGGCGGAGAGGACCTGGGCTGGGGCCCCTGCGCCGGGAGCCTCCACCTGCCCCTGAGGCGGGGCTTGGCCAGGCTGCATCCTGAGTGCCCGCAGCCTCCCAGCCTGCGCCCCAGGGGCATGGTTTACCAGAAGTAAAGAGATATTTGAAGTAGCTCTTGTCATTCTGTGTTTGGGGCTAGTTCCCGCTGACATTTGGACTGAAAACCCTGTTTTTGAGAGTCAGTATATGAATTCCATGGACAGAGGAGCCTGGCGGGCTACACTCCTTAGCATCGCAGAGTCGGACACGACTGAGGCAATTTAGCACGTACACGTATATGGGTGGCTAAGAGAATGGATACATGGATATGTATGGCCGAGTCCCTTTGCTGTCCATCTGAAACTGTGACAACATTGTTAATCAACTATACTCCAATACAAAATAAAAGTTTTTTTTTTTTTTTTAAAGCGTTGCTTTAAACACAGCAGAACCTTGATCTAGGGTCTGCCAGGCGCCCCCACCTTCTCACACCCCAGAATCCAGGAAGAGGCTCTTTGTGCATTGCACCCGCAGACCTCGGGAGACGGCGCTCGCTGGCCTCACAACGTCAGACAGGGGACCCAGGCTTTGTGGTGAGCCGCAGGTAAACGGAGCAGCGGCTCTAACCAGTTTAAAGTTCAGCGTGAGAGGAGGATTGTCAAAACCCAGGACTCAAGGTTTCCTGGAGAAGTGTGGCAAGTCCCCCGCTGGCTGGACACACACTTCTGGCATTTCCTCTCTCGAGTCACCATGGCTCCAGCGACAAGCCCTCTCTGACTGTTTCCCTTTTAACTGAAGTTGCATTTTAGATGTGAGGTACGGTGAAAGGGCTTCCCAGGTGGTGCTAGTGGTAAAGAACCCACCTACCTAATGCAGGAGATGTAAGAGATGTGGGTTTGACCCCTGGGTTGGGACGATCCCCCCGAGGAGGGCATGGCAACCCACTCCAGTATTCTTGCCTGGAGAATCCCATGGACAAAGGAGCCTGGCGGGCTACAGTCCATGGGGTTGCAAAGAGTCGGAGACAACTGAGCGACTCAGCACACACACACAGGTGAAAGTTCGCCCTGCCCCTGTGCCTGGGAGTCCAGGGGCTCACATGTCGTCAGGGACTGCACAGCCCGTCCAGCGGGTTCTCCGGAGGCTGTGAACGCAGGTCCCCAGCGGGGAGGGAGCTGCCCCAGGGCCAGTGTCCCCTGGCCCAGGTCTGTGCCCCCTCGCCGTGGGCCCTGTGCCCCTCTGTGATCCTCTAGGCTGCACATGGGCCGAGAGCACCTGCCCACCGAGGCTCGAGATGTGGAGGGGTGTCTAGGACCCCAGGCTCTCCTGTCCAGGCTCTGATCCTGCTGAACACTGCCCATGCCCCTGCCCAACCCCCACAAAGCTGAGGAGGGGGGTGCTTGGGGGTACCTCCGAAGGCAGCCTCCCTCGCAGTCTGGGGATGACCCCTGACCTCCGGAAGGCCTCAGAGGTCAGAGTCTCTGGGACCTGGGGGGACGAGCATTGGCACCATGGTGCCCACACCTGGCAATAGGCTTGCCGCTGGCTGACACCAGCTTTCCTCAGTGCTGGGGGAAGGGCCGGGGGGAGGGGTGCACCCGGCACTACCCTCCTGGAGTCCAGTCTGTCCTCCAGAAGAGAGAAGACCCCTGACCCCGTCCTCGGGTCCCTGGGAGCCCCACACAGGGGCTGTGAGCTGACTGAGAGGGCCCCGGAGAGGAGAGGCCTGGACTCCTTCCTGGAGGAGGTGGCTTGGGGCAGGGCGCCTAGAGTCGCCTCCTCTGGGTGCCCTGAGCAGCTGCTGGCCCCGCCTGGACCACGAATCAAGGGTGCACTGGCATCAGGGGCTATGGTGAGCAGGGAGACCAGAGCTGCCCAGCACATGGGTGCCAAGTACCCCAAGGCCTCTGGGCTGCAGGAGTCAGAATCTCAGGGAGCTTTGAGGCCCCTGCCAAGCCCTGGGCTGGGACAGCCTCACTCTCCTTGCTCAGGCGACCGTGGGATCCAAGCGGGAAGGCTGTCCACAAGGACTTGCTACTCAGGGCAGGACCGCACGCGGCTCTGGGGGCTGGTCCCACTCCCCTGCCCCGTGCCTTCACGGCAGCTGGCGTCCGCAGCCCCGGGAACTCCGCCCTGATGCCGGGAAACAGGCCCGATCCACGCGGCTCCGCGCTCTCGGGTGCTCTGGTTAGGTGCTCCTCCCCAGAGATGTGTTCGGGGCCTAACCCCGATGTCTGTGCCTCCAGCTTCTGATAGATCACTGCAGAGGTGCCAGGTAAGACGGGGCGGCACTCAGATGGGCCCCCTCCAGGGACGGGCGTCCTTACAAGGAGGGAGGTTCGTACACTCGGAGCTGGGGCCATGTGACGATGGAGGCAGAAGTGCAGGGAGGCAGCCGCGAGCTGGAGGGGCGGGGAGGCCTCAGAGGAGCGCAGCCTTGGCACTGGACGTCCGGCCCGGCCCCGGCAGAGGATGCCCCAGGTTGTGGGGTCTGCCCCAGATGCTCGGGCATCAGGACCCCCTGGGCCTGGGGATTGCTTTCGGGATTTGCCGTCAGCAGCTGCAGGTGCCGCGTGCCAGGGCACCGCTGGCCGCCATGCTTAGAGCCCAACACCCTAGCTTCCCGCCATGGGCCGTCAGCATGGCCACACCCTGGTCGCTCCGGGCCTGGGCACAGTCCTTCCAGGGAGCATCGCGTCTCCTTCACGAGCCCTGTCCCAGCTCTACCGTCTCACACCCCTGGCTTAGCACACGCAGAAGTGGAGGCTGTTCTCTGGCCCTGGTGGGCTCTTAGCGGGCTGGCGAGACCCTCCCAGCGGGCCGCCAGCCCCAGCCAGCCCCGATCACACCCCAGCTCTTATGGAAAGAAGTTGAGAAACAGCCCGTGTTCCCTGGGACTCGTGCCCACACTCCCCCCCAAATCTGATCTCACCAAGAGCTCCCTAAACTCAGTTATTTTGGGGGCTGGTTAACGTTGTCAGGGCAGCTGGGAGACAGCAAACTTGTGTCCTCCCGGGGTCTGGCCTCATCGGTCACCTAACCTCCCCGACCTGGACTGTCTGTGGCAGGGCGTCCAAGCACCCACCTTGCCTACATCTCGGGGGTTAGTGAGGCTCAGAAGACACCATACTTGGAAGACACTTTGCCAGCTGTTGGCGTGAATCAGCTTAGCCTGTTGTGATGGAGAACCTGGGGGACTTGTCCTCAGGAATTTTCCCAAGAAAATGAATTCAGTGCCTACCTGACACATTTTTGTTTTTAGATTTATTTATTATTTCTGGCTACGCTGGGTCTTCTTGATTTGTGGAGACGCTCCCTAGTTGCGGAGAGCAGGGGCTACTCTCCAGTCTCAGTGCTCCGGCATCTCACGGCGGTGGCATCTCCTGTCGAGCACGGGCTCTAGGCACGCAGGCTCAGTGGTGGCCCACGGGCCTTGCTGTCCCGCAGCATGGGGGATCTTCCCGGACCGGAGATCGAGCCCGTGTCCCTCCATCGGCAGGCAGATTCTTTAACACTGGGTCAACGAGCAAACCCCTAGTCACCTTTTAAATTGAATTTTAAAAGATAAGAGCATTGTGTGCTCACTGTAAATACTTTTTTAAAAGGATAAAATAAATTTAAAGCAAATGAAGCTTTCCTTTAAATGAAGCCTGGCGTGCTGCAGTCCACGGGGTTGCAGAGAGTCAGACACGACTGAACTGAACTGAAAGCAAATGAAATGCCCTGGAAACCCTCCATTGACACCAGACCACTTTTATCCTCTCATATTCATCTTGCCAGGCCTTTTTCTACGTCACTGAGGTCATTTACTATACGTGGGTGTGTGAGTGGAGTTAACACAGAGAGCTCGTGGGTCCCTGAGGGAAGAATACAGAGCAGCTCAGAGCCGCCGCTGTGTCTCACTCCCGAAACCGTCTGGGCGTTCAGAGTGTCAGTCTCTCCTGTTCCACGTTTTTTCTTAATGAATGGGAGAAGAAACTCAAGTCATTTCATAGACATGAAAGAGGCAGAGAATGGATCCTCCGAGTGTGTGTCCAGTGAGCAGGTGTGTGTGGCTTGGCAGCTAAAATCATTTACTCGTGTTTCTAGCGTGAAGTCTTTTCGCTTCTCTCCTTGACGGGAGCTGTTTTCCACCTGCTGTGCAGTAAAGGGTTAACAAACAGGCCTGCCTGCCCCCCCTCCCCAGGGAGAGCCGCCAGCCTGCTCCAACCCCAGGGCTGGAGTTCCCGAGGGTCCCCAATGCCCTTGGGGAGGAGAGGGCCTCGCCGCCCCTAAACATCTTTGCAGAATGAGGCTCCTGCCATCCAAGCACCACTTCCTCTGGGGGTCTGGAACCTTCCCCAGGCACAGGTGCCCTTGAACCAGCACCCTAGTAAAAACTCTGGGCACTGCGTGTCTACTGGGCTCCCGGGGAGATGGCACCTGCTGGCTGGTGGTGGGGATGGGTGTGTGAGGGAGCTTGGCATGTGGGTGTGGGGCAGGGCTCTGGAAGCTCATGCCTGGTCCCCGACCTGTCCCCGCCTGCCTCTTCCTCCAACGTCGCTTTGCATCCTTTTCTGTGTCCTGAATCTCTGCTGAGTCCTGGGGGCCCCCTAGCAAACATGGGGGTGGTCTTGGGGACCCTGACAGAGTCATATTGACTTCTTTAAGCTCAGGGGGTTGAGTGTTTAATGCTGACTACTCTGCGATTAGATCTGTGTTTCTGTCCTCTGTTGGGCAAACTTCAGCCTCATTTCTTTCTGATCCTGGGAGAGGTCCTGACGTTTTGAGCCTTCGATTCATGTTTTTGTGTGTTCACTGTCCTTAACTGAGAGTCTTCTCCGTGTCAGTCAGATGAGAATGAACACCTAGGAATGAGATGGTGAGGAAACCCCGGGGCTCATGGCTTCAGTGTGCTGGCCCAGGGCAGGGGCAGGCTCGGCGGTGGGCTGTGGCCTCGGGGAAGTCCAGGGGGCGGCAGGGAGCAGGTCCGAGGTGAGGACAGGGGGGCCGGCAGCTCTCTGAACCTGGCGGAGAGAAAGGTTAACCAGGGCATGAGGATGGAAGGCGGAGAGGGCAGCAAAGGAGGGCACCTTAGGGTTTATCCTGAAAGCACTGCGGACTCGCAGGTCACCTGCACTGGCTCCGTGGCGAAGAAGGTGCTCCGAGAGCCAGCCAGGGGAGAGGTGCTCCCTGTGACCTCCTGTGTCTGCAGGGCAGCGGGTCCCCGTGTGAGTGAGCTTCAGGACCCTCAGACTTTCTGTGGCCGGGAACCTGCATTTCTGACCGGAGACGCTCCGCGGTGAGCCCAAGGCGGCCAGCAATCCCAGAGGACCCGCAGGACAGGGAGGCTCAGAGCAGGTGGGCCGAGGTCAGAGGTCACCTGGCCCCGTCCTGCGAGCCTCCAGCCTGGGGCTGGGACAGCGGAGGTGAGGCAGCAGGCCTGGCCCGCCGGGAACAGCGACGCCAGGATGGAGGGGAGGAGACTGCAGGAAGGTCTAAAGAGGATGGGCCCCTTGGCCAAATCCCGCCCAGGGACGGGTCTGCTGGCGAGGGGGCGAGCCCTGTGGAGGGGCTGGACACCCGCCCTCCTGGACAGCTGCATCTGTGCAGTCTGCGGGCCGTGCACTGGCCGCGACAGAGACGCGCAGGACGATCACAAATTAAAATATCTCCAACCTGAGTCACGGCGGAAACCCGGCAAACTGACCCTGAAATCAGGCTCCTGGAACCTGGCTCCCACAAGCACCCCGGGCACACCGCCGTCCACATCTTCGCGGCCTCATTTCTTTGATCTGGGCCCCCCAGCCCCCACGTTCTCTCGTCGAATTTTCCCTGTGTCAAAGCAAACCCCAGACCTTTTGTGATTTCACCCAAATCTCCAAATGTGCACCTAAAAAATGGACATTTTCCTACCGAGCTTGATGCCATTATTATATTTAATGTCACCTGTCTGGAGACAAATTTAACCTACTGTCCATAGAGGACTTTTCAAAGGTGGTTTGTTCGAGCTGGGATTGAGACTGGGTCCTGACATCGCAGGCTGCTGGTTCAAGTCTATTTTGATGGCTGAGTGTCTCTCAAGCCTCGGTGGAAAAGGCCTCAGTGGGAAGCTTGTCTACAAGCGGCTCCTAACTCAGGGGGCTGGGGTGGGGCCCGACACTCTGCATGCATGAGAACTCTGTGTGGGGAAGAGTTCTGCATCTCCAGGCCTTGGCGGGCCTCCACTGCCTGAATCTCTCTCATTCATACGCACCCCAGACCCCCAGGGCACGGACTTCCTGCCCCAGGAGCCTCTGGGCAGAGGGGAGGGACCAAGGGGGCCGGGCTGGAGGCTCACCTTTCCCCAGGGTCTGAGGTTTCACCCCGTGAGGCGCGGGGTCACCTGGTTTCCTGGTGGGAAAGCTGAGACTGCCCTGCGCTCCAGGTCAGCAGTGGTCCCTTCCTCGGTTCCTTCCCTGGGACCCCAGCTCAGACCTTCATCCAGTCTTGGGGAAACACTAGGGTCCAGCTCCCAACCTGGACACACCCCTCCTCTGCCTGGCCCTGGGGCTTCTGGGAAGGCCAGCAATTCTCTCTGCGATACCCGGCCCTAGATCCCCTAGACCGGGAGGGTGGCAGGAAGGAAGACTGAGGTGCCAGCCTTCTGCTGACCTCCCTCCGCGCTCCTGCCACCCGCCAGAGGTGAGTGTGGGGCAGCCAAGCTCCTGGGACTCCCGCCCTGGCCCGGAAAGCTGCAGACCAGGCTGGGGGAGGTGTCGGGGCAGCAGTGGAACCCCGAGAGGCTGCCCACGTTACGGTCCGTCCCTCCGGGAGCAGAGGTGGGGGGGGCCTGGGGGGATGGGGCTCCTCCTCTGCCAGGTCCATCTGGGAAGGGCTGAAACCTGAAGCCCAGGCGTGGGGGATGGGCTCTGGGGTGGGCTCTGGGGTTGCCTGTCCTCACTTCTCAGCACTTCACTCAGCCGAGCCCGGCACCCCTCGAGGAACGCAGGCTCTTTATGAATTAGGATCCTGAGGCTCGGAGCAGGGACCTGACCTCCCCAAGGCAGTTACATCACAGTGGGGAAGCGTTCAGGGATGGGGAGGCAGCCGGGCTGGCCCAGGGGAGAAGCATCCACCCACACTCTGGCCAGGTGGGCCTGCGAGGAGGCAAACGCTGGGGCATTCTAGGGGAGGGCTTGCATCAGGGCCGCGGCCTGGATCTCCCCTGGAGGCGGGCAGGCCCTCCTCTGGCACCCCCAGCTCTGCCAAGGCCCTGGTCCTCGTGTAGGGGGTGTGCTGGGCCAGGTCAGGGCAGCTTCCCTGTCGACCCCCCCTCCCCGGCAGGCGGGACTGGGTGCAGCGGCTTGTGGACGACTGGCCCCGGGGCGCTCTGCTGACCTCCCTGCCATTTCTAGGTGCTGTCTGCTTCTTCCTCTCCCTGCCCCGCGCCCAGAATGTGGCTCAGGCCATGAGGCCACTGGCCTCTCTCTCCCTGCCGCCCTGCCCCAGGGAGCGCGCTATCCTCCGGGAGATGCCGGGTGCTCGGCTGCCTTGCTCACTGCTGCCCGAGACCCCCTGCACACGGCCCCCTCCAGGTCACCCATTTTCCCAGAGTGTGCCTCTCAGGTGGGGGGCAACTGGGAGCCCATGGCCGCTCCATGAGCAGGCCTGAGTGAACCGGAGACACCGAGTCTCAGGGTGGAAGGATCCCGACCGCAGGCCACTCCTGGTGAGCACTCAGCAAGCAGCAGCCTCGCGGGGTGCAGGCTGGCCTCTGGCTCCCTCCCTCTGCTCCTGAAAAACAGATGAGCAAGGGACCGATCCCCAAACTCCTTCCTCCAAGGTCAGCCTCTCTCCGGCCAAGATCTAAGAAAAGATCTCATTTCAGCCACTTTGCTGCCAATTTTGTTTCTGCAATGTCATCTTCCGACCTCCGGGCGGGAGGAAACCCTCTGTGAGCTGCGATTTCTCGGGCTGAAGCCCCTCTGCTGGAGACACCCAAGCCCCGTTGCCAGAACCCCATCTACAGGGTCGTCTGCAGCAAAGTGGTCCTGGATGATTGATGGATTCTCTAGAAAAATAAGCAGCACATCTTCATATGGAGAGAAACACAAATTCAAGGGGGGAAAAAACCAGACAGGAAGATACTGACACCAAAAAATGCGGAGATGAAGGACCTCTGAGTACAGAAACTCTGGGAACTTAACTGAAGGGGTTGGTAGAAGCGCCTAATTAGGGCAGGGCTCCTGGGAGCCAGTGTGGAGCGCGGACGGACCACTGGACGGCCACTGGCAGAAGGTCGTCTGGACGAGCTCGGGGACGTTCTGGCGGTGACCGCTGCGGCTGTGGAGCCGATGGAGGAAGTGGTATAGGATGGTATAAACCATACGTCAGCGGGACAGAAGTCGCTGCAGATGCAGCTGCCTGAAGCGTGGTTCTCAGCCTGGCTGCACCCGGGAGTCAGCTGGGTGAGCCTGTCAACCAGCCTGGGGCAGACGCCTTCACGGCCACCCTGATCCAGTCAGCTCTGTGAGTCTCGGGCCGGCTCCTGGGGGCTCTAAGTGCAGCCATGGGTGAGGTCCACGATCGTAGGGTGTCACCACAGAGTGTCAGACATCAGCAGAGCCACACCCTGTGGGTCACCCCAGCCAGGGCTCAGTGAGGACTCACTGCGGCTGGCTCGAGCAGAAAGGGGTGTATCACCGAGTGCTGGTCACCGTTCCTGACCATCAGGACCTTCTCAAATTTCCAGGAATGACCCAAAGCCATGTGGCTGACCTGGGCCACCCAGGGAGGGCCACCAGCCATGGCAGTCTCTGCCTTGAAAACCCTCGTGAGCTCACAGGGTTGGCAGAACTCATATCACAGCAAGGGTTACACTGCTGGGCTTCTCTGGTGGCTCAGACGGTAAAGAATCTGCCTGTAGTACGGGAGATGAGGGTCCAATCCCTGAGTCAGGAAGATGCCCTGGAGAAGGAAATGGCAGCCCACTCCAGTATTCTTGCCAGGAGAATCCCATGGACAGGGGAGCCTGGCGGGCTACAGTCCTTGGGGTCGCAAAGAGTCAGACAGGACTGAGCGACTAAACAGCAGCAGCATTGTGGATGCATATACACAATCCTTTGTGTATGTTATAAGCATTTTCTCCTAGTTGAATCTTTTTTTTTTTTTTTAATTTAACTCCGACTATGGCTAATTTTGTGACATTCAAGCTCTAGATTTTGAGGTGGCCCCATCTGTCAGGTTTGTCTTCTATGGTCTGTGGATTCCTTATGTTCTGGAAAGGTCTTCCATAGCCCAAAGAAATGAAAAACAGCATTTGTATTTTTTTGTGGGACAAAAATAACCAGAAGTTGTGGTTCTTATTTTAGGTTTTGAGTCCATCTGGGACTCTGTGTATGTGCAGATAGGAAGACACCTTATTTTCTCCCCCAAATGGACCCTTTACTCAACAAACGCGGTTCAGAAGACAGACCGACTGTTCCCTGTTTGTTTGACGTGCGACCTTATCACAAGCTAAATTCATTTATATCTGTTTTATTTCATTTATCTGTTTGTCAGCTGTTTGATTTATCTTTTGCCAGTATTGAATTATCATTATTATAGCTGTTGAGTTCCCAGAAGGTAGATCAATTTCCCTTAGCATTTTTTCTTTTGCTTATTTTAATTTTTTCTTGCTATTCACTCTTATTGACTTTGCCTAGATTAACTTGAGGATGATTTTACCTTCCTAAAATACTCCTATGATTTTTATAGAAATTACATTAAATTTATAATACTCAGTCTTTCCTTTTAGGAAAGTATTCTATCTTTCAATTACTCATATAAATTTAATATCTTCAATAACCTTTTTTGTTTTTTTTAAATAAAGAACTTGTCCATTTATTAATATATTCTTAGGAACGGATAAGTTTTTGTTGCTGTTGTGACTGGAACCTGTCTTCCATTACATGTTTATGTTTTTAAATGTTTTGAGAGGCTTCAAAACCCTTGTGCCCACTACTAGATTTAACAAATGTTAACATTTTCCTCCTTTTGCCTCAGATCCTGTTTTTTAAAACAATAAAATGTACTGATGCCTACAGTAATCAAGAAAGTGTGGTACTGGAAAAAGAAAAGACTAATGAATCAATGCAACACAACAGAGTGTTTAAAAACGGACCCAAAATGCGCGGTCAGTGGTTTCTGTCAAGGGCCAGTGTGGCTCGCCAGGGAGAGGAAGGGTCAGTGAGCGGTGCTTGGACCACCGGATATCATTTCAAGCTGCAGCATGAACCTAAAGTTAAAAGCAAAAACAACAAACAGGTAAAAGCTCCAAGCAAACACAGGAACACAGGAGGAAACACTCACAGATGTCATAGACTGACTACACACACACAAAGATAAACAGAACTTCATAAAGACTAAACACTTCTCGTCAAAAACATCCTCAAGAAAATAAATAGGCCAATCACAAACTGGTAGAAAATATTTGAGGCGCACACGGTTGACCAACGAGTTGCATCCATGTCACGTAAAGAATCCTGCAACTTAATAATAGAGAAATATCCAACTGTTTCTTAATGAGCAAAGACTTGAACCAACTTCTCACACACACACATGAAAATATACAAGTGGTCAATAAACACATGAAAAGTTCTTATCATTAGTCATCAAGGAACTATCAAGGAACAATAGGATGGCTAAAATTAAAAAGGCTGACACTACCAAATGTCGGCAAGGCTGTGAGGTAAGTGGAACCTCCTACACTACTGACGGGAATGAAAATTTTTACTGCAGTTTCTTGGGAAGTGTGTACACACACACACACACACACTTTTTTTTTCTATGACTCAGCATTTCCCTTTAGATTCAAGAGAAACTAAAAATATATGTCCTCTCCAAAGCCTTGTACAAGAATATTCAGGCTTTATTAATAATAGTCAGAGACTAGAAACTCAGATGTTCGTCAGCAGGACTCTGGCAAACAAACTTCCGAATAGCTATGGACGGGATCCCTGCTCAACCGTGACAAGAGAGAGTCTGCTGATATCTTAACAGCATGGGTGAAACTCAGAAATACTGTGCTAGAACCATCCAGACATGGAAGAGTACGATTCTATTTACTGAGATTCTCAAATCAGCAAAGGAACCTCTGACACTAGATATCAGCTCCGAGGTCGCATCTGGGGCGGGGAATGGACTGGGGAGGGACACGTGAGAACCCCTGGGAGTGGCGGGAAGGGACCTGGCTTGCTGAGTCGAAACTGAAATCAACTGGCACACATCTGAGCATTCACTGTGTGTAATTCACACCTCATTAATGACCAAAGCCATGAATATCTCACAGACAGTCGAAGCTTCTAATGACCCTTCCCTAAGTCCATTCTCCTTCCTCCCTCCCCAGAGAAACTCAACTCCAAGGTCAGTAAAACTAAATGCATGCCTCCACAATTTTACTATACCTGTAAGGATGGTAAACAATAGTTAAAAGTCTTGTGTAGACAAACGCACTTGGTAAATACTGGCCGTTTGCCTCTTTGACCCAGCGTGTTTGGGGGTTGATCCATGCAACCGTACATAGATCTGGTCCATTCATCCTGACTGCGGTAGCATTTAGTACGGGAGCACAGCACACGTCATTTATCCACTCGTCCACTGGTGGACTCAGGGGCTTCTCATTTTGGGGTGTTGAGCAATTCTGTGATGACTGTCCTTGTGTGTGTCCTCTGGCCTTGTGCTGGGGTAACACCCTGAGTGTCATCACTCACCTTCCAAACCATGGCCCCTGAGCAGGGTGGCAGGCGGCCTGGCCCCCTGGGGGTGCCCAGACTGGGTGCTCGTAGATCTGAAGGTGGGTGCTGTTATTACTGCCGTAACTGTGACTTTTGGTTGAGCACCTTTTCAAGTATTTGCTGTGCCTGCTGGTCATCTGGTATTCTCCATGAGACTCCTTCTCACCCCTGCGTTTGCTCACATTCACAGCTGGAACTTTTTCTGGTTGATTTGCCATTTGGCCACCTTGCTAAATTCCTTGTCTGTTTTCTTAAATTTTCTAAGTAGTAAAAATATCTCATCTGAAAAGTGTACCCTTCTTGTTTTCCACACTTAGATCTGGCATTTGTTTTCTCTTGTCCTCACATGGAATAGAAGAATCATAATAATACTGAACTTCAACAGCAACACCATCCATCCTTGTTTGCTTTTTAAACTTTTTGGAAATACGTTGAGTTGTTCCTCCCAATATTTATTTGTTCAGCCATTCATCAAATATTTTTTGGCCTGTACTTCCTGCCAGGCACTGTTCTTGATTCTGGGTGCACAATCATGAACAAGGCAAATGAGATCCTCGACCATAGTAGAAGAGAGGAAGTAAACAAGAAAATAAATAAAACAATTGCAATATACAGTAGAACTATATGTGACTTTGTTCGGTATTTTCCAAGTCTCCTGTAAACATGTTATCATATTTGCATAATTCAAAAAAGAAAAAAAATAGAACAAGTTCATGGACAAGTAAATATCACATTGAAAATAGAGTAGGGTACCATGTTTGAGGTGCTTCCCAGGTGGCCCAGTGGTAGAGAATCTGCCTGCTAATGCTGGAGATGCAAGAGACATGGGTTTGATCCCTGGGTTGGAGAGATCCCCAGGAGTAGGAAATGGCATCCCACTCCAGTATTCTTGCCTGGGGAATCCTGAGGACAGAGGAGCCTGGTGGGCTAACAGTCCACGGGGTCACAGAGAGGTGGAAGCGGCCGAGTAACCGAGCACGCGTGTACCACGTGTGAGAGCTATGGAGGCTATGTTTGATGTTAAGATTTTATTTCTTTCTTTTTGAGGTTAGGAAGATTCATGCTATTCTGAGTTTAAGAGTGTATGTTAGGAGTAACTGTTGAGTTTTATCAAATGTGTTTTTAGCATTGGTCAATGTCACATGATTTTTCCTACTCTATACTATTAAGGCAACGAATTTCACTGTAAGATTTCCGAATGTTGAACCATCCTTTCATTCTTGGAACAAATTCCACATGGTCAAGACAACTGTACTATTCAACCCCACTTAGGAGCTCTGCGTTACATTAGAAGCGATGCTAGCCTTCAGTTCCCCTTCCGCACTGCGCGTCAATCTCAGGACTATGCTACCTTCAGAGAACAAACCAGGGATTGTGCCCTGTTTTTTCCTGCTTTAGATCATTTTAAATAACACATATGATGTTCCTGAGGGAGCTGGGAGGACTTGCCCCTGGAACAGCCCCTGATGCCCGAGCCTGTGTGAGGGAAGTCAGATCGTTTACTGCATCTGTGCTCCCCTGGTGTGACTGGACCACTCAGGGCTTCCCTCCCTGTGTCTCATCCGCTCTGGCTGCTGAAACAGAGCGCCGTAGGCCGGAGGCTTGTAAACAACAGGCACTTACTTCTCATGCTTGTGGAGGCTAGAAGTCCACGGCCAAAGTGCCAGCAGATCTGCTGTCTGGTGAGGTCTGTCTCCGGCTCACAGACGCCCTACCGCTCCCGTGTCCTCATGTGCTGGGAGGTGGAAGGGGGCCCCTGGGGTCTCTCTTCTAGGGGCACTAACCCCCTTTGTGAGGGCTGTACCTTCTGGACACAATCACTTGCCCAAGGCCCCACCTCCTAATACCACCACATGCAGTGCTTACAATTCCAACATATGAATTTGTTGGGCATAAACATCCAGTCTATAATGCCTTATGAGAAAGTCTGGTAATATTTTCTTAGAAAGCTATCAATTTTATTTAGATTTTCACTTTTTATATCAATGTTGCATTTTAAACATTTTTTCTGTAGTTATATTCTCTTCTCATTTTCAAGGAACCAATCATTTTTTTCTTTCTAAAAATTGTTTATTTTCTATTTCATAACTTCAGGTTTTGCCTTAACTTCTTGTTTGCACTCTCTGTTGAATTTTGTTGTTGTTACTCATTGTCTGGGCTTCCCCCGTGACTCGGTGGTAAACAAATTCACCTGCAATGCAGGAGATGCAGCTTTGATCCTGGGTCGGGAGGATCTCCTGGAGGAGGAAATGGTAAGGCACTCTAGCATTCTTGCCTGGAGAACTCCGCAGACAGAGGATCCTGGCAGGCTGCAGTCTTCGGGGTCCCAGAGCTAGACACGACTCAGCGACTAAGCACAGCACAGCACAGCTGGGACTGGTGAGGGTTCCAGCAGGAAGCTCTCTGGGGTGGCCGCAGCAGACAGTTCACGAAGGGCTGTTTATTCTGGTGGGGGGCAGGGCCAGCGACCTCCCCGAGGGAGGGAGCCCCAGGAGTCAGTAGCCTTGGGAGTCTTTGCCAGTCCCAAGGGCACAGGGAGGTTCCACACCAGAACCTGGCGAGGGAACCAGAGTCCTGGGCATGGGTGGCAGTCCCAAGTGGGGGTTCTGAAAAGGAGACGCTAGGGAAACCCGCCGCCACTCAGCCCGCCCTCTCCTCCTGCCCTGTCACCTCCTGCGGGACCCTCCCACTGGCCGGAACCGAAGCAGAGCCCAGAGCCATCAGCCTCCAGGGAGACAGTGGGGAAGCCGGGGCTCAGGGTGCCCTGTACACCCCTGGACATGGCCACAGCACCCCTTCCCACTTGGCAGAAAGTTGCTGGGGACAGCTCTGTCTTCTCTAAGACTGCAAAGTTGCCCTGGGCAGGACAGTGTCTCCCCGCCCCCGCCAGCATCTAGCAGCAGGCGGGACACCCTGCTCCTCTGAACCCCAGAGCACCTGCTCTAGCCCCCAGCCCCTCCCTGGCTTTAGGAGCAGGCTGACAGAATCCCTTCAGTGCCGCTGGGGAGTCCCAACCTTCCCAACCCTGACCTGCGGTGGGCAGCAGGAGACCCTGATGACCAGCCCTCCTAACGAGCAGCGTGTCCAGGACACAGAGAGGGATCCCCTTCCTGCACCCTGGCCCCAAAAGCCCAGACATAGCTCAGAGCCTGTGGGGTCTTTGCAGATGTGGAGAGGAGGGAAACAGTGGAGGCGCCAGAAGGGGGGTGTTGGGGGTTTTGATTGACCTTTAAAAGGTCAGCATTTCCTTCTGCTCCGGGTCACGGAGGGAGCGGCTGGCAGCAGCTGGCCTGTGGACGTGGTCCCCCACAATGGGCTCTGGCCCAGCCCAGCCGCCTGGCTGCCAGCTGCTGCAGGCCAGACACTGAGTCAGCAGCTTGCCATCAGCGCACCACGCATAGCGCCCACAGAGCTGTCCACACGCAGGGCAGGTCCCCCCCGGGCCTCTCAAGCCCGAAGTCAAGGGGCCCCGCCAGCCTCCTCTCCCACGGGGTTCGGTCCCCCAGCTCTGCTCCGGGTTCAAGGCCTGGGACTCAGCACTGCCTCTCTCTTGCAGGTCGGTTCCCTTCTTCATAAAGTCTGATGACATCGAGCCCATGATCGGCGGTGACGCGGGGTTGAGGATGCAGGGTGCAGGGGCATTCCTGCAGATTCAGGCTCCTGGGCCACACCTCAGCCCTGCCCCCGTTCCCGGGGAGTAGCTCGTGGGGCCAGCTAAGCAGAGCCTCCATTAACAATGCCGGGCATGGGCGGTCATCCTATGAGCCTGCTTCCTCCCACTCCCTCAGGGGCTGCCTGGCCCCCAAGAAGCTACTGCAGTTGTGGAAAGAGTGTGCAGTCAGGGGTCTGGCTCAGGCTGACCACAGGCACCCGGAACCCTCAGGGCCTTTCCAAGTCTCTCAGCCTCAGTTTCTTCATCTGCAAAATGGGGTTGACAATTGTGCCTCCCTGTGCAAAGGGGCCTGTGTGGAAGGAGCTCAGACATTCACAGATATTCACAAAGACGCACTTTGCAAGTTCTGCATCGTGGCACAAAGGCTGGCTGGGTCCAGGTCACTTGCGCCCAGAGTGGTGTCGGAATGTGGGCCTGACACTCTGCCTGGCTGCTGGGCTGTGTCCGCGTGTGCTCAGCCTTGGGCCGCCCTGGGGTCAGTCTGCTGGAGAGTCCAGCCCTGGGACTGAAGTCTCTGCCAGTTCTGGACCCCAGCACCCTGCCTGTGCTGAGCGTGTGACTGGGTCTCTGCAGGGCCTCTCCCGGCACCCAGGCCAGTGGCCGTTGTCTGGTCTCTACCCCATCCCAGCAGCCCCTCGGGTCACGCGGGGGTCCTGTCTGCACCGTCGCTGAGGTCCCTGGGTGCTGGCACGGGTGTTGCCACCAGCCTGGGGGGGTCTGTCGTGTTCTCCTGCCTGGGACGCACCAGACAGCCTGGTTCTCAGACGGTTTACACACGAGTGTGGACACGCTGGCTTGCTCTTCCCTGAACCCCAAGGAGGGCAATGGGTCCACTTTAAACACAACTACATGAGACCCTCTGAGGATGAAGCATGTGAGAGCTCTGAGGGGGGAGACGTTCCAGCCCAGAGTGGGGATGGCAGAAGGCTGCGTGGAGGGGCTTCCAGATGGGACCCTGGAGGATGGGAAGGCTGCAGAAACTGAAGAGAGGGCGTGACTTCGGGTGGGCTGTGGTGGAGCAGAGCAGAGGTCTCCAGGGCATCAAAGGCGGCCAAGTGGGCTTCCGCCGGATAGGAGCGCTCTGTGGACACAGGATGCACGGTCCAGATCCAGGGAACCGACACACAGGTCACCTTGGGGCCGGACACACTGGAGCCAAGGCTGGGAAGAAAACGGTCCTGGCTGGACAGGCAGGATCCTGCCTGGACACCAGCCTGTTGACTTGGAGCAAGTCTTTCCCTTTCTGGCCTCAGTTTACCTCTCACTGACTCCATGGACATGAGTTTGGGTAAGCTCCGGGAGTTGGTGATGGACAGGGAGGCCTGAAGTGTTGTAGTCCATGGGGTAACAAAGAGTCGGACACGACTGAGCGACTGTACTGAACTGAAAATGCCGCTAAGGGCCTTGCGGCGTTGGATCTGGAACCCCACCGCGACGCAGCTGGAGCCCACAGAGCCCCCCACCCCCCACCCCCGCGAACTGGCCTCACTTCCGCGTCTGGCTCGGTACCCGAAGGGCCCTCTCGTCTCAGGAGCAACAGCGTCTGCATCCGCAGGGATGCCTGCTCCGCTCCCAGTGTCAGGCCGGACACGCCCCACCGTTGCTGTGGCAACCGCGTTCCCCTGCGGCACGCAAAGCCCGGAACTCGGCCGCGGGGGGGTTGCCAAGGCAACCAGACAGCACCTCCAATGGGATGGCCTCCAGAGAGCAGGGCCTCCAGTGGGGCGGGGTCTCGAGGGCCTGGACCGTAAGAACAGCAGATGCTCTGTGGTCCTCGCGGGGAAGAGGGCTTGGGTAGACGAGGGCTGGGTTAAGACAGTGCAGCAGTTCAAATTCCACGTGTCCTCTCAAATTCCTCCAGGGCTCCCACCTAGCTCCATAGCCGCACATCCCACCAGCCGCCCCTACTGTGGCTTCTTTTCAGGCAACTTGCCTTTTGACTCCATCATTCATTCATTCATTGTCTCTGGTTTCTGCAGATTTGGTCTTCTTTTCCTATTTGGGATCATACTGATTCCTCACTAAGCACTTCTATCTACAGTTCTGGAAAAGTCTAAGCTAGTACTTCTGCAAATATTGTTTCAATACTCTATTCCTCCTTCTGAAATTTCAGGGATCCTTCTCAAGCACAGGTCACAGGCTCCACCTAGCTCCCTGCTTCCACAGACCCACTACCGACTCTTGGCTTTTCTGCTGAGCCATGACTTCACCTAGATTTTGGTTACTCACCAGGCAGGAGCCCCGGCCCAACCCTTTTCTTCCCAATTTTGTTCAGAAGACTCACGTAGGTTCAGGCCCCATGGATGACCCGTGTTGGACAGTCGTTTTCCTGACCTTCCATTCTGCCCACAGAGCCCCTCCCTTCAGCTGGACCCCTCATCCACCTGACTCAGCTGGTCCCCTCTGCACCTGCCCAGTCGCTGTCCAGACATTACCATCCCCGCCCACTGTAGCGGCTCACCTTGGTGTAGCCACCACCACAGTTTGTAGTTCGCTTTTGGTTTGTGACACCTGGGTTTTCTTTCCTCTTTGCAAGGACTTGGTTTGTGTATTTTGAATTTTGTGATTTCTTTTTTTCTACAACATTCTTATGAGGCTAAACCATTTAAAATGACTATTTTTCATGATCAAAAATAGTTGAGCATCAGCAATTTTACATAACTTAATGTAGTATTTGGGTGGACTGGGGTCTTTCTATGTTTCTCAGCCTTATGGAAGTCTACAGCTTTGATAAGATTTTTAAAACTTAAACAATTTAATGTAGTATTTATTAGTATTGCAAATGGCACCCAAAAAAGTGAAAAATGAAAATGGGTCTTAATGTCTACTCTTAGGTAGTGCCATTGACCTACAAAAATATACCTGAATATGATGAGAGCATTCCAACTACACATACAGGAATATATATATATGAATGTATCCTTGGCTTCCCTCCCCAACAGTAGCCTCCACCATGGCAAACACTGCTAACAGTTTCTTATGATTGGTGGGGTATATTATGCACACTCTCCTGTGCTCCTTTTAAATAATTTAGCAAACATCTTGCTGATCTTTCCACTTCAGCGCATAACTTTTAAGACTCATTCTTTTCAGTAGCATCAGAGAAATCTCTCCTGTTCACCCTGATGCATTTAGCCATGCCCATGGGTGAACCCCTTGCTTATCTTGTTTCTTGGGGGAAATTTTCATATGTAGATGCCGTAGGCAAATTTCTAGCCATGGGATTACTGAATCAAGGAGAGGGGCACCTTAAATGCAGACACATTCAGGGAAATTACAACAGCTGGTGCCAACCACAGCCACAGCGCAGAGGGCTCATCTCCCCAGTCCCAACATTTACATTTTGGACAGTGCACTAGGTCAGAAGAAATATCGCACTGTTTTGACCTGCATTTCTTTGAGTATGTCTCTCTTCACTTATTGAACGATTTCCTTTCTGTAGCGTCCCTCCATCCCCTCATAGTTCCTGGCCATTCTCTGGTGGTTACTTACAATTTTTGCTATTAGTTTATAAAAGCTTTTTACTCCTTTAGGAAGTTCCTTTCGTTGTCATATGTTTTGAAATATTTTTCC
The DNA here is from genome assembly GCA_015832495.2 of Alces alces. Lineage (NCBI taxonomy): Eukaryota > Metazoa > Chordata > Mammalia > Artiodactyla > Cervidae > Alces > Alces alces. Next base: position 112,880,075 of record JADEYB020000031.1, on the reverse strand, counting down.
AGGGTGGGGTTGGTCTCTTGGCTTTGTTTATGATGTTTGGGCCATGTAGATGGTTGTTTTTTTAAATTATTGTTTTTATTAGTTGATGCTTAATTTTTATATAGTCCTCTGTCTTCTTTGGAGCAATCAGCATATGTATCCTGATTTCTGCACACCGAGATGCTGATGCATCCATTCACACTGCATTCTAGTCTCCTAAAATGTCATTGTTACAGATAAATGTTTACCTCGTTGGAAATTTATCTTGATGTTGTGTCAAGAGGGATCCAATTTTATATATTTCCCATATTATCCTGCACCAGTTATAAAAATCATCTATTTTCTTCAAGTTTTTTGAAATTATGCCCTTATCATAAACTTTTGATCTATTTCCTTTAATACTGTCATCTTTTTAATTATCAGAATTTCATGATATGTCTTAATGTCTAATTGGGCAAATCCTCTTCACTCTTTTTCTTTCTAACAAACTTCCTCACTAGTCTTTCACATTTGCTTTTTATTTAGCTTGAGATGGCAACAGATGTGTAGTTTTAATTTAGGAAAACTGACCTGCCCTCTTAGCATAGTAGCAGTGCAGCAGTCTCATAATTTATGGAAAACTGGACCTTAAACAATATAATTCTTCCTTTCCAAGAGTATACAATGCTTTTCCATTAATTGATCTCTTTTCATGGATTTTCAAAGTTTTCCTATATACTTTCTTTATAAACAAGAAGTCTGCACATTTCCTGTTATTTCTGGGCATTTTACCTTCCTTAGTACTGTTGTGATTGGATTCCTCCATTATAAGTTCTAACTGGTTATGGTTTGTTTTTATGGAAACTTGTCTTCTTGGTGATAATTTTTCTTACCATCCCATTAACATACTGTTTCCCATAGCTTTTCACTCATCCCCGAAATTTTCTTGGTAGACAATTACACCATCTGCAAATATTGATAATTTTGTTTCTTTTTGCTTCAATGTTTTAACCTTTTTTCCTCCTTTATAATTGCATTGGCTGATACTTCTAAATAAACCAGACGACAGTGCACATCCCTCTTTAAATGGCAATGCTCTTGCTGCTTCACCATTACAGCTACTGTTTGTATTGGGCTTGCTATGTGCCCAGCCCTGGACCCAGCCCTGCACACACGAATCCTCACCACTGCCTTTTGAGGTTGGCACTGTTCTTATCCCACCTGCAGGAGAGGTGACAGACACAGGTGCTGGTGAACTTGCCTGGAGTCACACAGCTGATGAAGGATGAAGCCAGACACTAATCCTCGCTAGACTCTTATCCTCCAAGACCCTGAAGGGCTGCTTTTCCTCAAGTGAAAGAAGAAGGCATCTTTTCCCCGAAGGGTGTAATTACTTGCTTTTTAACCAAAAAGTGGGTGGCCCTTTGGTCAAAAGCCTTTCAACATTTACTAAAATAATCCTATTTCTTTTTATCCTTTGACTTACTAGAATGGTAGGTTATACTGATGGAGTCCTTAATACTGAACCATCCTTGCATTCCAGAAAATTTAGTCAAGGTATAGGATCATTTTACTGTTATTTAGATTGCAAGCTGAGTGTGGCTCCCAGTCTCTGAGGGTGGCCTCCTTTCCACAATGCAATGAGGTGAAAGCAAGGAGATTTGTTATGCTGTGGACATTTCTGATACACAGGTCTGATCGTTTCAAAACCTGTCTGCAGGAAGGAAGAAGAGCAGCAACCTCCAGCCAGAAACAGGCAGACTCCTTGACCTTTATTCTGAACCTGTCAACTTTACCTGGTGCAGACAAATAAGTAAATATTTTAAAAAGAAATATTCAGATCTGAAGGAAATGAAAACATTGCTCATCCAAATTTTGTGAGACCCAGCTGAGGCAGTGCTGTAGAAGGAATTCTGTGGCTTTAAAAAGGTCAGAAATTTGGAAGGTTTACAAAGCTATGGTTTAAACGTTCAAAGCAGTAGATATAAGACTATTCTAAAATCTCAGTGAAATGGATTAATTCCTAGAAACATGCCAGATTTAGCTCAAGAAATAGAGCACTTGACCAGAGGGATAAATATGAAACAGAACGATAAAAGATTCACCTCCTTGGGGCCCACATAGTTCTGCTGTTTCCACCAAAAATTTGGAAGAACAATAATTCCCCTTTTATGCAGGTAGTTCCAGGAAACAGAGGCTCTCTGGGTCTTTGGAGGGTAGGGTGGTTGTATGTGGCTGAACCCTTGCCACTTTCAAGGCTCAGGCCCCACGGACGCTGCACGTGGAGGTGAAGGATTTCACTTACACGCCGGATGAGGATTAAATAGTTAACCGAGCAAACCCTTGGGGTAGCGCCTGGCACCTGCTGGACGCCGCAGAGGCTTGGCCCTGGGGATGAAGGGTGCAGGCGCCAGGGGCTGCGTGGGCAGGGGCGGCATGACGTCACCGCAGTTCCGGTGGGTGAGCTGGCCGGAGGCTTTGTCAAAACTGCCCAGCGGTGGGGCTGCGGATGGAGGTCGGTGGCACGCAGAGATGCCAGCCGTCCCTGGTGACCTGCTTTCCGTCTGGGGGGCTGACGAAGGCTGGGGTTTGCCGGTGTGGACCGAGGGCCGCCAGTGACTTGGTCTCAGGGAGCTGAGCTGGAGAAACAGGGTGTGGGGACCGGGGAGTGGGGGCGAGAGGATGGTGGGGGTCTCCCCCCGAGGCATGCCGGGAGGAGAGGCGGCAGGCCCGCTGGCCGGCCGGTTGCATCATCCCCGCGCTGAGGGCTGTCTGCGATGCTCTGGCCAAATGCCAGGTGCAATCGAAAAACCCACCTGTTACACCTCGGAGTCCGTGTCCCCACACCCCTTACACCCCCACGCCCCCTCCCTGAGCGAGGAGCCCACCCGAGTTTGTCTCTCTGCGTCGACGCGTTTGTGCAGCCGGCATCGCGGGTGGGGCAGGTGGGGATTTAGTGGTTTCACGCGATAGGGCTCCGAGCTGGGGAGGGCCAGGCGCGCTGGGTACGCGGGCAAATGCAGGTGGGTGGTCGCGGGGATTCGGGGTTTCCCCGTGAGCTGGGGTTGCGCTAGAGGAGGGGGCGGCGCGTCCCGGCTGCTCTGCCGGGCCCCCACCTCCCCACCAGGGCACCGCCCGTCAGCGGTGATGTCACACCCAGGCCCCAGCCCCCTCTGGCCCCAGCCCCCTCCGGCCCCGCGGCGGCCGCGACGCCCGTCCCTCTCCCCGCGCGACAAACCAGCTGGCGGCTGGGGCTCGGGCGCCGCGCGCAGCCAACCAGCGCGGCGGGAGGGGCGCGGGGCGGGCCGGGCCGGGGGCCCGCAGCCGTCACGCGGTGCCGCCGTCAGAGCGCCCAGCGCAGCCGGGGAGCAGCAGCCGCTCTGCGCTCGCTCGGGACCCGCGCCCCTGCCGATGCTCATGCCGAGCCGCCGCCGCCAGTGACGCCGGAGAGGTAGGGCCGCGGCTCACCGGGCCTCCGGGGCCGCATCCCGCACCTGCGTCCAGCGCTCCGCGGGCTGGGAGCTCGCGCCCGGAGCCCTTGGCGCGGCCCCTTCACTTCCCCCGACCCTCCCCCGTCCCTGCAGAGAACAATGGGGCAAATTCAGGGGTGTCCGCCCTTCTTGCGCAGCGAGGCACGGCCCTCTGGAGAGGCCCTTTGGTTGCGGCCCCGGCTGCAGGGGGACGCTGGTCTGGCGCAGGCGGGGTCGCTGCGGGGAGGACGCAGGCAGCTGGCAGCATCTCGATAAACCCTCCCCGTTTCCGCGATCTTCCACTCGCCCGGGCCGGAGCCGACACCCGGGACGCAGCCCGGACTGGGGCTGCACCGGCGGGGGAGGGGAGGGATGGAATAAAGAAGAGAAAGGCGGAAGGGGCACCCGGGAGGGGGCGCGGCTGGCGCGGCCCGGCAGGAGGGGAGGGTGTCCCCGGCAGCGGGGCGCAGGCAGGGGCCCTGGTCCCCGGGGTGGGGGAGGGCGGATGCTGGAGCCGAGAGCAAAACGGGCGGGCAGGCGGCGGGGGCTGCGGTGGGAGGGCTGGCTGCCGGCTTGGTGCGCGCCGCCGGGACTGCCCAGCTCCCAGCCCAGGTCGCGTCCTTCTCTCAAGAGACCCCTTCTCCCTTCCAGAAAGCCCCACGGTTTGGGAGGGCCCGCCTGCGGACACGGCTTGCATCCACGCAGGCGGCGCCCCAGTAACAGGTGTGGCTCGGCGGCAAGAGGGGAGGGGGCTGCGGGGCCGCGACGTCTCGGCTGGAGGCGCTCTCCGGGCGCCGGGGCTCGGGTGACAGGGGCGCCGCCGCGCAGCCCCTTTGGCTTGTCCTTTAAGCCGCCTCCCGCCCTAGTTCTCCCGCAAACCCAGCAGGCATCTCTCGCGCTCGGGGAGGGGCCGGGACAGCAACCCGGCGGGGAAGGAGGGTCCGCCGTCTGCCCGGCGCTGGGTGGGTGGGGGGACCGCGGGCCGCAGGGCAGGGAGGGGGAGGGAAGGAGGGAATGCCGAGTCATGGGGCTCGTCGGGCGCGGGCGCGAAGCGCGCCCACGTTCCCGGGGATGGGGGCTCTCCCGCCGAGACCCGCGGACCCCGCCCCAGGCGGCCGCCCCTCCCGGGGAGGGGAGCGTTTCTGGGGTAGAAGCCTGTTAGCGCAAAGGGCTGGCTGGCCCCGGCGGCTGCGGGGAGGCCCTTGCGCGCAGGGCCGTCTGCGTCCTAACCCCGGGGAGTCGGCGCGACGCCCCGCGCGCTTCTGCAGCACCGCCGCCTCCGCCCCCGCCCCGCCCCGCCCCCAGCTCTCGGGCTGTAAGGGGGGCTTTTCCCGGAACGCGTGCCCATCCCCCTGAACGAGCCGCTGGGGTCTGGAGTGGGGGCGGGGGCCGTACCTGCGGCGGCCATTTTGCAGGTGTGGTTGGCCACCCGCCCCGGCTGAGGCCGCGGGGCGCGGGGCTCGGGAGTGAGGTGGGGGCGGCGCCTGCAGCGTCTGCAGTGTAGGGTGGAGCATGCTGCGGGCCGGGTCAGGTCTCAGGTCTGCACTCGACTGCGGTCAAGGCTCAGGAACCTTCTGGGGCTGACCGTTGCAAAGAGGCCACTGACTGGGAGCCGGAGATGGAGTGAACGGGGACAGTCCGTTTCCCGGGCTGTGAAGGCTGCTGAGGGCGCCGGGTCCCAGCCAAGGCGGGGTCTCGGAGTTCATCCCGTGCTGGGCCTGGAGCTGAGGGGGGTGGAGGGCTGTCCGCGGGGTGTGGTCCACAGGGAGACAGAGCGTCCGGTGTGGAGTCAGGGTCCTGAGGAGGGCTTGCGGGTGCCCGCCACGGGCGCTGCCCCTCCTGCGTGTCCTCCCTTCCGCCCACCCCCGCTGGAGTGGCCCACAGACTTGCCCTCCTGCGTCCTACCGCGGGCCGGCCACACACAGCCAGGTGGAGGCTGGTGCGCAGCCAAGCTGGGAATCACACCGGGCAGAGGGGCCCCAGCCACCAACCTTGGCCCCCTTCAAGCCCCTGGGTGTCACCGCTGCTGACCCAGGGCTGATCGCATCCTTTGGAAGCAGAGCAGGGAGGTGGGCCCTGCGGAGGTGGGATGGGCTTGGGGGAGGGACCAGGAATGGGGGACAGACCTGTGTGGGAGGTGGAGATGGGGGTGCCCAGCCTCAGGAGCAGGTCCCTTCAGCTCAAATAGGCCAGCCGAGGTGGGTGAGCAGGGCGCGGGTCCTGCTGTCAGGGGACCTGGAACCCCACCCTGGCCTTTAGGACTGACTGACCAGTCCTTCAGGCCTGAGAGCCTCCCCAGCCTGGAAGGGCCTGGGCCGCCTCCCCTGGGAAGGAGAGCGGCTCGCTGGGGTCTCTCCGGGGCCCAACCCCAGCTGCTCCCCAGAGGGCTCTCCACTCAGTATTCTTAGCCCAAAGGCCCGGGCTCCCCACCCCCACCCGACGTGCCACCTGCACCGTCTCCCCGCCCGCAACCAGGTGCCGCTCCAGGAGCTCTGACGGCCATGCCCTCCTCCAAGCTCTCCGCGCGGCTGAGGTGCCCAGGGACACGGGCAGGCCGCTGGGCCTGTCCCCTTCGCTGATGGGGCCCTTCCCACCTGGCATCGCCCGCAGATGCAGCCCAGGATGGGGGGCGGCGAGATGGCAGATGGGGTGGCTGGCAGGCGCGTGCTTCCTGTCCCACCTGCTCTAGCAGGTTTGCGTTTTAACTCCGTAGCACCGCCAGGACCCTGGCTTCTGGTCCAGGGTTGACCCCAGGTTCTCCCAGCGCCCCCGGCCTAGAGCCTCAGGGCCTCGGTGAAGGGGTCGCCGAGTTGGAGACATTGGAGGGGGTAGGGCACACTCAAGGTCAGCGGTCAGCGGAGACTAAGCCTCCTGAGCCCTCTGCGTTTTCCCCAGCCCCCCTGCGGGCTTTGGCTCCCCGACCCACACCACCAGAGCTGGCTCCCCACCCTTGCCGGGCCCTCTGGCAGCCTCGTAGGTGCCACCGGACGGAGCGGGACACACCGTCCGCTCCTCTCTATCCCTGGGATTTACTCTCCTAATCCCAGCTCAGCTCTGGGCCGAGCCCCGCCCCGCCCCGCCGCCTGACGCCCCGCCCCCGCCCCGCCTCAAGCCCCGCCTCACGCCCCGCCCCCACAGGGCGCCGGTGGGCGGGGCGGCACCCCTGCTGCTCCATGCCTGTCAGGGCTCCTGGGGGTCTGCAGGGGGAGAGGGGCCGGGCGCCAGGCCGCCTCTTGTCACTCCGCTCCGCATCGCTGTTGGGCAGACTGGAGAGCTACCCGGAGACACACTCACAGTCATTTTCACACGGTCACACACACACACTCTCTTCCACACACACACTCTCACACTCACATTTTCTCACACAAACACCCCCTCACACATATACTCAGACATACACACATAGTCTCACACTCACACACACACACATACTTTCTTCCACACACCCACATTCTCTCTCACACAAACGCCACCTCCCATATACACACCCCCTCACACACACACTCTCTTCCACACACACACTCTCACACTCACATTTTCTCACACAAACACCCCCTCACACATATACTCAGACATACACACATAGTCTCACACTCACACACACACACATACTTTCTTCCACACACCCACATTCTCTCTCACACAAACGCCACCTCCCATATACACACCCCCTCACACACACACTCTCTTCCACACTCACATTCTGTCTCACACATACACAGTCACATACACACACACTCCCCCACACATACATTCTCTCTGACAGAACCACCCCCTCATACGTACACATTCACACTCACACTCACACACCCCCTTTCACACACTCTGACACACACCCTTCACACATACACACTTGTGTGCCCACACACACATACCCTCTTACACACACTCTGACACACACCCCCACTCACACACATACTCTGGCACACACACCCCACACTCACACTCTCTCTCACACACTCATACATACAAACCCTCTCACACACACTCACACACACACACCCTCTCCCACACACACACATTCACACGCATCCGCACACACACTTGCACACGCACAGACTGTAGCCTGTACCCGGCTTGTGCCTCCCTGGTCCTCTTTCTCCCAGGAGCCTCCACACCCACACCAGCTTCCCCCACTGCCCCGCTCCCGGGCTCCAGCCCCCTAAAGCCTGTGGTAAGCACCAGGAGGGCCACCCCAGCCCCTGTGAGTAGGTCACACGGACCAGGGAGGAGGACGTGAGCGCGGATGGGGCACGGACTGCACTGTACACCCCCGCGTGCCCCCTCGTACTGTGTTCCCAACGCCCAGACAGGCAGGCAGCGTGGCCCCCATTTTCCAGATTTGGAGGCTGAGGCTCCTGGGCAGGCCAGTGACCTGTCACAGAGGACCTGGGACCCCACTCCATCTGCCTCTGGCTCCAAAGACGGGGCTCTTTTAGTGCCACCTGCCCCGAGCCAGCGCGGTGCCAGCACGGAGCCTCACCAGCAGCTGGGCCAGGTGCTGCAGCCAGAGGATCCATTTCCTGTGGGCCCGGGGCAGCGGCCACCGCTCTGTGGGTGTTGGGGGTGGTCTGTGTGTCTGTGTGCCTCCCCTTCGGGCTGGCCTGTGGTCCTGAGATGCTGCTCCAGGACAGGTGGGGGTGGGGGTGGGGTGGAGCGTCGCCCAGGCCCAGCCCCCTGCAGCCCCCCCCCCGCCCCACCCAGCCCTTGTCCTGTCCTGGGAGGGGGTGATGGTGCGCAGGGTTTCAGGAGTCCTGTGCCCCCCTCCAGTCCAGCCCTGCCAGTAATTCTCAGGGGGCCTCAGCTCCCTACTCCTTCTGTCATTAGCTCAAGCCAGGAGGATGAGGGGCAGGGCTCGACCATTGAAGCCCAAGATTTGTGGGTCAGTGGGGGCCATGCTTCTGGGGGGTCGTTGGGCTGGAGCACGGGGTTTCTCAGCGGCTCATGTCACCGGTCCTCACGTCCACCTGCTTCTGGGGCCAGGGCTATACCCTGGCCAAGGCCCTGCTGCCCAGGAGGGCAGCAGCTCCAGGCTGAGCAGTGATGTGGGGCCAGGCCCACATCAGGGCAGAGCTCAGCTCTCCCTAGTTACTGAATGCATTTCCTTTGTCCTCTCCCTCCCCCAGCTTCTCAGTCACTCCCTCTCTTCTGCTGAGTGCCCTTTTTCCTGGCATCCTCGCCCCGGAAACCGCCTCCTTCCTGCTGTTCTCTGCATCCCCTGGGCTGGAGTCTCTATTTGATGGGCCCCAGAGTGGCTGCTTTCTTGGCTTCCTGTATTGCTTTTGCTGGAGCACATCCTTGTGTGACTTCCTAAAAAGGGTGGTGAGTCCTTGGCTGCCTGAAAGCGTCTTTGCTCTGTCCTTACACTGGGTTGCTGCTCGTCTGGGGCCCTTCTTGTCAGTAACTCATGCTTTGTCATTGTCACCTGCATCCAGTCACTCAAGAGAAGTCTTTGTCAGCAACTTGACTTCCCTCCCTTCCTGACCAGCCACGTGGATGGGTTTGGTGTGGGTTTTTGTGTTTATTGGTGTTCACTGGGGCCTTTCAGTGGAAGACAGGCTCTATTCTTCTGTCTGTTCACATTTCTCCGCTTTCATTTTTTCTGTTTTCTTCCTTGAATTCATGCATTGGTCTTCGGTGTTCTGGTCTTTTCTCTCATTCTGTCTCTGTGTTTTATGTCCTATTTTCTGGACAGTTTTTGGACTTCATTTTGGAGTTCTCTGGGGGAATTTTGTGTTTCACCATTTACAGTGTTTATCACTAACAGCACCATCTTCCTTGTCTCTGTGGGCTCCCATTTCATAGCATCCTATTCTTGTTTTGAAAATGCAGTGTCTTCTCAAAACATTATGAGTAAGTTTAGAGAGGTTTTTTGTTTGTTTAGTTGTTTTCTCTTTCTCACAGGGCCCATTTTCTGCTGGTTTACTTTATGCTGAAGCTGTTATTCCCCTCATGCACGTGAAAGGCCTTGGTCCATTCATGTTAGGGGCCCTGTTGGGGAGTGGATGTGTCCGACCATCTTGCGGGGGGAGTGTGGGTGCCGCTAGCAGGTTTGCTTTAGGTGAAGGGGAGGCAGCTGCGAGCCAGGCTGTGCCCCCAGTGCCAGAATCTGGAGGGCTGCACCCCGACGGAGGGCCTCAAGCTTCCTGGGTGTTTGCTCCTGTTTCTGCAGAGGAGAGCCCGCCACTGTCGCCCCAGGTGTTGGCGGCCAGGGCCTCTGTGGGTGGGGGCAGGGAGGGGGGTGAGGGTCTCCCCACTGCTGTGCTGCAGAGGCCCACACCCCTAATCCTCACGGGGGGAGAAGGAGGGCTTGTCCTAGCCGCCCTGCAGACAGGCCCACAGAGGCGGGCAGGGCTCCGTCCCTAGCGCTGACATGCTGGGGCTTCATGCCGAGGCCTCAGCATCAGTCGGTTGGACGCCTGACCTGGGGCATCCCCACCACCCTGAATTCAGTGTCAGCGTTCTCGGAGTGCCATTGTTTCCCCTGCTCTCAGCAGTGTGCCAGGGCGTGAGGCTCTGTGGGCTGACCTCCCTGTGCACATTTGTCTGCTCCCCTCTGAATCGAGTTGTCGGATTCCCCAGGACACTTCATCCACTTTCACGTCTGGACAGCGCTCCTGTGTGACTGAGTGGTCTCCTTCCGGGGACAATTAGGTGCCTCTGTTCCCTCCCTCCTGCCTCCTGGGCTTGTGTACAACATTTCCAGTTGGGCAGCTGCTGGCCACAGGGTCTGCAGCCTTACTAGAAATCGCCCTGTTGTTCTGAAAGTGGTTAAACCAACAAACCTTTCCCCCATGATCCCTAAGTTCCTGTTGTTGTATCCTCACAACAGCTGGGGTTGCAGACGTTTTAATGTTGACCTGATAGGTGTGGTTTTAAACAACACTTTCTTAATTACTGTTGTGGTTGAGTATCTTGCCTGTTCATATCTTTTTGCCCATTTTTTCCTTTTGTGTCTCTTTTCTTTGACTTTGTCTGTTCTCTGCATGTTCTGCTCGTGAGTCCTTATTGATCGTATGGCTGGGTGGGTGGACTTCTCCTCCTTTTAATGGTATCTTGATGCCTGGACTTTTCCTTTTGGCATCTTCCATGGGCTTAGGAATCCTTAAAGGCGAGCAGGGAGAGAACACTTTTCGTTTTCTTCCAGAACTGTATCATTCACGTTTAGATCTTCAGTCCACGTGGAATCTGTTCGGGTATAAAAGGGGATCTCATTGTGTGTTTTTCCGTATGACTGGCCCATTGTCTTCGTCTGTCCAGGCTGTGATAACAGAACAGCAGCACAGACTGGGGGCTTACAAACCGCAGAATCTACTTGCTCACAGTTCTGAGGCTGGGAGTCCAGGATCAGGGCACCAGCGCAGTCAGGGTGCAGCCTGGCCAGGTTCTGGGGAGAGCCCTCTTCTGGGCTGCAGATGGCTGACTCTCTGTTCACAGGGCCGAGAGCAGAGACAGGAAGCAAGTCCCCTTGGAACTTTCTAAGGTCACGAGTTTCCTAAGTATCCCACCTCCTAACGCTGTCACCCTGGAGGGTAGGGTTTCGACATAGGACTTTTGGGGGGACACAGGCATTCAGTCCATGACACCAGTTTTCTTGGCGCCCCTTTCTCTTCTCATCAGCCTGCAAAGCCTCCTTTATCTGATGTTAGAAGGCTGTGCGTGCAGGTCTGTTTCTAGTGTCCCTTCTGTTACAGTTGTGGTGACTTACTTGTCCCAACCACCTTGTGTTAATTATTCAGTTTTATATTAAGTCTTGTTATCAGTGGGAACTGTTGCTCTCTACCTTCTGTGTTTCTTCAAGCTTGTTATTGGTATTTGTAGTATCTTACTATTTAGAAATTCTTAGAAGCAATCTGTCCAGTTTCACACATACACAAAAACTCGCCTGATTTTGTTTGAAGTTACATCTGAATGTTTTGATTCATTTGAGTGAAAAGAACACATTTTTAAGATATTGAAATTTCTTTTTTATGAACAGATTATAGTTCTTCACTTATTTAGATTTTCTATACTATATGATGTATCCTTTGTTACATTTATTCCCATAAACATACTTTGTACTTTTGGTTTTTCTTTAAATGGTACCTTAAAAAATACTTTTTAAACTCTTTGTCTCTAGTGCATACCAACATGATTGGTTCCTAGCAATTTTGCTGACCTTCCCACTAATTCAAATAATTTTTCTATGGATCCTCTTGATTTCTGTGTAGATAAGCAGATGGTCTGCATATAATGACAGTTTGTTTTATTCTGTTCTAGCCCATCTTTTGCCACTGTTATTCTGTCTTCCTGCCTTATCACTCTGGCAAGAACCTCTGCTACAATGTTAAACAAAAGTGGTGATAGTAGGTATCCTGAACTTGTAAAGAAAATGTCCCCAATATTTCAGGGTTAAGTATGGTATTTGGGTAGATTTTTAGTAGGTATGTATTTTGAGATTCGCTTCCCCAGTGGCTCAGTGGTAAAGAACCCACCTGCCAAGTTCAATCCCTGGGTCAGGAAGATCCCCTGGAGGAGGGCATGTCAACCCACTCCAATATTCTTGCCTGGAGAATCCCTTGGACAGAGGAGCCTGGTGGGCTACAGTCCATGGGGTCGCATAGTCAAACACAACTGAAGCGACTTAGCACTCACGCATTATAGGATTAAAGTTTTCTTTTATCCTCACACTGCCAAGAGTTTTATCATAAATGGGTTTTGAAAATTACTGAGTGCTTCTTCAGTATCTATGGAGAACTTCACTTGACCTATTTTTCCCTTTAAGCTGACATGTGGTGAATTTTATTAATAGCTATCCTAATGTTAAGCCATTATAGCACCATACTGGTATTCCTGAAATAAACCTATCACGTTATCCTTTTTATTTTCTGTTTGACTTTCTTGATAGATTTTGAACTTTTATATCTTATGTTCACCAGGGACATTGGTCTAAATCTTAATTTCTCAAATTTCCTTTATCTGATTTGATACCAAGGTCATTTTAGCTTCAGTGAATGAGTTTGAGATATAATCTTTCTCCTTCTATTTCCCTTTTTTTTTTTCTTTTTCTCTTACATAGTTTGTATAAGATTGGAAATATCTGGGTTTTTTGGTATGTATGGGGGAACTCCCTTATAAAAGTGTCTGGCTCTTCTGATTTTCTTTTGGTGGTTAGAATTTTAAACTATTGAATCTGTTTCTTTAATGGTTATAGGAAAATTCAAGTTCCTACTGAATTTTTCTCCTAGTTATAGATCATCTTCTCCTGCATCTTGGTGTGTGTAGTCATCTCCTGCAACTTGGCACATGTGTAGTCATTTTTAAAATTGAATTTGAGCCATTTCTACATTGTGGAGCATCTGAGTTATGCTTTCTTCTATGAAGAATGTTGGCTTTGTTTTGTTAGGCAGTTAAATTGTTTGAAGACTTATTTGATCCTTCAAGGCCTGATTTTCAGCTTTTCTAGACTTACTTTAGGGTAGATGTCACTCCAGGGATAGTTAAGCCCACAATAAACTTGATTTATTTGGGGTCTACTGAGTGGCTGGGAATCTGGGATGGAGGGATCAAAAGAATTGTATTCTGACTGGTGGAAGCACAGATGTCTGCTGACTTTGAGCTTTGGGAATTACTCAGTCTTCTTTCCCTGGACCACATGGGCATGGACTAAGTTGTCTACAAGTTTCCCTTATGGCTCAGCGGTAATAAATCTGCCTGCCAATGCAGGAGATGTAGGTTCAATCCCTGGGTTGGAAAGATTCTCTGGAGAAGGAAATGGCAACCCTTTCCTGGGAAATCCCATGGACAGAGCAGCCTGGCAGGCTGTAGTCCATGGGTCGCAAAGAGTCATGAGCGACTCAGCAAAGGACTGAGCGACTAAACAAGAACAGTAGTAAGAAAAGTGAATCCCTAGCAGATTTCTGGAGCTCTGTTACCAAGTAATGCTTTCCTTTCCAGACTCTGAGCCACTCATTCCAGCTGCTGCCACCTACCCAAACTCTGACCTTCATCTCCTCAACTCATCAAAGTTACCGAGCTGTTCAAGTGCCCCCTGCCAGTGCCTGAGGTCTGTAAATTGCCTCTGGGCAGATCTGGCAATGGTAGGGCTCATCCCCATGTGTTTCCATGCTCTCGGTGCCCTTCTGCCACGTCTAAAAACAGTTACTTGCATCTGCTTTGTCCAGTTTGCTAGTTGTTTACAGTGGGAGGTTGAGCATGCTCCTGATAACTCCTTCATGGCTGGGTGTGGAAGAGCTGTCAGTTTTGCTGGTGGTATCTTCATGATCATTTACGACTGAGTTTATTTGTAACTCTGCAGTGGTTTTTTCTTTTGTGTGTTGGCCATTTGGATGTTGGGACTTCCCTGGTGGTTCACTGGCTAAGACTTGACGCTTCCACTGCAGGAGCCGTGGGTTTGATTCCTGGTCAGTAAACTAAGATCTGGCATGTCTTGTGTCATGGCCAGAAACATTTTTTAAAAAGAAGTTTATTTTTAAAGATTTCTAAACATATGGATTTTTAATGATTATTTATTGATTTTTTTATTTAATTGTATTCAAATTACATGATCCATTTGGTAGAGCATCTGCATGGTAAAATATTGTAAATGTTCCCTGTGTTTTAGAAAAGAATGTGTTTTTCTAATTTTTGAGGGCAAGAGAGAGCCCATGTGTTCATTAGTTCATGATTGTTATGTTGTTCAAATCGTGTCCATCCTTGTTAATTATGTGTCTGCTTGGTCTGTCAGTTAGTGAGAGGTGCATTAAACCTCCTGCCATGATGAATTAATGAATTGTTCCATGTGGCATGGCCCCTAACCTTGGTTTTCTGGTTTCATCATTTTGTCTCTTTGGGACCATTCTGGATAATTTTTTTCCTGACATTTTCCAGTTCATTAATTCCCTGTTCAGCTCCATTTAATTTGCTGATTAATGTCAGCTAAACTTTAAAGGATTATATTTTTTAAAGTTCTGCATGGTTTGCCCCCATATTTTACTGCATTCTTTTCCATTCCTGCTTGTTTCTGTTGATTTATTTTAAGTGCACTCATTTTGTAATCCAAATCTGACAACTGCAACATCTGAGGTTCTTGAGGATCTAATTCCAGTTTTCTTTACATTTCCCCCGACTCCCGTGGTGAATTTCATCTCGGGTGTTGGGTAGTGTGTCACCACGAGCACGTGTTTAACTGATCTTCATCTCTGGGAATATCAGGGAGCCTTGGCGAGGAAGCTCTTCTCAAGGGGGGTTTGTGTCTGCTTTTGTGAGATACTTTGGGTACAAACACCTGAGGCTACTCTGAGCTAATGTCTCAACCTTGGGCTTTCTTGATCACAGGGCTTTGTGAATTTTAGACCCAAACCTGTGTGAAGTCAGGTCTGTGGCCTCAGATTCTCAGAAGCACTGGTTTTCTCACCACAAGGAGCTGAGGGCCGTTCAGACCCATTCCCACGTCCCTTTGACGGCCAGTGGCTCCCCCACTTCAGAGGATCCAGGTTTCTGTGACACTTGCTTCCACTTCTGACTGCCTGTCTTTGAGGTCACGCCTCCCATCCCCCACTCAGCAGGCGAAACCCACTTCTCTGCATTTCTGGGGTAGTTTCCTCCTGGTGGGCTGGTGGAATGGGCTCCCCACTTTGGTTTCAGCTCCTTTCCTTTTTTCCCTTTTCCAGAATTCCCTTCTTTTATTCTGATGCTTGTTATATATCCCAAATTTCATGGTGAGTTCTAATGGGAGGACATCTCATCCATTGTACTGCCAGAAATGGAAGTCTTTCATTCACCTTTTCCCCCATCAGTTTTGAAATAATAATCTTAATGAGCAAAACCGATTTTTGTTTTCATGCACACGGCACTTCAACTGAGGTGAGTTAGCTTTCTGTCTCTCCCACTTTCCCTGAATCACTTGATAATTATTTTAAAAATAATTTTTAGGTTAAATATGAACATCATTTAGAAGAGTCAAATATAGCAACAAGATTCATTTAGAAAATCAGCAGTTTTCACTCTATGCCCAACCACTTTCAAGTCCTTTTAGCTGTTTTGTTGTTACTGTTTCTATTTAGCTCTGTATTGCTAAATAATGTTCTTATTCCACTCATTTTTGGCCTGTTTTAGAAGTTACATAAATAGAATTTAGTGTTTGGTTTGTCATTTCTAATTTATCTTCTCTCCCTCCTGAAATGCCAGTGAAATAACTATTATTGTTCAGTCACTAAGTCGTGTCTGACTCTTTGTGACCCCATGGACTGCAGCACGCAAGGCTCCCCATCCTCCACCATCTCCTGAGTTTGCCTAGTTTCATGTCCATCGAGTCGTTGATGCAATCTAACCAATGAGTGAGTTCCTCTCATCAGGTGCTGAAACATTGGAGCTTTAGCTTCAGCATCAGTCCTTCCAATGAATATTCAAGGTTAATTTCTTTTAGGATTGATTGGTTTGATCTCCTTGCAGTGCAAGGGACTCTCAAGGGTCTTCTCCAGCACCACAATTCAAAAGCATCAATTTTTCGGTGCTCAGGCTTCTTTATGGTTGGTTCAGCTCTCACATCTGTGCATGACTACTGGAAAAAAACATAGCTTTGGCTACATGGAACTTTGTCAGCAAAGGGATGTCTTTGCTTTTTAATACGCCTTCCAGAGGTAAACTAGGAAGAACTATGGACGGAGGTTAGCAACATTGTACAGGAGGCAGTGACCAAAACCATCCCAAAGAAAAAGAAATGTAACAATGCAAAATGTTATCTGAGGAGGCCTTACAAATAGTTGAGAAAAGAAGAGAAGCAAATGCAAAGGAGAAAAGGGAAAGATATACCCAACTGAATGCAGGGTTCCAGAGAATAGCAAAGAAAGATAAGAAAGCCTTCTTAAGTGAACAATGCAAAAAAATAAAAAATAGAGGAAAACAATAGAATGGGAAAAACTAGAGACCTCTTCAAGAAAATTGGAAATACCAAGGGAACATTTCATGCAAAGACAGGCACAATGAAGGACAGAAATGGCAAAGACCTAACAGAAGCAGAAGAGATTAAGAAGAGGTGGCAAGAATACACAGAAGAACTGTACAAAAAAGATCTTACTAACCTGAATAACCACGATGGTGTGGTCACTCACCTAGAGTCAGACATCCTAGAGTGTGAGTCAAGTGGGCCTTAGGAAGCATTAGTACAAACAAAGCTAGGGAGGTGATGGAACTCCAGCTGAGCTATTTCAAATCCTAAAACATGATGCTGTGAAAGTGCTGCACTCAGTATGCCAGCATATTTGGAAAACTCAGCAATGGCCACAGGACTGGGAAAGGTCAGTTTTCATTCCAATCCCAAAAAAAGGCAATGCCAAAGAATGTTCAAACTACTGTACAATTGTGCTCATTTCATATGCTAGCAAGGTAATGCTCAAAATCCTTCAAGCTAGGCTTCAACAGTTCTTGAACTGAGAACTTCCAGATGTACAAGCTGGATTTAGAAAAGGCAGAGGAAGTAGAGTTCAAATTAACAACATCTGATGGGTCATAGAAAAAGCAAGGGAATTTTAGGAAAACATCTATTTCTGTTTTATTGACTACACTAAAGCCTTTGGCTGTGTGGATCACAACAAATTGTAAAATTCTTAAAGAGATGGGAATACCAGACCACCTTACCTGCCTCCTGAGAAACCTGTGTCAAGAAGCAGCAATTAGAACCCACCATGGAACAACGGACTGATTCTCAATTGGGAAAGGAGTACGTCAAGGCTGTATATTATCACCTTGCTTATTTAATTTCTATGCAGAGTACATCACAGGAAATGCCAGTCTGAATGAATCACAAACTGAAATCAAGATTGCCAGGAGAAACATCAACAACCTCAGATATGCAGATGACACTACCCTTATGGCAGAAAGTGAAGAGGAACTAAAGAGCCTCTTGGTGAGGCTGGAAGAGGAGAGTGAATAAGCTGGCTTAAAACTCAACATTCAAGAAACTAAGATCATGGCATCCAGTCCCATCACTTAATAGCAAATAGATGGAGAAAACATGGAAACAGTGACAGATTTTATTCTCTTGGGCTCCAAAACCACTGAGGATGGTGACTGCAGCCATGAAATTAAAAGAAGCTCGCTCCTTGAAAGAAAAGCTATGACCAACTTAAACAGCACATTAAAAAGTAGAGACCAAAAAAAAAAAAAAAGTGGAGACATTACTTTGCTGACAAAGGTCCGTCTAGTCAAAACTATAGTTTTTCCAGTAGTCATGTATGGGTGTGAGAGCTGGACCATAAAGAAGGTTGAGTGCTGAAGAATTGATGCTTCCTAATTGTGGTGTTGGACAAGACTCTTGAGAGTCCCTTGGACAGCAAAGAGATCAAACCAGTCAATCCTAAAGGAAATCAAACTTGAATATTCATTGGAAGGCATGTTGCTGACACTGAAGCTCCAATACTCTGGCCACCTGATGTGAAGAAATGACTCATTGTAAAGACCCTGATGCTGGGAAAGATTGAAGGCAGGAGGAGAAGGGGACGACAGAGGAGGAGAAGGGGACGACAGAGGATGAGATGGTTGGATGGCATCTCCAACTGAATGGACGTGAGTTTGAGCAAGCTCCGGAAAGTGGTGGAGGACAGGGAAGCCTGGTGCATGGCAGTCCATGGGCCTCATGGAGTTGGACACAGGTTAGCAACTGAACAACAGCAACAGCCCCAGCTGTGTTTGTGCCCTGCTTTTACAGGCTCTGCCTTCCAGGGTTTTCAGATCAGGTCCCAGCGTGGTTGCTGAGGCCCCTTCTCCCAGGGGACCCGAACTCTGACCTCTGTCTCCTTGGCACCTGAGACCCCATGGGAGAATTCTTTTCGATTTCCAGAGGCTTTCTGCCTGAGTTTCAAACTTCCGCCTTTCCTGCCTTTGGAGTTTGGCAAATGTCTTAAGGGGAGGACTGACTATTTGTTCCATTTAAGTCTCTGCTTCTTTCTCCTGGGATCTTGGCCTCTTAAGTGTTGTTTTTCTTGACCAAAAATCTCTGCAGGTTTTCCATCCCTCAGCAACGGCTCTCTGCGTGGGAAGACTCTGGACTCCCAGCCTCGTGCCTGTGACCGGAATGCAAAGCACTGGGGGAGAATGTGCTGGGGAAGTCGTCCCCTGCCTCGGAGCAGCCCCATCCCTGGAATCTCCGCCCGCCAGTCCGCATGGCTTCTGTAGCTCTTAGATTCCTTCAAGCAGATTTAAAGCCCGAGTGCAGCTCCTCCCATTGTGAACGGCGGGATGGGCGAGGGGAGGAGGGAACAAGCATCTTCCGCCAGCGCCAGTGTTCCCCCACCTGGACGCACAAGCCCTCCTTTGTTTTTCCTGTTTGGTATCAGTGCACGGTCTCCCCCCAGGGCCATGAGCAGAGTCTCCTGTGTGTTCTTGTAAACGCTTTCCCAGACTAAGATCTAGCTCTTCTCTCTTTAGCCAGTTGTCCAATACCAAGCTTATCCCATCCTGCAACACTGCTTCATCACTGCTGGATCTGGGTTTGTCTGTTTGTGTGTATCTGTGGCCCAGCTTCATGTTTTCCACTTTCCTCCGTTCTCACATCACCACTAGATTTTGGGAGCTACTGCAGCTTTAGAGTAAATATAATAGCTGGTAGGGTGTGCTCCCCTCTTCCTTCTTCTTTCTCAAAACTCTCTTCCAAACTCTTGCCAAACTTCACTGAAAATCCTGTTGGACTATCTTGCTTATTGGAATTGCACTGAATGAATATAGCTAAATCTGGGAGAACTGAAAATTTTGCAATGTAAAATTGAACATCTTTCATAACTATTTTCTTTGTTTCTAATTATCACCTGTTTCAGGACTTGAGATGACATATTCACAGGACCCAGCCTTTACGTTTAAGGCATGGGGCCTGTTGCTGAAGGTGCATTAGAATCCTCATCCTAGTTTGCATTCTCACTAGGAATTCACCACATTGTTCTACTCTTCCCACTCCAGCCAGAATGTCCTAAGACTTTTCTCGGTTTCAAAAGTGCGAAGATTTTCCCACATAAGGCAACATGCATTCTCAGAGAGGTACGCCCTCCAGTCCATGCTGGATGGCCATTCGTGGATGTAAGAAGGTGAAAGAGTGTTGAAAACACATCTGTGGTGTGTGGATGGAGGCGCGCAGGTGGCTGGAAGGGGCTGCGGGGTGGAGCTGGCGTGGGTCCAGCCCCGAATTCGGCCCCCACCGCCTGGGCTTTCACTCGTGTCCTGAGCTTTTGGCCTTGGTTGTTGGCTGGCCTGGTACTTTCTCATCTCCCTGTAGCCTGGATGAGCTTTGTCGCCTGAGAGGACAGTCCTGCTCCTGTCCAGCCTGTTCTGGGGAGTCCTGGGGCACCGAGGAGCTGGCCCTGGGAGTTTGCAGGATTGACCCCAGCCCTGCCCATGCCCTCCCCTGTCTGTAGAGAGAGGGGCACCTGGGTCTCTGCAGCCCCTCCTGCCCTTGGTCCTGGGTCTGTGCCCAGAGGCACCCCGCCCCCATCCTGGAAGGGGATCTTTTGGTCAGACTGTCCAGAGGGTGATGATTACGGGGGAGGCTGAAGCAGATCTTTTCAGAAGTGGAGGTGTCATGGACCCTCAGTGTGGGAGGGTCTCAAAGAGACCCCAGGCCTCCTCTCTACTTGGATGCCTCTGGTGACAGGAGGCTCAGGACTTAACGGGCATCGAGTTCATTTCAGACAGTAGTAGGGGAGCCCCGGCAACTGAACGACTGAACAACAATGATGAGGAGGGACCCCCAGAACTCCGAGCTACCTGTTTCCTGGAGCTCCTGGCCATTGCTGTGACTAGCAGTTTGCTGTCCCTAGCCTGCCCCCTCCCCTTTCCTGGGAGCCCCTCCTCAGCCCTGAGTCTCCATGGGGGAGCAGCAATAGCATCAGCCACTGCCCTGCAGCCCTAGGGAAGGAAAAGCTTCTACTTACTAGAAATTTTTACCAGCTTTCTATTTCATTCCTTCCATATGCCGGGCCTTGTGCTAAGTGATCTACATTTTGTTTTAATAATGCATGAAAAATCATGCAAGGTAACTAGATATTACTCCTTTTTTTTTCCCACTAGGGAAGCTGTTCCCCATTTGGCCATTCCTAGTAACTTGGCCACGGCCTCTCCCTGCAACCCTGGGGAAATCACTCTCCCTGGAGGTCTGGGACCCCAGAGCTGAATCACTTCAGCGTCAACCTCCTCAACCCGATCATGGTGCAGATGGGTAAACCGAGGCCCAGGGGCTGAGTCACACAGCTGAGATAAAGGCAGGACTGGGACTGGCCCCGCCCCCAGGCCTGCACCGAATTGCTGTGACGTGATTCTACCCTGGGCGTGGCCTCAGGACTCAACCCAGGATCTACGCGAGTTAGGACAGGCCGAGTTAGGACAGGCAGCATTGTGCATATGTCTGTCCTGTTGGTTAGGGCAGTCTACCCCACCCTTTTGGTTGGCTGAGTAAATCGCCCCCTTTCCTACTGGCTTGGAGACCACACCAAGTTGTGGCCGCCGGCAGGAGCCCAGGGGAAGGTGTGCATGGACACCCTGCTGTGAATGCCCTTGGCATGTTGGTGACTTAAAGGCCCGGCCACGTGGGGGTCGTGTTTTCACTTGCAGAGAGCCCAGCTGGTCACTGCCCCTGTCGCAGGTGAGGACGCGTGTGCTGGGTCTCAGGAGAGCTGGTGGCTGGACTCAGGCTCGGGGGAGGAGTCACAAGGAGGCTCCCGGCTGGGCTGAGCCCCCCAGGACCGGCCCCCTGTGGTCCTGATGGCCCGGGGCTGCCCGACCCTCTTCCTTCTGCGCTGCGGAGGCTGGCTGGGGGCAGCTCCAGGCACTGGCCTCCCTCGGGGGCTCCCAGCACAGGGGCGCTGTTGGGGCTTGAGGAGGAGGAGGACATGAAACAGCTCTGCAGAGGCCGAGGCTCAGGGCACACTTGGTTCCCGTGGATTTCGCCTTTCTGCCAGGTGGGCCTGAGGCTCTGCGTGCCCAGTGTCACCGGCTGGCCCCGTGCCGGTGACTGGGCTGCTGTCCACAGGGACACTTGGCCCCGTGTGCCGCCGCTTTGGAACTGGGGGTGACACCTCACCACACCTCGCACCGCCTGGCCTTTCAGGGCCCCAGGCCGCTCCGCCTGGACATACTCCACCCTGACCGTGGCCCGTGGGGGAGTGGGCCACAGCCCACCGTACTGGACAGAGTTCACTTGTCTTTGCTGGGTCTCCAGGGCCCCCTGGGAGGGGGAGGGATGGGAGAAAGCAGGTGCCCTATGCGCCAGGTCCTGCCCGTCCCCGGGTTCCCCTCCTGGGAGTCCGGGGGCCACCCTCCTAAATGGGAAGGATGGGGCATCAGGTGGGCCCCTCTGCCTTGCTTCTGCCCGAGTCCCTACCTCTTCAGCCTGGAAACCAAGTCCCTCTTGCCTGCCCTCATCCGAGTCTCGGGTGCTGCTCCATCCACTCACCTCCTGCCTATGGGCTTCCAGTCCAGGGAGGTCAGTCCTGTTGAGCTTGCACAGAGCTAGCTCGGAGGCTGTCTAGGGCCCGCGTCCCCAGCAGGACTGCCTGCTCCGTGTGAGTGTGACCCGCAAGTGGACGTGACGGCCAGCTTCACCTTCACACCCGGGGAGCGGGGGCAACCAACACTGGCTGCTTCCCCGCCCTCCTTCCTCAGGCACAGACCCCGAGCTGGGTCTCACTCACTGTGGGCCTCCAAGCCTCAGTTTCTTTTCTGGGTTTTCTCTTCTGTTTGTTCCTAAAATATCACCAAAGTAACACATTGCGGACGTGGCATCGAGGTCTGTCGGGGCTGGGAGGGTCTCTGTGAGAAGCAGCCCCACCCGTGCCTCCGACCCTGGAGTCCCCATGTCCTGGTTTGTCTGCACCATTTAGCTCCCCCTGGGACAGTCAGCTTGTCCACACCGTCGCGCCATCAACGACACCTCAGCACTTGACACTTGTCTCCCGTCTTCCTGCCATGCTTTCTGTGTGTTGATTAATGTAGTGTGTTGTTTACAACAGCAGGACTGGTGAATAGTCCCTCCTGCTGCTCGAGTGCACTCTGCTTCTGTGTTGTTGTTTTTTAATATTTATTTATCTGGCTGAGTCGGGTCTTGGTTGCTGTATGTGGATCGTTGTTTATCACGCGGATCTTTCCTTGGGGCTCACAGAGCCTCTAGTTGCGGAGCTTGGGCTTAGTTGCCATGTGGTGTGTGAGATCTTAGTTCTCTGACCAGGGATCAAACCCTCATCCCCTGCACTGGAAAGTGGATTCTTTCCCTCTGGACCATCAGGGAAGTCCCTATATTTTCCTTCTTGTAGAAGATTTTATCAGAAATAACTGACAGCTGATGCGTGGGTTCATCACTGATCTCTGATCAAAGCCTCGGATGGACGCTTCTCTGCATGGGAGACCACCTCCGGCCTTGCAGCACTGTCTTGCCCCTGGGTGGGTCCCCTCCACTGCCCTCTGATCGGGGGTGTCCTCCTCCAGGCAGCCCCAGGGCCCTCCTGGGGCCCCCTTCACCGTCCTCTGGCTGGGACACCATCCATGTCTTCCTCATGTGTGGAGCACAGGTTCCCGCCTCTTCCAGAGTCTTCCTGGGTCTCCCTTTCACCCTCCCCCCTGCTGTGGTTTGCCTGAACTCAGAGTTCTGGGCTGAATGTTGCCACTGTTGCTCAGCAATCCTAAAGTGTTTCTTCCTCCAGTGTCCATGAGATGATGGTGCCATTCTGAGTCTCCCTCCTCTGTGGCCTGCCTTTCTCTCTGGAATCTTCCCTTTAGCCTGGAACTCTTGAAAGTTCACCATTTGCTGTGGTTTATGACCTTTTATAGCAGGTGGGGTAGGTAGACCTCTGAATTTGGAAACTCACGACTGGCAATGCTGGGAAGTTTTCTTGAATTATTTCTTTAATAGTTTCTTTTCATTGATCCTCAAATTTTATTTCTTTTCTAGCATGGAAAATTACTTAATTTCCAAGCTTTTTGTTTACTTTTAAAGGTTCTGTTTTTATATTCTTAATTTCCAAGAACTTTTTCTTACTCATTCAAAGTTTCTTTTAACAATAGTATCCTTCACTTGCTCATGGATGAGTGACTTTTCTTTCTGAGGGTGTGAATTACAAAGCGTTTAACATTTGTGGCTCAGAAGGTAAAGAATCTGCCTGCAGTGCAAGAGACCTGGGTTCCATCCCTGGGTCAGGACGATCCCCTGGAGGAGGAAATGGCAACCCGCTCCAGTATCCTTGCCTGGCGGGCGGCGGCCTATGGAGAGTCGGACACGACTGACACTTTCCTGCTCCGTCTCTTCCTATTGTGCTCCCCCTCTTCGTTTTAGTCTCTGTGTGTCTCACTAGAGGGTGTGATCCTGCTCAGTCTCCCTGGCGGCCAGCACGCCAGAGGCCCCACAGTAGGAGCGGGAGGCTGGGGTCCCCCTGCCAGCCATCTCACTGGCTCTTCACGTCCAGCCTCAGCTGTCCTCAGAGCTCCAGGCTGCAGAGCCTCAGTCTCCCCGAGGGTGCCCCCTGGCCTCCTGCCGGGTGGTGGTGGTGGGACTGGGGGGGCACGTCCTGGAGTTCACTGGTAGGGGTGGGGGTCTCAGGGTCTTCATTGCTCTGCTGGAGCTAACAGCTGCTGTCACAAAGGAGCACAGACCGAGGGCTTAGACAACAGGAGTGTATTGTCTCCGAGTCTGGAGGCTGGATATCCCGGACCAAGGGGTTAGCAGGCTGGTTCCCTCTGAGGCTGTGGGCGAGAACATTGCCTGTGGTCTCCTGCCTTCAAAAAACAAAAAAAAGTTTCTTGACTTATTTTTGGTTGTGCTGTGTCTCTGTTGCTGTGTGGGCCTTTCTCTAGTTGTGACGAGCAGGGTTGCACTCTAGCTGCGTTGTGCGGGCTTCTCTTTCTGCAGGGCACAGGCTCGAGGGCGCGTGAGCTCACTGGAGGTGGTGCGGAGGCTTAGTTGCTCTGCCGTGTGGGGTCCTGGACCAGTGGTCAAACCCGTGTCGCCTGCCCTGGCAGCTGCAGTCTCCTGCACCCGAGCTGCCGGTGAAGCCCTGCCTTTCGGTGGTTTTCGCCTGGTCCTCAGCTCGCCGGCCCCGTCTTTTCTTCACGTGGGGCTCCCCCGTGTGCATTTCTCTAAGTCGCCTTGGGCAGCCCCACTCAGCCTGTGACTCCAGAGGCACCTGCCGTCTTTCCCGTCCCAGAGTGAATTAGCTGCTTCTTGTCAGGCTACTGCTTTCTCAGGCTCCTCTCATCCCGTTGACTGTCTTCCCTAAAATGCGAGGCCTTTCTCACCCACAGCCGCCCACTCCGTCCCTCCTCCTCATGAACTGGTCATCCGAGTGGGTGTCGCGGGGGCTGGACTAAAGGGGGTTCCATGGCCAGAAATGCCTGCCCTGCCTTTCTGGATCCTGTTTCTAACTCATGTCTCCCTTCTCCCCAAGGTGTCTCCCCTGCTCACTGGGGCTCCCACCGCTGCTAGGAGTGACCCACAGAGGCCGCAGAGATGGCCGGGGCCTCGGTGAAGGTGGCGGTGCGCGTCCGCCCCTTCAACTCTCGGGAGATGAGCCGCGAGTCCAAGTGTATCATCCAGATGTCCGGGAGCACCACCAGTGAGTACCATGCGCGGCCCCAGGGCCCCTCATCCACACCATGCGTGGTTTCCTGGGGCTGCAGGAACGGAGGCCACAAATCGGTGGCTTAAAACCACAGTAGTGTATTCTCTCGCAGTCGTGGGGGCCAGAGTTCAAACCCGAGGTGCTGACGGGGGGCCTCCAGGTGGTGGTGCCGGAGGAGGACTCTTCCTGCCTCTTGTGGCCTCCGGTGACGGCCACGCCTGCACACCCCTCCCCCTGCTCCATCGTCACGGGGCTTCTCCCCTGCGTGTCTGGGTCTCTGTGTGGCCTCGTACGGACACTGACCACTGGACTTAGGAGCAACCCTGATCCAGTGTGACCTCATTTCAACAGCTACGTTCATCTTCAGAGATCCTGCTTCTCCCATTCTGAGGTTTGGGGGAGACGTGAATTTGGGGAGGGTACTTTTCAGCTCAGGACACAAGGTTCTTGATTTCTTATCTTGTGTGTGCTCTTTATTTCTAACTGTAAGTCATCTCAAACCTTTCTGAGAAGTAGGAGGCATGGGGTCGACAGGAAGACGTAGTGAGAGAAAGGGTGGGTTCTGAGAGGGTCAGTGTAGCCTGCAGGCCCCTCCAGGGCACACACCCGGCTGCCGGAGCCTCAGAGACTCAGCCGTGCGCCCGCGTGCTCTGGGACCTCTCTGTTGACTTGGGGCATGTCGTCAGAAGAGTGGACAGGGCGTGTGCTCCCAGGGAGAGGGGAAAGGGTGTGTGCTCCCCGAGAGAGGGGACAGGGCGTGTGCTCCCGGGGAGAGGGGACAGAGTACGTGCTCCTAGGGAGCACTGAGCCATTCCTAGACCAAGAAGCAGGGTGTTGCTGACACCTGGAGGCCCGTCCGCCCCCACCCACCCTCACCCACCCTAGAGTAGGCATCTTTGCTTCTCACATCGGGGGCCAGTAGGCTTGTTTGGGGCCCCAGAAGTGGAACCAGCATTTGGATCACCTCCTGCTGACCAGGAGCCCAGCCCCACGCTTAGTGTCAGGCGGGAATTCTTGTCTCCCAGCTGTGTGGTTGGTGTGGCTTGGCGGGCAGCTTGCACCTGGAGCTGTCGCCCGTGGGCTCCTTGGTGGAACCTGCACCCAGTGGTCCTCAGGTTGTAGGAGGAGGACGGGGAGCCCTGGGGTGGGAGACAACTTCCGTCGTCCACAGGGTTGGAGGGAGGGTCTGCCCCAGGGAAGGTGCACTCGGGGCGGATGCTGGCTGCCTCCCAGTGCTGTGAGGGCTGAGGATTCGGGCATGGCTGGGGGGTGTCCTGGGGCACCACTGGGATCTGGGGAAGGGGATCTGGGCTAGGGGTCTTTGCAGGAGCCCTGGGGCATGTTGTAGAGGCCCAGGGAGGAGCCTGTGAGGGGGACTGTTGAGCATGGCACCCAGGTACATCGGGGGCTCATAGTGACTCTCATCAATGGTGGTGTCTCCACCGGGTGCCCGGCAGCAGACCTGAGATGAGGGTTCAGGTGCCCTGGTCTCACTGTGGGGGCGCAGAAGCTGTGGAGGGGCATTGGTGAGCAGGTGGCCGCCACGGGCAGCAGGAACAGGGCCCAGCTTGCTGGGACCTGTTGATACAGGACACACCTCTGGGTGACCTCCCCAGGAAGCTGGGGTCTTGTCAGCTACTGCTCCCACGCAGGCAGAGGGCTGTCCAGGGCCTGGCTCTGTTAAATCTCCAGCCTGGCTCCCTTGAGGCTGGAGAAGGTGTGACAGCAGGGACCCTATTTCTGTAAGGTCATAGGTCACATTCTGAGGTTCTGGTGGACATGAACTTGGGGAGGACGCTGCTCAGCCTAGGCAAGTGCCTGTGGCAAGGTGGACGCCTTCCAGGCCAGGCTCTCCAGCCCCGCCAGGCCCCACAGGCCCTTGCCCAGCCTGGCCTCCCTGCCTGCAAGGCTGGACCCTGGCCAGCTGGGCCTGCTGTGTGTTTCAGGGAACGGACTGCCATTCTGGACGGTCCATCGGGACCCCCCCGATGGTCTCCTCTGCCCACACAGACCCTGCTGGTTGCACAAAGGCCCTTGTTGACCAGCAGCTCGTGTGTGTTCTCAACACCCAAGTCCTCAGAGAAGTTGGCCCCACATGCCATCACTGTTCTAGAATGTTCTGGGCTCCAAACAGAGTGACCCTGGGCCTGGGAGACCACAGAAGGGACCATGGGTGTGGCCAGGAGGTGGTGACCTGGCTGCGGGCTTGTGTATTGGAGGAATGGCTCGGACACGTGGTGTCAAGGCGGGGCCCTGGTCAGCAGCCGTGGTGAGGGGCTGGGGGCCCGCTGTCACCGGCGGGCCCCAGGCCAAGATGCCCTGGGCGCTCCCTGCCTTGAGCTGCCTCTCCCCGGGGCCCACCTGTGAGGGTTGAGACGGGCTGTCCACTTGTAGGGGCCACAGGGCCTCCTTTTCTGCCTTGAGCCCCTCAGGGCCGAGGATGCTCCCGTAGAATAGGGGAAAGGAGGCTGGGTGGGGTCAGGTCAACACCCCTCAGAACCCGGGAGAAGAAGGTGGGGGGGTCCCTTCATACCCACGTCGGAGGGGACATCACTGAGCCCCAGCCTGCACCAGGCTCCATTCCCAGCGTCAGGCCTGGGGAGCAGGACTGAGGCCCTCACTGACCTGGGGGTGACATTCCCGTGGGGACTCAGACATGGAACTAGACGGGCCAGGGACAAGGACCATGCCTGGCGGAGCATTGCGAGGGCCTTGCTGGGGGCGCGGGGGCCTTGCTGGGCAGGACGACTCCTCCTGCTACCCGGAGGACCCTCCTGACATGAGCCCAATGCCGAGAGAATGTCCCCTAGACGCCTGACACTGATGTTTCCGTCTCCGTCTCAGCGAGGCCGCTTCCTAAATCTCGCAGGTGGTGAGCAGTGGCCTGTCATTAAACTGGCTCCTCACTTGCTCTGGCGCACACACACACACACACACACACACACACACACACACACCTTCTGTTTGCCCATTTCCATGGTGTAAATACTGTCCTTGCATCAGTTCCAAGCCCCCTGGGGTTCAACCTCAGACCCACGGAATTCCTCAGCGTTGAGCACACGCTCCTGGAAGGAGCGAAGGGGGCTCCCGGCGTGTGGGGCCTTCAGACTCCGAGAAAGCGGCTCATCCTGGTTCAGCCCCTGCCCTGCTGTTCCCGCCCCACAGCGCCCGTCTTTTCCCCTGTGTGCCCGCGGCAGGGGTGGAGGCGCTAAGTCCCTGACAAGCCCAGGGTCCTGGCCCCTCCTCAGACCCTCAGGAGGAGGAGACATGAGGCTACACGGGAAGTCCCCCTCCACCAGATCGCCTCGGTGCTGGGGGGTGGGTGCTGCCCTGTCCCCCTGGCCCAGGGAGGTTGCCCTGGTGAGGGCTCACAGGTGTTGGTGGAGAGCAGGCCTGGACTGGACCCTGGGGAGGGCTGTCCCCTCTGGAGCCCAGGACCGTCTGTGATGGGGACACCACAGGACCCCGGGGTTAGAACAGGGTGGGGTCACAGTCATACCACGGACCCTGCGCCGGTGGGAGAGGGGGCAGGTGACAGCAGGTCCGGAGCCAGAGCAACTCCGCCCGCTGGTCTCCCCGTGGGCTCCCCTTGAGGCCACACCCCACTCACTGACCCTGGCAGCAGGCTGTCCCCTGCCCACTCAAGGTTCCTTGAGCACGTCTGTGCCCTGTCCCTGGGGGGCCGGGGGCTCCAGTGCAGGCAGACACCCCAGCGCCCGGACAGCATCAGCACCAGGGCAGGGGTGGGGGGCAGGGGTTGCAGCCAGTGAAGGAGAGGGGGCTGGGCAGGGTGGGGCGGCAGGGTGGGCAGAGCTGGGGCGCTGGTAGGTGCTGGGGCCTGTGTGCACTCAGGGGGCTCTGTGATTGTCGTTTCCACGGCGCTGGCATTATCTGTGCCGAGGTTCCAGCGGCCACGTCCCCACGTCCAGCGGGAGTTGAAACCCAGGCAGCTAGGTCTCCTCTCAGCCTCGCTCCTGGAGGTGGCATGGATGACGTGACCCCCTTTTGGCTCCAAAGAAAGGGCTGTGATGGTCAGTCACCTGCTCCCTCCTGCCGGCCTCCCAGGGGTGCTGAGTCATCAACTAGAACTCCTCAAACCTGGGGCATGGGGCCTGGAGCCGGGTCAGCCCTGAGGACTGGGCTTCTGGTAACTCCTGGGCCGTGAGCAAGACCTTCTGGAGCACACAGAGAGGGCCCTGCCTGCCGAGCCAGTCAAGGCCAGGTGGCCACCCTGCCCTGGGGTGCAGGTCCCAGTGTCCCAGGGCTCCAGAGCAGAGTGCCGCAGACAGGGCCGCTTAGACAATAGGTCCCGAGGCTGTTGAGTCCCAGATCAAGGTGTCACCGGCTGTGACATCAAGCTGTTCCTCCTCAGGGGGAGGAGAATCTACTCCCTACCTCTCTCACCTCTTTTTCTTGTTGCTCAGTCGCTCAGTTGTGTCCAACTCTTTGTGACCCCATAGACTGCAGCACACCAGCCTTCCCTGTCCTTCACCATCTCCCAGAGTTTACTCAAACTCATGTCCATTGAGTCAGTGATGCCATCCAGCCATCTCATCCTCTTGTCGGTCCCTTCTCCTCCTGCCTGCAGTCTTCCCCAGCATCAGGATCTTTTCGAATGAGTCAGCTCTTCACATCAGGTGGCCAAAGTATTGGAGCTTCAGCATCAGTCCTTCCAGGGAATATTCAGGGTAGATTCCTTTAGGATTGATTGGTTTGATCTCCTTGGAGTCCAGGGGACTCTCAAGAGTCTTGTCCAGGACCACAGTTTGAAAGTGTCAGTTCTTTGGCGCTCAGCCTTCTCTATGGCTCTTGCCTCTCGTGGTTTCTAGAGATGCTGGTGTCTCCTGGCCTGCAGAAGCGCGGTCGCGGTCTCCGCCTCCATCTTCACGCGGCCTTCCCCACGTGTGTGTCCGTGGCACGTCCCTTTATAAGAACACCAGTCCCGTGGTGTCAGGGCCATCCACTCCAGTGCCCCCTCCTCCTTACCAGGCCCACTTGTCAGACCCTGTCTCCAAATAACGTCACATCCCGAGTCCTGTGATCAGGACTCCATGTGTGAATTCTGACAGGGGTCAGGACTCAGTGATGTGTGAATTCTGAGGGCTGTAACTCAGCCTGCTGCAGAGGTGGGGTCTGCTCTCTCAGTGAGAGTTACAGGTCACCCAGGACACGGCTGGCAGGGCAGGGTGTGGGGTCCTGGAGCTCATGAAAGCGAGGGCCCCAGCCCTCGGCAGCTGAGGAAAGCTGGTCCAAGGGGTGGGCAGCATGGCCTGCATCCCGAAGTACGGGGAGGACGGTGCCGCGCTCCTCAAATGGCATGCCATGGTGGGGAGTGGCCTGGAGCCCTCTCCCACTGGGACGGCCCGAGTTCCTGAGGGAGGTGTGTCCCTGCAGGGCAGCGCTAACCATTATGCCTGTCTCCCTCCCTGCAGCCATCGTTAACCCCAAACAGCCCAAGGAGACACCCAAAAGCTTCAGCTTCGACTACTCCTACTGGTCACACACCTCGGTAAGCCCAGGGCTGGGGTTCCGGAGGGGTGGAAGCCAGCTCCGCCCTGCTCACTGTGTGATCCTCCGCCAGTCCCTTGACCTCTCTGAGTCAGTGGGGTGAGGGACCCACCCGCTCCCCTGCAGGACCGATGCGGGAGGTGTGGGCCTAGGTGGAGGCCCGTGGGGAGGGGCCTGCTTTCCTCAGTTGCCTTGTGCGTGAAAGGTCATAGTGCAGGTGCTACATGCACTGTCCCCTGCTGTGACAGGGACCAAGGGTCTGTCAGCGCACCAGGGGCAGTTTCCCAGGGTCTGAGTTGTACGTCCACTTGCCCACCAGCCTCTCCTCTTCCCCAGACATCCCAGGCTCAGTGTCCGAAGCTGATCTTGCCCACCTGACACCGGCCTGCCCACGCCCTCCTCCACTCCACTTCCCCTGGGAGCCTGGGAGAACTCTGGGCTTTTCACCCCCCACCTCCTCCATCCAGTCCACACCCAGTCCTGCCATCCCCCAGCCCCCTGCATTCTAGAAGGTGTCCAGGCCCTCTGTCCCTGGGCCAGGGCCCACCTTGAGTCACATCTCTGAGAGCCTGGTCCCAAGGCTCCCCATTTCACCTTCCAGCCCCTCCTCTCCCACAGTCAGGGTACCCCTGGTCCTGCCTAAAGTGACCACTGTCTTCAGGACAGTGTCCAGGGGTGATAGCCCAGCCTACGGGCCCCTACCCTGCTGCCTCTCCAGTCCCACCTTGTCACTCCATGGCCGCCACACCAAGCTTGGTTTCAGGCACCACGTTATGTGCTCCCACCTCCCAGCCTTTGCACATGCTGTTCCCTCTGCAGAAATGCCCTTCCCTCTGTGAGGCCCTAGCCTGATGGCTTCTCCTACCGCTCCCTCCAGAAGGCCCCCCCCCCATTATTTCCCCACTCAAGGTGTCCTGTGAGGGGGTGGGCGGGCAGGCGTCCTCTCCACCGCACTGGCCCTGGCCCCCAGAAGCCCATGGTGCCATGCGGGTACTCAGAGAACCTGGCGGGCGGAGGTCTCAGCACCCTAGCCTCCTGCAGCTTCTCCCCTCTCTTCCTGCAGCCGGAAGACATCAACTACGCCTCTCAGAAGCAGGTGTACCGCGACATCGGCGAGGAGATGCTGCAGCACGCCTTTGAAGGTTACAACGTCTGCATCTTCGCCTACGGACAGACTGGGGCTGGCAAGTCCTACACCATGATGGGCAAGCAGGAGAAGGACCAGCAGGGCATCATCCCGCAGGCACGCGGGGGGAGGGGCGGGGCCTGCGGAGGGCTGCGCGGAGGGGGTGTGGTCTGAAGCTGGCTGGGGCGGGGCCTGGGGTGGGGCCTGACCAAGGCTGTGCAGATGGAGTGTGATCTGAGGCTGGGTGGGGCAGGGCCTGGGGCGCGGGGGCGGGGAGGGCGGGGCCTGGGAAGGGCGGAACAGGCCCCCCGGAGAGCAGGGACCAGGAGGGAAGGTAAACCAGGAGGAGGTTGGGGCCTGGGCAGGAGGCAGCATGGGGCAGACTGGCTGTGAAGAGGCTGGAGACCCAGCTCCATGGATGGGGAGCTGCGGGAGGGGCCCAGCCCTGGCCAGCGACCACCGCGGTCACACCCATGACAGGAAGGCTGGGACAGCTGCTGGTGGGGTCAGCCTTTCCTGGGGAGAGCTGTGAGGGCTGGTGGTCCAGGCAGGGAGAGGTGCTCAGGACAGAGGATGCCCGCTAGGCAGGTCTCCAAATCTGAGCTGGTCAGTACTGGACTTGGTCAGGGAGGGGAGAATGTCAGGTGGTCTGCAGCATGGTAGATCCTCCACCTCATGCAGGTGAGGATGGTGGGAGGAGCAGGAGAGGATCAGATGTCAGCCGGGGGCCCCTGAGTTATCAGAAAACAGTGACTCTTGGCTGCAGGCCTTCTCGGTGCCTTTAAGGTGGACCATGAGGGTGTGGGAGGGGCTTGGGGAGCAGAATCCTTGCTGGAGTGCAGGAGCCCAGCACCTCGAGAAGTAGGGCTCTGGGGTCAACCCAGCCTCACATCTGACCGTGTCCTCTATCCCGGCAGCTCTGCGAGGACCTCTTCTCCCGCATCAACGACACTACCAACGATAACATGTCCTACTCCGTGGAGGTAGGTCTCCCCGCCACCTGTCCCTTGGAGCGTGGCTTTTCTGACCTAAAGCCAATCCCCCCACTGGTCTGTGCCCTTATCTTGTCATTCTTGCATGTATGTTGCAAATGTGCCTGCCCCACGCTGGACACTGGAAGGGGCAGTGTTATCTCCATGGTGTTTATTGAGCAGCTACTCTGAGCTGCATGGTCTGGGCTGGGCTGTGACCAAGGTGGCCCCAGTGTGACCTCCTTGGGCCAGCCGGCAGCATGGCCGTGGGTGGGCAAGGCCAGGCAGGCAGGGGTGGGCTGATACCTCTACTTACACATTCCAGCAGGGGCCGTGGTCCCAGTGGGTGACTTGGGCACATGGTGTACCCTATTTCCCCCACCTTGG
This sequence comes from Alces alces, assembly GCA_015832495.2. Classification (NCBI taxonomy): domain Eukaryota; kingdom Metazoa; phylum Chordata; class Mammalia; order Artiodactyla; family Cervidae; genus Alces; species Alces alces. Next base: position 112,847,086 of record JADEYB020000031.1, on the reverse strand, counting down.
GGGTCCCTGATGTCAACTCTGTCCTGCAGGTCAGCTACATGGAGATTTACTGTGAGCGTGTCCGTGACCTCCTGAACCCCAAGAACAAGGGCAACCTGCGTGTGCGGGAGCACCCGCTGCTGGGTCCCTACGTGGAGGACCTGTCCAAGCTGGCGGTCACCTCCTATAATGACATCCAAGACCTCATGGACTCAGGGAACAAGGCCCGGTGTGTGCGAGTGATGCGCCCACCCTCCCTGCCCACCCCATCACAAGTGCAGCCTTGAGTCTCTCCGAGGAAGACTGGGCCTTGGGGTGCCTGTTGGTGTTTCATGGGGCTTGTCCAGGGCCCCCATTGGGCCTAAGGCCATTTAGGGCACATGCCTGCCTGCGAGGGACCTCCAGCTCGCCCAGTACAGGAGATACCATCACCTACACAGGGCCTGCTCCTCCTAGAGGCTCTGGCTATGGCTACCCTGGGTGGGGCCAGGCTGTGAGGCCCAGCTCTGCCTGCTCGGGGCATGTAGAGAGGGTTAGCCTCAAGGCACTGCCAGCCACAAGCTATTGGTCTCCATGGCTGCAATGCCCTGGACCTCCCAGCCCAGGAGGATCTGCCCTGGTTGTCATGGCAACAGCCGCCCTTCTGTTACCTAGGGGCTCCTGGGAGGGTGAGGAAGACTGGGTGGGCAGCCGACACCTGACACTCAGTTGTAGCCCCGAGGGGGCCTCTCTGCAGGGAGCTATCAGGCAGTGAGCCCAGCCTGGGGCCTTCCCCGGGGTCTCTGCATGTCGGTGACATTGGGTCCAGCACTGGCCTCTGGTCAGGCAGCCTCAGGCCTTCTCCTGGAGCAACTGGCATGGGATGTGACAGTCGACCCCTCTTTCCCCTCCTGGGGGGCCTTTCCATGCCACTGCCCACAGATCACTGCCCCAGGCGTTGAGTGAGCAATAACTGGGCTCTGTTGAACCCCTGGAAGCCGAGAGACCCCCCCAGTCACAGCTCCCCAAGTGCCAGGCTCGAGCTGGAGGCTGCAGGAGCCACAGTGGATGAGGTGGGCAGGTGGCATGGGCCCTGCCCGAGCTCTGACAAGACGGCCCCGGCAGACGTCTCATGTTCTCGCCTGCGGCCCTCACGTCCGACCGTGGGATATCAGGTGACCGTGTGTGGCTTCTGTTCCCCAGGACGGTGGCGGCCACGAACATGAATGAGACCAGCAGCCGCTCCCATGCCGTCTTCAACATCATCTTCACGCAGAAGCGCCATGACGCGGAGACCAACATCACCACGGAGAAAGTGAGCTGGCTCTGAGGGTCGGGTGGGGCAGGGCCGCAGTCAGGCGGGGCGAGGAGGCCAAGCTGGATATTAACTGCAAGGTGCAGGTGGCACCTTCACGGGGCGCTGACAGCCCACTACCCAGCCTGGGCCACGGTGAGAGTCTGGCCAGGCCTGAGAGGCCACCTCATCTCGGCCTTTGGTGCCACCTGGGTGTGGCCGGGACTCAGCTGAGGGGCTGTGACCTTAGATCAGCTTCCTGCCAGGTAGTTATGGTGGAGACTTTGGGGCCTGGGAAGGGTGTCCCCTGGGCTGCACCGCAGGATAGCCCTGCTGCCCGGGGACGCCTCGGGACCCTCACAGGGCGGAGTTGAAGGCCTCGGGTTGAGTGAGTGCCCGTCACCGGCTGACCATGGCCGCGGTGCGGGCTGGGGACACCCCCCCGACTGTGGGTGCCGGCATCTGTGAGCACAAAGGAGAGCTTGTGCTGAGCACCCTGCTGTGCCCCCACCCCAGATGCCGCTCCCACGCACCCTGGCCTTGTGAGAGGACCAGGACAGGGGCCTCGTCTCTTGGGGCCTTTACCAGACACACTGACCGAGGGTGCCGGATGGGGCAGGGGGGCGGGCGTCCTCTGTGGCCCTGACCCTAAGCCTCCTGTTAGCTCTGAGGGCCCCCACGCCCACCCTGCCATCCAGGCCCTGTTCTGGGACGGCTCGGCTGCCTCCTGTGGACATGGTTCTCTCAGGCAGCTCCCTGGGCTCTGCATAGGGGCTCCTCGGTCCCTGATGATGCCGGGGTCGCCTTGGCCTGGCAGCGTCCTCCTGGGGGCCTGGGAGGGCGGGAGCGAAGAACTGGGCCTGAGCCAGCCTGGTTGCAGGCTGCCTGCCGCTCCTACACCTCAGGCTCTGGGCACTGGGGGGGGGGGTCCTGCGTGCAGCCTCCGTGGGTCTGAAGGGCATGGACCTCCCCCAGAAGCATGTGGTGGCCTGCCCAGGCTGAGCGAGTGCAGGGGTCCCTCCCCATTGCTGGGGCAGCTCTGTGGGCAGCTGCACCCCCACAGGCCAGCTGAACAGTGGCGGAGGGGCTCCCGGAACTGGGTTCAAATCCCACCGTGCAGTGAACCTGGCCTGTGGAGTGGGTTTCAGTGATGGTGACGTGCGGGTGAAGAGCAGCCAGCACGCAGGGGGCAGCGGGGTGCCAGGTGTGGGGGGCGGGGTGCAGCCTCCCAGGGGCAGTGGGCTCCCACGGCAGAACAGCAAGAGCTGACGGTGGATGACATTGGCCGGGGAGGGTGGGCCCTGCAGGCCGCACCCCGGGGGATGGGCCCCACTGGGCATCCAGCTGCTGCGTGTGACGCCTGTGTCCTCACAGGTGAGCAAAATCAGCCTGGTGGACCTGGCTGGGAGTGAGCGGGCCGACTCCACGGGGGCCAAGGGCACACGCCTGAAGGTAGGGCTGTCCCCAGGAGGGTCTGCATCTACTACCACCGACTGCCCAGCAGGGCCTGACGCCCGGGTGGTCTGAGGGGAGGGGGACAGCGCAGCTCGGGGGAAAGTGGACTGACACCCAGTGGGGTGGCGGGAAGGGGAGTTGATTTCCTGTGCCCCCTTTGGTCCTGCCATCATGGGATGGGGAGGGCAGGAGGGTTCACGGGGCCCCCAGGCCAGGGGGCCTTCATCAGGGCAGCCTGGCTCAGGTCGGGGTCCCACGGGAGGAGGGGCTCCGAGGCCACCTGACACCAGCCGCGTCATCCCCTGCAGGAGGGAGCCAACATCAACAAGTCCCTGACCACCCTGGGCAAGGTCATCTCCGCGCTGGCCGAGATGGTGAGTGGGCCCGGGCTACCGCTCGGGGGACAGGGCAGGGATGGGGGACACAGGGAGTGGCCCCTTGCCCAGGCCCTGTCCATGCTGTGGGCTGGGCTCACGGGAAAGCCACAGAATGTGGGGAGGGAGTCCCTGGCTGGAGGCGGAGCCGGGACCCCATCGTTTCTCAGAGCCTGTGAGACCGGGATGTGCCATCTCCCTCACAGGCCCTGAGGGTGGCCTTGGGCTCCAGGTGTTATGACCCTGGGTACCCCTCAGGCCGCCCCTCAGGAGGAGCTGAGACCCTCGAGTGAGGGCTTGGCCTGGTGGAGGATGTGGGGTGTGTGAACTCAGATGCCGCTCCATCCTGCTCTGAGGGCTGAGGGCAGAGCAAGGGCCGGCAGCCATGACGGGCAGCAGTGGGGTGCAGGGGGGTGTGGGCAGAGCTGGGGCCTTCGCCTCAGGCCCAGAGCTCTGTCCTCAGACTCTGTGTTTGCTTTTGCAGGATTCTGGGCCCAACAAGGTAAGCAGCGCTTCTTCTCTTCTGGGGGAAGGTCTCAGCCCTTGGTGGGGAAGGGGGAGGCGGTGGGAGCCTAGGACACAGCAGCCCTGCTCGGAGCTGGGCCGGGCCCGTGAGCAGAGAGCAGGCTGCGGGGTGGATGAGAGATGGCAGGAGACTAGGAGATAATTGTGAACTAACAGGGACGAGCACAGGGATGAGCCTCGTAAAGGACAGGGCCGGGCTGTGAGGGTGACCTGAGTGGGCGCCTCTTGTCGGCATGGCCTGGGGGGCATCACGGGAGAGGCGGCCCCAGGGCGCCTGGGGGGTGTGGAGGAGCCGAGCGGGCAGGCAGTGCCCCTGTGCAGCCCTGAGTCCTGAGGCGTGAGGTGGGAAGAGCTTGGTCAGTGTGGGGGGCAGTGGGAGGACACGGGCATTAGGACTCGTGAGAAGGCAGGAGAGGGACCACACGAGCATCTGAGAGGAGCTAGCTCAACTGTGAAGGTGCCGTGCGGATGTGTGTCAGCAGCTGTGAGAGGAGGTGCATGCCATGGCAGGGGATCCAGAAGTGGGTTGTGAGGAGCTCTGTGAGGAGGTGAGAGATCACAGGAAACGGGACACTGTGTGTACAACCGTGAGGAACCGTGAGAAGCTCTGGGGCAGGTGTCAGGGCCTGTGTAGAAGTGTGAGGAAAGGCAAGTGCAACTGTTGAAGAACTGTGGGTGAGTGTGGATTGTGTTGGGGGAGGTCAGCACATGACCCTGTGAGGAGACGGAGGGCCTCTGGGAATTGTAAGGAGCTGTGTGAAGACTGAGAAACTGTGTGTGGGAGGTGCGGGAATTAGGTGCAGAGCTGGAAGTCTGACGGTGTGTGTGGAGCTGTGTGAGGAAGCATGTGAAGCTGCGGCTCAGCGGGAACCTTGGGGAGGGTCTCCGAGGACCATGGAGTGCCCGTGAGAGGAAGTAGATAAGGACCCACTGTGTGAGGAGGTGTGAGTCACTGTGTGAGATGCTGAGAGAGCCATGAGGAACCGTTAGACTGTTAGACCACTAGCAACAGTGTGGGACGGTGCTGGGACCAGAGCAAAGGCCTGGGAGGAGGGCTGTGTAAGAAGGTGTGAGGAGCATGTGTGAACTGTGTGCAAAATTGTGAGGAATCGTGTAGACTTTGGGGAGCTGAGGAAATGTGAGATGAAGTGTGTGAGATGGTGTGAGGAGCGTGAGGGACGTGTGTGTGGAGCTTGTGGTGAATGATGAGAGGAACTGTGGGAGGAGTTGTGTGGGGACGCATGTGAGTGACCTGTGGGAGCTGTGAGGAGCTGTAAGGGATCCCGTGACAAACGGCGACAAGGTGGGGAAACACGAGAAACTGTGTGAGGCAGTGCAGGAACTCAGGTGAGAAACTGAAGGATGGTGTGATGAGCCGTGCCAGTAGCTCAGCCAGCAGAGCGGGAGGAACCATGTGGGGAACCATGTGAAGGACTGAGGAGGGGACTGTCAGGCGCTGTGGTGACTCCCAGGAGCTGAGCAAGAAGGTTTTGAGGAGCCAGTTGAGGGTCAGCCCTGGACGCAGGAGCGTGGGTGCCTGCAGGTGCTGAGGCCTGAGGGCCAGGCATGACCTGCTCCCCAGCGGTGTCAGGAAGCAGCTGGCTGGGGTGTGGTGGGAGGGCGCCATGGGTCGGCTGTGGGCTGGCGAAGACTGGCGGCATCTGGATGCACCCTCGGGCTGCTGTGTAGGGAGCAGCTGGCGGGGGTGGCCGGGTGGCAGGCAGGGCAGCAAGGGTCACGGGGGCGAAGGTCCCGGGGCTGAGGTGCTCGGGCCACACCAACGGAGCAGAGGGAAGACCTGTGAGGGAGCTGCCAGCTAGGCCCCCTTGTGCGGTGACTGCGTGACCACGGGGCATTTACTGTGGGAACGGGTCTGACAAAGGCAGCAGAGAGTCACCCTTGAGGGTAAAGTAATAGAAACACAAGGTGGACATCGAGTCTGTCACCACCAAGTTTGCAAAGGAAAGCTTCCCTGGGCCGAGGAGGAGCTGCGGGGATTGGACACTCTCAAACCCACTCAGTAACCCTACCCCACGGCTGGTCTCAGGGACTTCCAGGACTCTCGGTCCTGCAGGTTTGGGGCCTGAAGAGCAGCAGCCTGTGTCTGTGTGGTTCCTGAGGGGCCTGGGACAGACAAGGGGGAGGCTGAGGAATGTGCTGGCAGGTCCCCGATTCCAGTCCCAGCAGGGGCGCCCAGGGTCTGAGGGGAGAGGCTGTGAGGGCAGGCCCAGCCCCGAGCCCTGGGCAGCCAGCCCGTGTGCCCCGTGCCTGCCCCCCTGACCCCACCTCAGGTGGGCTCGGGGCTGACCTTGGACATCTGTGTCCCACAGAACAAGAAAAAGAAGAAGACAGACTTCATTCCCTACAGAGACTCGGTGCTGACCTGGCTCCTCCGGGAAAACCTAGGTGAGGGCTCACCTGGCCTGGGATCTGACACCCACCATGGGTGCCACCTTCGCCACTGCTCTGCCCCAGAGGGCACCCATCCTTCCCTGGCTGAACGGCAGGCCCAGGGGCTCCTCCCGGGGGACCAGGGCGGTGTCAGCAGTGGGTTTACACCACCAGGTTGGGGGCAGGTGACCCTCGGGGCCGCAGATCTGCAGCCCTCTCGTTGGTGCCCCCAGCTCGGGGCAGTGGCGCCCTACCCGTCACAGGGACTTGCCTCCCCCCGTCTGGTGACCCCTGGGAGCCCTACTGGCTGTCTGGAGCTGCCTTGTTTCCCTGCCCTCCCCTCCATCTAATCTCTGAGCCAGTGAGAGGGAGATGGAGCCTGAAACACCCCAACACCCATGTGTTATGCCCAAAATGGCCTTGGGGTCCTTGCTGCCAACCTTTACAGAAGGGTGCGGGGGCTGGGGGGACTGATGTCCAGAAGGGTAAACTGACTTCCGGTAGTTGTGGACAGCTGGGGCTCTGGGCCCTTCCTCGGCTGCACACCTAGGGGCGTGACCCTGACCCCCAGAAGCAGCCGGGCTGGTCTCTGGCGTGGGCCACATCGGGTGCAGCGCCAAGCCTCCCGGTGGAGAAGAGGGCAGTGGGAGATGGGGGGGAAAGTGCCTCCCGGCGGGGAACATGAGAGTCGCAGGAGTGTGTGTCCCTTCACCCGGCCTCTCCCCCAGGGCCACACTTGGGCCCCGCCCAAGGGTGGGCATTACACCCCTAGGCCTTCACACTGTCAACCCACAGTCCCTGGGGGGGGGGGGGGCGCACCCTGAGAATGCGGCCCTGGGACACAGGTCCCTGAGGTCCATGTGTCCAGAGCCCCAGCAAGGGCAGGACAAACAGCAGGTCTGGGGCTGCCCCAGCCCTGGCGCGACAGGGCCCACTGCCCAGAGGAGGGCGGAGTCAGATGGCTGGTCTCCTCACACCCTGTGTGTCCTGACGCTGCATCTGGGAGACCCTGGCCAGGAGTCTGATGGGAAACACATCCCAGATGACAGGGACCAGAGTGAAATCTTTATTGGACAGAAAGGGTCCTTATCCACTAGTAAATGCCGTAAACCCCCCACAACGTGCCTCTTTATCTTGGGGGGGGGTGTGGCTGCTTGTTGTAATGTGACCCCAAACGTGAGAAAAACACTTGTTTATGTAGAAGACAAGCAAGTCAGGTGCCTGACTCCAAGAGGGAGGCCGGCCCCCTGCCATCTGCTCCCTCCCAATGGCCCATGGGCGGGGCACGGGGAGGGTGGGGGATGGGACGGGTGGGCAGGGCTGACCCTCCGTGGGGACCACTGGGTCTCTTCCCACAGGTGGGAACTCCAGGACCGCGATGGTGGCGGCGCTGAGCCCCGCGGACATCAACTATGATGAGACCCTGAGCACCCTGAGGTGTGTCCCAAGGGGGCTGGAGGTGGGCGGGAGCGGACCCTCCAGGAGCCTCCATGGGGGGCCGGCTCCACTGGGCCCCTCGAGGCTCCCAGTGGCTGGCAGGGCCCCCAGGACTTCATGGGCCTCTTCCCGTGTCCCACCGCTTGTGGCCTCGAGTGGCCCCAGGCTCCCGAAACTAGGCCGGGAGAGCAGTGCTCTGGGCTGAGTGGTTCACCCCGACCCACAGGCCATGGAGCCACCGGGGGTCTTTAATGAAACCCCGGGGACAGGCGTGTCAGCAGGTCCCGCTGGCCTGGTGCTGCTCAGTGGCCTGGCTGGGTGCTTTCGCCTCCGGGCCAGGAACACATGGGGCTGGGGTGCAGGTCAGACTGCCCCATTCACCCCGGGGCCACAGGGCCAAGTGGGCAAGGCTCCCCGTGGGGAGAAGATACCCCCCATCCCTTCCCCCACTGAGGCCTTGGTTTCCCCAAGTGCTGAGCCATTGTAGGTCGGTGCCCCTGCAGGTGGGTGCAGGCGGGGCTCCGGGTGCCCTCGGCCGCCAGGCGCATAGCCCCCACCCAGCCCCCCTTGCCCCCCAGGTACGCCGACCGGGCCAAGCAGATCCGCTGCAATGCTGTCATCAATGAGGACCCCAACAACAAGCTGATCCGAGAGCTGAAGGACGAGGTGACGCGCCTGCGGGACCTGCTCTATGCCCAGGGTCTCGGCGACATCACCGACAGTGAGTGTCTGTGCCCGCCTGTCCCCGCCGGGCAGGGGGGCTGCGGGCCCCGGCTCCTTCCTGGGACCACCACCCACTGACGGCCCTTCTGGCCTGAGGCCCAGGCTCTGCTGCGGGTTCTAGGGCTGAGTGGCCTCTGGGTGGGCTTTAGGGGGTCCTGGTGGGGCCTGGAGGGCTGTGTGTTTGGGTCTGCGGCTGATCCGACCAGGCCAGCAACGGCTTTCCTAGAAGCCGCGTGGGCAGGAGGCGCCGGGCCGTCCCCGCACCTGCCGAGGACCGCCGCCCAGCCTGAGGCCCTGCTCGGGACGCGCCCTCCGGAGACAAACCTGCTCTTCCGTTTCTCTCTCTCCCACGCCTGCCCCGTAGGCGGCACTGTGCCCGGAGGACCCAGATGTGTGTATCCCCCGCTTGCTGCGCACCCCGCTTCCGCTGGCCCGCGGGCGTAGGGCAGCACGGGGCGGGCGCACCCCCTCCGTGGCCGTCCCCTCCCTGGGGCTGGACGACCAGCGTCCTCTTGCTCACGCGCCCTGCGGGCCGTGCTCCTGGCTCACCCCCGTGTCTACTGGGCAACTGAGCCAATGGGGAGGCCCAGGGCAGCCAAGGCCTCTTGAGGCCGAGTGTGGCTGAGGTCAGGCTCTGACCCCCATGTTTCTAGAGGCCTGGGAAATGCTGAACATCAGCACAGAGGCCAGGACAGCTCAGTGGCTGGCTCTGTTCCTGCCTCCCGGCTTCGGCCTCCCTTGACCTCATCCAGCCCAAGCCCCCTCCCTTGGAAATGCCAGGAGTCTGACCGCTGCCAGGCCCCTGTGGCCTGCGTCTCCCACTGGCCCTGGGCAGGGGCAGGAGCTGGGTGCCCCCTCCCCACCCAGGAGCCACAGGCCGCCCTTGGCTTCCCGGCCCCCCGTGCTGCCCTGCGTTCGCCGCTGCTCTGCTGTGTGTCTGCTTCTCCTGGGAGGGGCCCGGGCACCTCCCGCCCCAGGGGGTGTCAAGCCCCCGCCTCCCAGCCGTGGGGGTTTCAGAGCAGTGTGTGGGGTGGAGGAGTGGGAGCCCCCTTGGAGGTCCCACAGCTCACTCTCTGCCAGGGCACTCAGTGGGGTGGACAGTGCAGCCCAGCCCCACAGCTCGGGGTCGCGGTGGGTGGTGGAGAGGGTGAGGATGAGCGTCAGGGCCTGGGTTCGGGGGGCCGCCGGGAGGGGACAGCAGAGGGTGGTAGGCAGGAGGGCAGGGGGGCTTGCTGAGCGGGTAGGGGAACGGAGGCCCCAGGTGGGGGTGGGGCGGGGGCAGCCTTGCATGCGCTCGCCCGGGCGCCCGGCTCCTGGTCCTTGTCTGCTGCCCTCCTCTCACCCATCTCCTGCTTTTTCCCAACTTGGTCTTTCTTTTCTCTCCTCCCGTCTGTCTGCCCCCCTTCCTCCCATAGACGTGTCCGACCTTGAGAACAATAACCGTAACCGTGGCGGGGTGGAGCTGAACCCAGCCCCTGACAATCTCTCCACAGTGACCAACGCCCTGGTGGGCATGAGCCCCTCGTCCTCGCTCTCGGCCCTGTCCAGCCGCGCCGCCTCCGTGTCCAGCCTGCACGAGCGCATCTTGTTTGCCCCGGGCAGCGAGGAGGCCATCGAAAGGCTGAAGGTGACGCAGGGCCGGGCTCGGGCAGTGGGCAGGGGGCTGAGACGCCTGCTCTCGGACGGTCACAGGCAGAGGGTTGGAGGCGGCGTGAGCAGGGCCAGGGGACACAGCTGCATCCTGGCCCCAGACCTGCTGGTGCCCGCCCAGGGACCCAGTGCTCCCTGTCCAGGGTCGTGGGGCCCATCTGCTGACGGGGGCGGGCAGGCGTCCTAGGGCCTCTGCGCCCCCTCCCGGGGTTCTGTGCTCACACCTGCCCTGGCATGGCTGCCCACCCCCACCGGCTGGCCACAGGCGAGCTGCTTGCAGGGTTATGGTTACTGGCTTCCTTCAGCAGATGGGTACTCGGTACTGGCTGTGAGCAGTGGACAGTGAGCCCAGGCCTGGAGTCTGAGGGGACTGAGGGGAGAAAGGCACAGGGGCCAGACCCAGGCTGACCAGGGGACGTGCGGTCACCATGGGGCGTAGGCCTCCTTGTGCTGTGGGGACCCAGCAGAGTGTGGGTTCCACCTGGGGTGTGGCAGTCCACCAAGGACGTGGGGGTCCCACCGGGGCTGGGGGGACGGGAAGGGAGCGGGGAGACGGCACGGAAATGGGATGCGTCGTCCGTCTCACCACGGTCAGGGGACACCTGAGCCTCGGAACTAGCATCTCTGCATCTCAACAGGCTTGTTTCTCTTCCAGGTGTAGTTAGCCTTCCCCTCTGTTCTCTGTCCACGGGACAGACGTGCCTCCTTTGCACACGTTGATCCTCAGCCCTTCACCATGATCTTTCAAACTTCATGCTGCCTAGATGGACTGGAATTGGGGTGTCGGGCCCTGCAGACCTGGCTATTCATCTCCGCTTTGCCTGGCATCCAAGCCTCTGTGCACTGCCTACCCCCCACCCTGACCTCACTCTTTTCTGTCTCCCTCCCCAGGAGACAGAAAAGATCATTGCTGAGCTCAACGAGACCTGGGAGGAGAAGCTGCGGCGGACAGAAGCCATCCGGATGGAGAGGTGGGTGCTGGGGACCAGGCCATCTGATGGAGAGGTAGGAGGTGGGGTCTGGGACCAGACCATCTGATGAAGAGGTGGGAGGTGGGGACCAGACCATCTGGTGGAGAGGTAGGAGGTGGGATCTGGGACCAGACCATCTGATGGAAAGGTGGGAGGTTGGGGACAAGACCATCTGATGGAGAGGTGGGAGGTGAGGGCTGGGGATAAGACCATCTGATGGAGAGGTGGGAGGTGGGTGCTGGGGACCAGGCCATCTGATGGAGAGGTGGGAGGTGGGGGCTGGGGACCAGGCCATCTGATGGGGAGGTGGGAGGTGGGGACTGAGGACAAGACCATCTGATGGAGAGGTGGGAGGTGGGGGCTAGGTACCAGACCATCTGATGGAGAGGTGGGAGGTGGGTGCTGGGGACCAGGCATCTGGAGAGGTGGGAGGTGGGTGCTAAGGATCAGGCCATCTGATGGAGAGGCGGGGGCTGGGGACCAGGCCATCTGATGGAGAGGTGGGAGGTGGGTACCAGCCATCTGATCTAGAGGTGGGAGGTGGGGGCTGGGGTCAATACCATCAGATGGAGAGGTGGGAGGTTGGTGCTGGGGACCAGGCATCTGATGGAGAGGTGGGAGGTGGGTGCTAAGGATCAGGCCATCTGATGGAGAGGCGGGGGCTGGGGACCAGGCCGTCTGATGGAGAGGTAGGAGTTGGGGGTGGGGACCAGGCCGTCTGATGGAGAGGAGGGAGGTGGGGGCTGGGGACATGACCATCTGATGGAGAGGGCACCAGGCCTCTGGAGGAGGCTAGGCCTCTGCCCAGCTCTGGGGTCTTGCACCCAAGGGTGCTCATGTCCAGTGCAGGACATCCCTGTCCCCTCTCATCCAGTGACCCCACCCTGCTCACCGACGGCCCCACTGACCTGATCCCCAGTCAGGGGACCAGTCCCTCCGAGGGGCAGCTGGACTCACAGGCCAGATGCAGCCCTGTGTGGGTGCTGACCCCCACTCTGTCCCCCAGGGAAGCGCTGCTGGCCGAGATGGGCGTGGCCATGCGGGAGGACGGCGGCACCTTGGGGGTGTTCTCTCCCAAAAAGGTAGGAGCTGGTCCGTTCCCTGGGCTGCCCCAGCGTGGCCAGGGATGGGGGACCTGCAGCCCTCGGCAGCTGTCAGCTCCTGGGAGCGGGGAAGCGGGCTCTGAGGACGCGGCCACGCTCACCCGCAGCTATTCCTTCCCTGTGTGGCCCCTCCCTACCCCCCGCTCACCATGGGATGTCTCTGTGGTCTAAGGACATCAGAGAGGTCACTTAGCTGCCTGAGGAGCGGGCTGGGCCCCTTAGGTTGGGGTGAGGCCAGGTTCCTGAAACAGGGGGAGCCAGCACACTCTCAGGAGCCTGCAGGGAAGGGCTGGGTCACACGAGCCAGGAGCCAGCCGTCCTCTTGGAGGTTAGCTAAAGTAAGTCCACTGTCCCAGCAGGGACTCCTCTTCAGCACCTTGCCCAGCTTGCCCGTGGTCCAGGGCCTCACATGGAACCGAGCCCCACCCCCTGTTCCATAGCTCAGGTGGGGCAGAGCCTGAGTACTGGGGAAAAGTCTCTGTGGTTCTAGGACACAGACCCACCCTCCCCTGCCAAAGACTGCCAGACCCTTAGAGCCCTTAGGAGCCATGCTTCAAGCCCAGAAGCCTTCCTGGAGGCAGTGGCAGTCCACCCTGGCCCTGCCACTTTGCTAGCGAGGGAGTGCCTGGCTGACTTTTTATCCCACAAAAGGGCTTCTGTGTTTGCCTGTCTTGGAGCTGGCAGCACATGAAGCCAGTGCCGTGCCGTTGGGGCCCCAAGTGAAGAGGAGAATGGGGCACCCGTGTGAGGGCTCATCCCTCAGGGTGGCTGCTCCCTGAGGACAGGGTTGGGCCCCTCAGGCTGTGTCTGCGCCCCACCCGCTAGCCTGGGGTACAGCATGTGCGGATGCCCAGAGGCAGGAGGGAGGGTGCCTATGGACCTGGGTGGGGGGCAGTGGCACCCTGGGAGTGCTTCACATCTGTCTGGTAGGCCTTTAGTTTTGTTTGGAATTCATTGCCCGTGGAGGGGGGGCGCCCTGTCCATGAGAGGGGCATCCTGTCCCTGGGGGGATGCCCTGTCCCGGGGGGGTTCCCTGTCCATGAGAGGGGCGTCTGTCCCTGGGGGGATGCCCCGTCCCTGGGGGGTGCCGTGGGAAGTGTGCAGAGCTGGGGTGCAATGCCCTCGGGGCACCACCTGCACAGTCTTTTGGCTTCACTGGTGCAGAGGGATTTGCTGGTGGCCCAGGACTAGACTCTGCCCAGGAGGGGGCTGGCCCCGGAGACCCCCACAGACATCTCTGGAGATGCGGACACCCTCCTGGGAACGGGGTGGCTGGAGATGGTCTGTCCTGTGTCTGATGACCAGGTCTCCCTGACCCTGCGCGGGTATTGGGGGGCCCCATGGGGTCTGTTGTGAGGGTGTGGACAGCTGGCCCCAAGGAGCCAGGTGGGAAGCAGGAAGCTGTCCAGCCTTGCCTTGCTGCAGAGTCCTCGCCGGGACGGGCTGGAGGTCGGGAAGCGTTGGGGCCCAGAGACCCTGAGGGAGAGCAGAGGAGGAGAGGAAGGTGGGGCGGAGCCTGTCCCGGCTGCTCTGGGCGGGGTGGGCAGTACTTAGACAGGGCTTCGGGGGAAGCGCTCCGCTTGGCTGGACAGGCGGGGGGCATCCGACCCGGCTGGCTCACAGCCTCTCTGCTCCTCGACCTCCAGGGCCCGAGCCCTGCCGCCTGCACCCTCACCCCCTTCCTGGCTCCTGGGTCCCCTGGGGCCTCAGCCCTGGAGTTGGGATGGGGGCCTGCGGTCCTGTTTCAGTGGAGGACTAGGCCCAGGCACCACAGACCCCAGGCTTGCCCTGCACATCCAGGTGCTCAGAGCTGGACTCCCAGCCCCTCCAGAGGTCCAGCGCCCCCGAGTGCTGCTCCCAAGGCTCCGGGGTCCCCATCAGAGTCTCCTCCCATCCTCTTGGCCAGGCTGGGGGACACTGTGTCCCCGCGAGGCCAGGGCTAGGGCTGGCAGTGGTCTGGTCCCGGGGAGAGAGAGAGGGCAGCGGGTGGCCAGGGCCAGACTCCTGCCCCCCTCCAAGAGAGGTGACCCTCTGTCTCCCCAGACTCCACATCTGGTCAACCTGAACGAGGACCCGCTCATGTCTGAGTGCCTGCTGTACTACATCAAGGATGGGATCACCAGGTGGGGGTGGGCGGGGCGCGGGGAGGGGCGATGCTGCGGCCCCTCTGGGCGGGGTGGCTCCCCGCGGGCAGGCCGTGTGTGTGTGTGTGTGTGTGTGTGTGGGGGGGGGGGGTGTCCCCTGCGCCCCTACTCATGTGCTCTCCAGCCGTTCCCTGTAAGGGCTGGGCATCCAGGAGGCTGCAGGGGAGGTGGGGTGGGTCGGTGGGTGGTGTCGCGGGTGGCATCGAAGGTGCGCTGGGCCTGTGGTGCTCATGGCCCACTGCACGCAGGGTGGGCCGGGAGGACGCCGAGAAGCGGCAGGACATTGTTCTGAGCGGGCACTTCATCAAGGAGGAGCACTGTGTCTTCCGGAGCGACTCTCGCGGGGGAAGTGAAGGTACCGTCCTGCCCCGCTCCACTGGGAGCTGCCGGGCATCAGCCCCGAGGGTCTGCTGGGTCAGCACCCCCCTCCCCCAGCTTCCTAGTCAGTCCTGGGAACCCCAATTCTAAGGGGGCTTAGACAGTTGAGCTGGGGACCGGGACTCCCTCCTCAGAGGGGGCTGGTTGGGGCAGTCACGGGTGGGAGGGCAGTGAGCCCAGATCCAGGGACAACTGTTCTCAGGCCGCAGCTTTCTGTGGGCTGGGAGCAGCCATCTGTCCCTCTCCCCGGCTGGCCTGTCCTTGGGTGTCCGTCACCGCTGCCAGTCTCGAGCACGATCCTTCCTTTTCGGGGGGGTACCTGCTGTCCCAGCGGCCACGGCCTCCAAGTTCAGCGCACACTCCCTGGTGGGCTCCGGCCAGCCTCGGGGCTGCAGACCACTGACCTCTCTGTGACAGGGCCACCACGGGTTGGTGGCCTTAAGCTGTGCTGAGGTTCTCCCAGAATTCTGTCCCCAAAGCTCTCCCTGCCCTCGGGGGGTGGACGCAAAGCCAGCAGGGGCGCTGGGACTCCAGGACCGTCCCTCCTGGAGACCCTGTAGTGGGGGGTGGGCGCCTGGCATGGCCTCCCTGGCTCTGACTTGGGGCGCAAGAGCCTCCCTACTGGGTATCACCTCCCTTGCCTGTGAGGGGTTGAGATGCCCCTCCAGCTTCTTTAAGGCCCAGTCGAGGTGCTGCAGGGAGGAGGTGCCTGGGGGGGCTGCACCTGGGTGCCAGGTGGCCAGGTGGGTCGAGACCCCCCCCCCCGAGTGCTTGCTGGACTTGCAGTGAGTCCAGTTCGCTGGACTCAGACAGGGAAACAGCCAGGGTGACAGCCCCTCACGGTCCTCCTCTCTGCCCTGTCCTGTAGCTGTGGTGACCCTAGAGCCCTGTGAAGGGGCGGACACCTATGTCAATGGCAAGAAAGTCACGGAGCCCAGCGTCCTGCGGTCAGGTACAGTGGGGGCGGGGATCGCCCCACTCCCCATGCCTGTGCACCCCTGCTCCCAGGCTGTGGGGCTGCAGGCACCTGCCCAGCCTGCAGGCGCCCCGGCTGCACCGTAGGCTCGGAGGTGGTGGGGCGAAGGCTGTTCGCGGCAGAACTCCATGAGGGGCCCTGTCCCAGAGCCCCGGCGGGACGGAGGGGAGCCTTGGCAGAGCAGCCAGCGGGGCGTGGGCTGCACAACCCCCGCGCCCCGGCCCCGGCCCCCTGGCTGGGCCTCGTGCCCTAGTGTTATAAAACAAGCAGGAGGAAGATGTATGTACACACACACACGTGTATATACTGATGTATCTGTCCGTCCATCTACCGAGGGACTTACTCAATGGAATTGACTCAGGAGGTGGTGGGGGCTAGACAGATGGGTCTGAAATCTGCAGGTGGAACTTTCTCCTCAGTGACATCTCTGTTTAGCTCTTAAGGCCTTTTCCCAAGGGGCGAGGCCTGCCACATCCTGTGGATGGTCTCCTGTCCTGAGGTCACGTGACTGGAGGTGCCACCCCCAGCTACAGACGTTCCCACCCCTGGCAGTGCCTACATCAGTGCCCGAGCGCACCGCTGGGCTCCGCTCCCCAGACGAGCTGACACATAAAACGGACTGTCATATCACTGTGTCTGGGTGACTTTGCTAAGAATGAGGGCACTCTCCCTGGCTCCACTCCCCGGCCGAGCTGACACATGGACCCAATGTCGTGTCACCGTGTCTGATGACTCTGCTAAGAACGAAGGGACTCTCCCTCTGCCCCAGCTGGGGTTGCAGGCGGGACACCCCCAGCCTGACGTCCAGACCTCTCTGGCGGCTCCAAACGGCCCTCCCTGCCTTTGTGGTCCTGGGATGCTTTGAGGGGGTACGCACCACACATCTGGACTCAGGGGCCTCGTGAGGCCACCCGTGGTCGGCGTCCTCACTTGGTTGAGCCAGGCAAGGGCAGGTCCAGAGAGCAGTTTCTGTCTCCCTTGTCGCTTCAGGATTGGTGCCCGTAGGCTCGGGGCAGGGCCTGGGCTGGGAGGGGAACGGAACTTGGGGGCTGGAGGAGCCGCCTGCAGGCTGGGGGCCTCGTGGGGAGTGGGATTGAGCCGGGTTTGCAGACCCCAGAGGAGAGCTGTGATTCCTGGAGGAAGTCAGAAGGAAACTAGGCGGTTCATAGAGAACCCTGCCTCCAGGCAGGATAGTCCCAGGGCAGCTGGCACTGCCCTGGGGGCACTTGTGTGCCCAGGAGGGTCCTGCCGACAGGGTAGAGCCTGGCTCTGGAAACCTGCTGGCCCCTGCTCTGCTGCCATCCAGGGGACGGCCGGGAAGGGAAGTGCCAGGCAGAGGGGCCAAGCCCAGCCCTCAGATGGGGGGTGCAGGCCCAGGGCACGGGGCAGGAGGCCAGGCTGGCCTGGGAGTGGCACAGTGCGGGGTTGTGGAAAGGATGGGATGGTGGAGACGCCCCACGACTGTGCGCAAACGTCGCTGCTGCTGGGAGGGGCGGGGCCCAGGGAAGGATCCGGGGAGCCTGAGGAGGAGCGTTCAGGTCCTGGTGGGGGAGGAGGCCATCCCGCGGGGGCGGGTGAGGGGGACGCTTGGCGGAGGCGGCAGTAGGCTGGCTCCGGACAACTGGAGGCCCCCCCGGAGAGGGCGACGCTGGGACGCTGGCGGGGGTGGGGGGGGAGGTGGGGGGGTGGATTCCTCCCCTTTCCTCTCCCCTCCCCCGAGGCCCCTCAGACCAAAGGTTCTCCAGCTGCCTGCCTCGGCCCTGTCCCCCAGGAAACCGCATCATCATGGGCAAGAGCCACGTGTTCCGGTTCAACCACCCCGAGCAGGCGCGGCAGGAGCGCGAGCGCACGCCCTGCGCGGAGACACCGGCCGAGCCCGTGGACTGGGCCTTCGCCCAGCGCGAGCTCCTGGAGAAGCAGGGCATCGACATGAAGCAGGAGATGGAGCAGAGGTGGGCCGGGCTGCCCCTCCCCGTCCCCCACCGCCCTCCGCCCGACGGCACTCACCCGCCGCCGCTCTTGCAGGCTCCAGGAGCTGGAGGACCAGTACCGTCGGGAGCGCGAGGAGGCCACCTACCTGCTGGAGCAGCAGCGACTGGTGAGACGCCCCCACCCAGGCCCCCGCTGCCCCGCCGGAGCTGGCGCTGGGTGGGGCCGCGTCCAGAGGGGAGGGCCGCAGGGGCCTGGTCTCCGCGTGGAGCCACAGGCGCACTTCTGTGCCTAGGACTACGAGAGCAAGCTGGAGGCCCTGCAGAAGCAGATGGACTCCAGGTACTACCCCGAGGTGAACGAGGAGGAGGAGGAGCCGGAGGACGAAGGTGAGGGGGCAGGCCGGGCCGCCCTGGGGCTGGGGAGGGGCCTCCCTGCAGGTCAGCTGGCCCGGGCCTTTGCCCCGGGGGCCCTGGTCTGCAGGCAGGATTGGGGAGGCTGTGCTGCAGCAGGAAGGCACCTGTGCACACACGTGCAGTTCTGGGGCAGGCAGCCTAGAGCGCGGGGAGGATAGTGCAGGGTCCCCTGCGGGAACCTTGCACCCACCGGGCCTGTGCTGCTTGAGCGGCGCTAGTGCTCCCCCCGGGAGAAGGTCTCTGCGCCGTTTCAGAGCGTTTCCTTGGGCGGCCCACCGCCGACCGCAGCTGCCGGGCGAAGGACCACCCGCAGGCAGGGTTCACGTCCCGCTCGGCCTCCGGTCAGCTGGTTGGCCCCTTGGGCGGATGAGACCTGGCCGCCCTTGTCAGGACTCGTCTATCTGGGGGTGGGGGGTGCCAGGCCGCAGCCCGTCCTCCTGCCCCCGCCCCACCGCTGCTCCGAGCCCTAACTGAGCTCCGGCCTGACCCTCAGGCCCCTCGCACTCACGCCAGGGGCACGGCGGCCACCGTGGGGCCTGAGGGCCGCTCCTTGAGGCAGGTCTCCCGGTCCGACCCTTTCCCGAACACCCTAGACAGTTGATGCGACCCTGGGGGCCTGAGCCCCCGCCCCTCATCGACCGGGCCCGCCTCTCCGCACAGTCCAGTGGACGGAGCGGGAGTGCGAGCTGGCGCTGTGGGCCTTCCGGAAGTGGAAGTGGTACCAGTTCACGTCGCTGCGGGACCTGCTGTGGGGCAACGCCATCTTCCTCAAGGAGGCCAACGCCATCAGCGTGGAGCTCAAGAAGAAGGTGGGCCGGCCGCGCCATGCCCCCGCCACGCCCACGCCCCGCCCCACCGCACCCATTCCCCCGCCCATGCGCGCCACACCCTGCCACGCCCTCCCACACCGTGCCCCTTTCACACTACGCCCCACGGCGCACCCGCCCCGCCGCGCCACGCCACGCCCCCGCAGCCACGCCGGTGCCACGCCGATGCCACGCCCACCCCACGCCACACGCCTGACACGCACGGCTCCCTCATGCCACACCCCCGCCCCACCACACCCATTCCCCCGCCCATGCGCGCCACACCCTGCCACGCCCTCCCACACCGTGCCCCTTTCACACTACGCCCCACGGCGCACACGCCGCGCCACGCCACGCCCCGCAGCCACGCTGGTGCCACGCCCACCCCACGCCACACGCCTGACACGCACGGCTCCCTCATGCCACACCCCCGCCCCGCCCATTCCCCGCCTATGCACGCCACGCTTGTGCCACGCCCTCGCCACGCCACGCCACAGCTACTAGCAGGCCACGCCATGCCACACCCTGCCACGGCCCTTCTACACCACGGCCCTTTCACACTACGCCCCACGGCACACATGCCACAGCCCGCCACACCCACGCAGCCACGCCGATGCCACGCCCATGCCACAAGCCTGAGACGCACCCTAATGCCGCACCCCCGCCCCGCCCATTCCCGCCTTCTATGCACGCCAGGCTCATGCCACGCCCTCGCCACGCCATGCCACAGCCCCTAGCAGGCCATGCCACACCAAGCCACGCCTCTTCCACGCCACACCCTTTCCACGCTACGCCCCACAGCACGCTCATGCCACGCCCCCACCACCCCACGCCAGGCCCCTGCTACGCCACGCCCCCACCACGTTGTCTGCACCTCAAGAGCACTCTTCTAGCCCAGTAGGACTCCCAGCTGAGCGGCTCTGCCTCTCTGCCAGGGGGGCGAAATGCCCCTGACCTGTGCCCCTAGGAGGCCAGGTGGCTGAAGGGAAGCCGGCACTGACCAAGGCCGGTGCATAGGCAGGCCAGAGCGCGGGCGAAGTGGAGCTTCCTCTCCAGCTGCGGGAAGGAGGCTATTCCGAGGCCGGGCTCCACCTCCAAGGGGCTGATGGGTGTCATCTTTACCGCGCACAGGTCCAATTCCAGTTTGTCCTCCTCACGGACACACTCTACTCCCCGCTGCCACCTGACCTGCTGCCCCCGGAGGCTGCCAAGGACCGAGAGACTCGCCCCTTCCCGCGCACCATCGTGGCCGTGGAGGTCCAAGACCAGAAGAATGGGGCCACCCACTACTGGACACTGGAGAAACTCAGGTGCCTGGGAAGCGGAGTGAACGCAGAATGTTGGGCAGCTAGTTTTCCTGTTTCAGTTTCTTTTTAAGTCAGAAGGAAGTACATAGGATCCAGCCTTATTAAAGAATCTGTGTTCTGCTCTCGCAAAGCTAGGCTGAAGTTGGTGGGTGAGGTGCTGGGGGGAGGAAGGCGGGGGCTCCTCCGCCTTGGGAGGAGCCTGGGGGTGGCGGAGCAGGGTAGGAGCCCCTGGAGGACGGTGGCCCCTGGAGGACAGCTGGTCTGCCCTCCTCTCTGCCTCCAGGGTCCCACGTGCCCACCCTGCCGTGCGTGGGCCTGACTTCCTGGGTGAAGGTGACTGGGCAGGGCTTTGCCATGGGAGAAGAGTTTACTGTCGCTCAGCTTCCCCTGGAAGGAGGGACACCTGCACGCAGGGGAGGTGCAGGGCCTTCAGGGACGAAGCAGTGGTCTCACTACAGCATCTTCGAGGCATTTGTGGGCACAGCTGGACAAGGCAAACAATGAGGACCAGCCGGTTAGAACAGCATTGGAGGCTTGGGGCAGGGGGCTGCCTGGTGGCTTGGCCCCGCACCTGAGACTAGGGCAGAGGAGCTGGCTGGTTGAGTGGGCTTGGGCCGGGTAAGGGGGTCTTCACTGTGGGGGAAGGGCCTCCCAGGCAGCGAGGCCCCAAAGATGTCAGAACACTGTGAGACACAGAAAATGAAGAACACAGACGCACTCACACGTGCAGCCACGCACATTCACACACGTGGTCCCGCTCACCTTCAAACACAGGCCCACTGGCACTCACATACCAACCATGTATGTTCCCAGGCACACCTGCCCCTTCCCTGTCCTCCAGGCTGTGGCCCCTCCTGGGAAATGAATGTCTCCCCAGGTCCTTCCTGTTGCACCTGGGCCCCCGAGGGATATTTCCCTCGGAGGTGTTTCTCCCACAGCTTGCTGGTTTTCCAGGGTGATAACTTCGGAAATGCCTTGTTCCTCGTGTCCTGTCACAACTTGCCATTCGCTCACTAGCTCCCAGGGCTCCGTGCCCGAATCCGGGTCCCCCCCACACTGGCTGGCCCCAGCCCCGTCCTCTTCTGACACCCTGCAGCTGTCATGGGGTTAAGAGAAGTGTGTGGTGAACGTGTGTTGCACTGTAAGCCCCTTGCTCATGGTCAGCCGATTCCAAGGACCATGGAGGGAATGTCTGGCAAACCCGCTTGAGCTGAGGGCAACCCTGAGGAGGACGCTCCGCCCGGGCCCACGCTGACCTCTGCCCTGCAGGCAGCGGCTGGACCTGATGCGGGAGATGTATGACCGGGCAGCCGAGGTGCCCTCCAGCGTCATCGAGGACTGTGACAACGTGGTGACCGGAGGAGACCCCTTCTACGACCGCTTCCCCTGGTTCCGGCTGGTGGGCAGGTGGGTGTCTGCCTCTGGACCAGGCTGAGAGACTGGGAGAAGAGTGGTGGGTGGCGAGGGCCTGGGCCCTGGCCCTGACCTGAGGCGGGTTCTGGCCCTCTTCCATCCCGAATCCCCTGCCTTGGTCCTCTCTGGGCTGAGTCCCCCCGTCATCCTCTCCACATACCACCACCAGTGGGCCCTGATGGGGAGAGGGTCTCCCTATTGCCACCCACCCCCACTTCGGGGCTGTAGCCCTCAGGTGACACCTGTCCACGGGTGAGAGTGTGAGGCTTGGTCAGGCCTTCTGGGCCACTGGTGGGGTGTGAGCGGGAGGCAGGGCAGAGTGCTCCCAGAGCCCAGAATCTGCGCCTGCTGTCCCCTGGCTCCTGGGCTGGGGGGCTGCACCCAGCCCCTGCCCACCACGGGGCGTGGATTCTGAGGCTTCGACATGACCACGGCCTCGGCCACACCCGGCCAGGACCACACCTGCCGGGACCTTCCGGAACCTTCCGGGGCTGCACACTGGCCCCACGGGCGGGCGTGCGTGTGTGTCCACACCTGGGGACGGCGCGCCCTGGGCCACCTCAGCTTTGGAGGCGGTGCCCGTGGAGATCTGTGTGTCGGCCGCCCGCCCCGCCGCCCCCGAGGAGCCGGTGTTAACTTCTCTCTGTCTTGTCGCACTAACCCCAGTTCAGTCGTCTCTGGCTGCAACAGCTACCCTCTTCTCAACACATGCATGAGCGAGCGCATGGCTGCTCTCACCCCCTCCCCCACCTTCTCGAGCCCCGACTCCGACGCCACCGAGCCTGCCGAGGAGCAGAGCGTGGGGGAGGAGGAGGAGGAGGAGGAGGAGGAGGAGGAGGAGGAGGACCTGGAGGACGACGTCTTTCCGGAGCACGTGCTGTGCGACGGCCGGGACCCGTTTTACGACCGGCCCCCCCTGTTCAGTTTAGTAGGAAGGTTGGTGAGGTTGAGGACGGCATGCTGGGAAGGAACCAGCTCTTTTGCACAGGAGCACTGCTGTGGGCACGGTGGACCACCGGCAGGGCGCCGCCCTGGCGCAGGGGTCAGGCAGGGGCTGGCCTCCCCCAGGGAGCGAGTGAGGCAGCAAGAGTGCCCCTGGCCGTCCTAGGGAGGCCCAGCCGGGGAGGGTGGGGGCCCAGTGACAGAGGAGGCAGGATGCCCCGGGGCACAGGCTCCACGCATGGGGGTCTGTCTCTGCAGAGAGGCCTCCGGAACCCCAGGGAGAGCCCCCACCCCCGTGCAGGGGCCTCAGGGCATTTGGAGAAGTGGCAGCAGGCATCCTTGCACCCCCTCGCCCACCAGCCAAGGCCACTGTCCCTCCTTCTGCTGTTTTCCAAAAGAGATGGAGGGTCTGGGTCTGCTCCCAGTGCTGCCCCCGCCCCCCATCGTGGGAAGAGGAGCAGAACCTGGAGGAGGCCGTTGGGGGACAGCAGGGGGTGACAAAGGAAGGGCAGAGCCTGGCAGTGGGAGGGCCTCCCTCTGAAGCCCTGGGCAGCCTGGCCTCTCTTCGAGCCAGTCTCCATCTAAGATAGAGAACACCTCATTCGTCCTGATCTTCAGGCCATCAACATTGGAGACGGCACCCCTGGCCTTGTGCCCTCCAGGGAGGTGTCCTCTGTGGAGGGGAGGCAGTGATTAAGGGTTTTAGACAGGAGACAGACCAGGTCCAGGAGGGGGCGCGGGGCTCGCCCTGCAGGCAGATGGGCCAAGTACAGTCCGTCTGTCTTTATCACCGTGGGACAGAAATGAGAAAGAAAGATCTAGAAACCTAGCTGTAGTAGTAGAAACCTTGGCTTACAGAAACTGAATTTACACATTCTGTCTGCAAAGGTGGAAGTTAGCTTTAAAGGCAACCTTTGTAGGAGTCTGGCATTGCTTCCTGGGCTAGGCCGAGGGAAGGTTTTGGAAGTCTTGACCTTGGAGCACCAGTGCTGGAAGCTGTGCCGAGGCTGGCCCCCAGATAACGGGGTTTGTTTTGGGAGCCCTTGGGTGCAGCTGCTGGAGTGGAAGCCCCTCTGGTTCCTCTGGGAAGGAAGCAGGCTCTCTCGAGGGGATCGTGGGTTTATTCTGACTCAGTCTCCCTGAGCGGGGGCTGCTGGCCCCCTGGCTCTCTCCTGAGATGCCCCAGTCCAACTTCCTGCCCAACCGACCCAAGGGAAGGCGTGACCCCTGGGGCTGGCTCCACACAGGCCTCTCAGAAAGCCCAGCCACGCAGGCCAGGGCTGCCGGGTGTCAGGCAGGCGTGGGGTCACCGGGAGAAACGGGGGTGGGCTCTTGCAGTCTCAGCCAGAAAGAGCTGGGTCCTTCCAACACTCCCCCTGTATCTGGGATGTTACGAAACAACCAAAACCAAAGCCGCGCGAGAGGCCAGCTCCCCACGTGGCCGTCTGCGAGGGGCTTCATTTGAGAACGTCCTGATTTTTCTGGTTTGGCAAGAATTGGCTTTTCCCGCGCAGCAGCTGTGCAGGCCCAGCCCTGAGGAGGACCCGTGTGTGGTTCCCTTTATCCTTCTGGTAGCCGCTGGCTCTCTCTCCAAAGCTTAAGCGAAATTGGGGCGCCCACTCTTGCCTCCCTCCGGAAAGGCTTCCGTGGCCCCAGCATGCGTCTGCACCTCACCAATCTCGTGGTTAGCGCTGCCTCCTCCGCTCCCCCACGCTCCGCCCCGGCTCCCACCTCTGCCGCCCACCCTGTCTCTGGCGGGTCTCAGCCTGCTTCAAGGTGCCCTTGCTCCCGAGCACGGGGTCCTGGCAGGGCCCCCCCCCCTCCCGAGTCCAGGGTCAGCCTGCGTGCCGCTGCGCTGGGGGGTGGGGTGAGCCGGCCCAGCGGGAGGAGGTGGGCCTGTGGGCTCAGTCTCCCGCGTAGTCCTCCCCGCCTGGACCTTCGCTCTCAGAAGGGGGGTGGGCAGGGGACCCGCAGAGAGAGGAGGGTGAGGGGCTGACCGTCTGGGATGGACGGTCCCGGGGAAGGAGGACAGGTGCCCCCCGAGTGTAGGATCCAGGACTCTGGGTGGAAAAGCACTGACCCGCCGTGTCCGCTCTGCGCTGTCTGGGCCAGCGAGGCCGAGCTCCCAGCCCCCAGCCAGGTGTGCTCTGCGGGCCAAGCCGCTCAGCACGAATCGTCTCCAGCAAGGCGCCGGGCCGCTGTGTGCGGGTGGGCGCGCCTTGGCTGTCGGGTCCTCCTGACAGGGCTGGGCTGCTCCGGCCCCTGAGGTGGTGGGCACTGCTGTCCACTTGGGCATGTGGAGGGCCCGGCCTCTACCCCTCGGAGCCACCCTCTCCCGTCCCCGTCATTCAGGGTGGGCCTGGGGTCTTCCCAACCCCTGCCCTGGTGGCTGGTGCTGCCACCAGGGGCAGTGGCTGCCAGGCCGGGGGGTCCCTTCGGGGTGAAAGCGGTGTCATCATCACAGGGCGAGAGGCAGTGAGGAGGACAGAGGGTCCCGCAAGGCCACCATGCCCTCTGGAAACCCTCGCCCAGGGCTGCGTCTGATCTGTGTACGAACCCGCCTGGTGCCCCTGGGGGTGTGGAGACCAGCCCTCCCACTGCCGGCAGTGAGGTTCAGAGAGGGCAGCGAGTGTGGGCGTGGACTCCAGGTGTCTTTTTCTTTGTAAAACCCCAATCTCCAACCAAGGGGGCCCTCGAAGCCCCCAGCCCTGCTGTTTATGATACCCTGAGTATCTGGGTTTTCTTTCCTTTCTGACAAGAGGAAATCCCGTGAGATCGGGAAAGACTTGATTTACCTAACGAACCTTAAGTAAGCCGCTGGGCGATGGGGCGCTGTGCCCACAGCCGGGAGCTGTCCTGGAGCCAGCCTGGGGTCCCGCCCCAGCCGAGCGTCTGCTCCCAGCCTTGCTGTCCTCGGGCCTCCGTCTCCGCCTGGGAGACAGGGCATGGAAGTCGTGGTTCGCCAGCCCTAGCACCCCCGCTTAGACTTCCGACTCTGTGTGAGCCCCTAGTTTGAGCCGTCAGTCCAGTTGAGGCATGCCGCTGGGGAGGGAGCCCCAGTGTCCGTGTTGAGGTGTGAGGAGAGGAGACCCCGACCGCCTGCCGCACGGTGCTGGGGGCTCCAGCGCCGGCCCCAGTGGGCTCGCAGGGCCTGTCACGCACAGTTTCTCCCCTGGAGCTTTCGGTGGCAGACTGCCAGCGGGGTGATTTGAGCTTTAGGACTCATGGGGTGCAGCCCTCTTCGATGTGTGGGCCCCGTGGCAGGAAGCGCCCTGGGAGACCTCAGTGGGCATGTGCAGCCGCGGGGCCCTGGGGGAGCGGGGACGCCCGCCTGCCGCGGGCCTGCTGTGACTGGGTTGGCCTGGCCCCGTGCCTTGGACTGCCTAGGGCCTGGCCTCCGTGGGTGCAGGAGGGAGGAGGGCTGACCTCCTTCCCCTCCCTCACCGCCCCTCGGGGTGGTCCTGGGTCCCCTGCAGTGGGCTGAGAGAGGCCATTGAAGCCGGGACCCAGCGCCCAGGGACTGCTCCCTGAGCCTTCAGGAAGCAGCCCCGGGCCTGGCGGGCCCTCCTGGCTGGTGGCCCTCGGACAGCCTGACACTCTGCCTCGGGAGGGCATCGTGCCCTCAGTAGCCCACGACCCAGGCAGCGTGCCTCCCCATAGGTCCTCCTGTGGGTCCCTGCAGGGTGCAGGGGGTGGGCAGGCCTGCCCCCCACCCTGGCGCCTGGGGCTCCCAGAAGTCTCCCGATCCTGCTTTCTGCAGCAGGCGGTGCCCAGGGGCGGGCAGGGCTGAGGGCAGCGCTGACTGGGCTCCGCAGCTGGGGGCTGCCCCACCCAGCCCCCTCAGCCCTCTAGGGCAGGGCGGGGCAGCTGGGCCTCCGGGGAGTGGAGCTGGCTCTGTGCCTGTCCCCATAGCTCGAGTCCTGGCCCTGCACTTCCCCTTCTGGACCCCGTGACTTGGCTCATTTCACAGTCGCCCCCTCCCACCCCCAGTTTCCATCAGAGAAGCTGGGCCAGCAGCCCAAGTGCCGGGGAGGGGAGGCCCCCACCATCCCCCCTGAGGTGGGTGCTGGCCGATGCCCTCTGCGATGTGGGCAAGGCCTTCCGTTCGGGCTCCAGCATCTCTTGCTGACTTCTGCTCTCCTGCGTGGTGGCCCGGGGCAGTGGGCCTTGGTGCCCGCCCCCGTCGGGGGAGAGAGCACCGAAGGGAGGGGCCGTGGGGCGCCCTCAGAGATGGTGCTCTGCTGGGGAGGGGGTTTCCGCCTGCCGGAAGGCGGGGAGCCGCAGTGGCAGGCCCTGGGAGGCCCCAGCCTGGGGCGCCTGGGGCCTGGCTCAGGCTTCAGGGGCCCAGAAAGCAAAACCAGTCAACAGAGGTTGGGCCTACTGGTAAATTCAGGCCAACGGGGAGAGCTGCGCAGAAAGCAACCCAGAGGCTGAGATGTGGTAGCCTTGCACAGAGATGGGAGCAGACGGGGGCGTGAGGCCAGAACGGGGAGGGGCCCACGGCAGGGGCTGGGGCACCTGTTGGATGCAAAGAGCTTGGAGGCCAAGGCGGGTGGGGTCCGCTTGGGTCTCAGGTCCCCTCTGGCAGCCGTGGAGGCCGAGGTGGGGGGGGGGGGCGGTGCAGGGGGAGAGGGCGGGAGGCCAGGGCTGATGGGCTGGCGATGGGTTTCAGAGACTCGAGGCGGAGCTGAGGGACGGGCTGGGATGGTGTGCAGAGCTCTGCCCTGCGGCAGGGGAAGGCCGGCGGTGGCCAGGCTGGGAGCCGACCGGAGAGGGATGCAGGGCCTGGAGTCAGGGCCCTGGGGACAGCCCCGCCCCCACCTGCGGCCACGGGGGTCCAGAGCAGGGACCCCAGCCTGGATGAGCGGCGGGGTGACGGACGACGCACCTCTCCTCCTATCCCCCAGCGCCCCCACCCCACCCGACCAGTGCCCAGACTGCCACCTCAACTGCCCACACCTTGTCCCCACCTGGGCCCCCTCACCCCCCCTGCACTTCCTCCCCAGCACCTCCCACTATCCGGATCCAAATCCTGCCCCTCCCCCAGGACCACACCCAGAACTTCCCCAATCCCGGAGCTCAGGGTTGCTGGGTCTGTGCCTTTGGGCTGGAGTGGAGGGCAGAGCAGGGCTGGAAACCATGGTGCTTCCTCAAGGAGGGCCCCCCCCAGGAGGGTGCCCCAAAGAGGGCACGTCCCCAAGGATGGTGTTTCCCCCAAGGTGGGGGTGTCCCCCCAAGGAGGGCTTCCTGAACAGAAGGGAGTGGTGCTCATGCCAGCCTGCCCACCCGCAGAGCAGCACAGGCTCGGTCTTCCACTGCCCGTGAGATCCCGCAGGTCGGCCGGCTCAGGGAGGGGGCGCCACGGGTGATGTGGCCTCTGGCCCGCCTGTCTTGGCACTAGCTGGGCGCACAGCTGAGCTGCCAGGAGAGGGGGGCTCTGGGCCCTGGGGCTGGTGGGGCTGTGCCAGGCAGTGCTGCAGCGTCTGGGGCATCCTCGGGGCTCCGTTCAGCCCTCCTCCCGGGCCCTGGCTGACGTCATGGAGCTCTCACCCCTTGTGTTCCTGGAGAGGTTCACAGGGAGCCCTGAGCGTCTTTTGCCATCTGAGGCCCTCTGTGGGGTCTGCGAGTGTCAGGGACCCCTGGGGAACGGGCAGGGGAGACAGGGGGCATCGGCACCAGTGTGAGGGTTGTAGGTCAGCAAGGCAGTCCCCGGTCGTCACCCTTGAAGCAGGCTGAACCCTCCTCCTCACTGTCCTCCGCGTCCTCCTGCCCCCCTGCCCTGTCTGCTGCTGCCCCACCCCTGGCCCCGTGCAGCTCCTGCCTGCCCCCCACCCTGGCTGCCCCCGCCTGGCTGCCCGCCTCCCTCTGCTTTGCAGTGTCGTGTCGTGTGCCCGCCCTGCCACCCTACTGCCTCTGCCGGGTGCCCGGCGGGTGGCCCTGACCATGGCCTCTCCTCCCCCAGGGCCTTCGTGTACCTCAGCAACCTGCTGTATCCCGTGCCGCTGGTGCACCGCGTGGCCATCGTCAGCGAGAAGGGCGAGGTGAAGGGCTTCCTGCGCGTGGCCGTGCAGGCCATCTCAGGTGCGTGCGGGCAGCCTCCCCCACAGCCCCGGCCTCCTCCGTCTCTCCCTGCAAGACAAGCCCTGCTGCCCGGCGCTTGGCTCGGGCCCCCGGGGCTCCTCCTGGTCGGCTGGGGCCTCCAGGGCCGTGCAGGCCGAGCCCGGGGCTGTCTGAGGCTCCTCTGCCTTGGGACCCCCACCAGACGGCCTGCAGATGCAGCCTGGTGCAGAAGTGTGCCCCAAGCCCCCACCGCAGTCTCAGCCCCAGGAGGGGTGCGCACACTCTGGCCTTGGTCCCCCAGCCTTTCTGAGTCCCTAGCACGGTCCCCTCCAGAGTGCATGGCTTCTCAGGTGCTGACCTGTGTCCCCAGAGGCCGTGAGCCCCTCCCCATCGCTGGCCAGCTGCTCCAGCCCCCATTGAGAGGCAGATGCCCCTCATTGCCCAGTCCCCTCCTGGCCGCCCCTCTGGGTTGGGGGCAACCTCCCAAGGGAGGGCATCAGGTTTGCTGGATTTGCTCCTCTGAAAGTGGATCCTCTGTGAAGCTTCTTAGGAGTGTGGAGAGATGCTTGAAGACGCATGGGGAACTGCTGGGCTGGAGGGTCCCTCTACTGCAATGGCCAGTCTTCCCTTCCCCACCTCCAAGCCCCAGTGCCTCCTCGGGCCTCTTCCTCCTCTCCCGAGGCTTGGCCTGGGCACCATGGATGCCCCGTGTGCGGCTGCAGAGGGCCCAGGCTGGGACAGGGAGGTGCGGAGCGTGAGCAGCGCGGGTGGCCTGCTCTCCCACTGGGTGGCCTGTGTGTGCGCACTCTGGATGTCTGGACCCCTGTGCCAGGTTCTTGCTTCCCCACGATCCCAAGCACTCTCCCCAGCTCCTCCAGCTGTGTGACCATGGTGCTTAGGCCCCTGGGGATGCAGCTGAGAAGGGGGAGGCTAGGGGTGGGCTGGCTTTAGGAACGAGCCAGGTGACGGCGATGCAGGGGCATCCAGTGCCGCCCTCCTCCCCCGAGGGGGGCCCGGCCCTCTGGGAGCTTCGTCCTCCCCGGTCTCTTCCTGGCCCTTCCTGACCCCTCGGCCCCTGTAGAGCGGGTCCCACCTGGCTGGCTGCTGCATAGACAGACAGGTCGGTGCTGTCTGTTTGGCCTGCACCTGATGTCCCCCGTGTGGTGGCTGAGCTGGAGGAGACGGCCAACCCTGACCCTGCCCCCCGCCGTGGCAGGGGCCCTCCTGCACACTTGCCCTGGGCCGCCCTGGACGGTGGTGGGGTAGAGCCTTGGGCCCTCGGGCAACCGGGATGGACGCCTCGGTGGTGTTCGAACCCCCACAGAACAGAGGGTCGGAGCCGCCTGGCATCTGTGAAGTCTCCTGCAGCGGCACCTAGCCAAGTGGCTGGAGTTGGGGGCTGGGGGCCTGGAGGGGGCAGAGCTGGGGGCCTTCAGGCGGCGGGAGAAGGGTTTGGGTTTTGTCCCAGATGGTAGGCAACCCTGGACACTGGGGAGAAGCGGGTGTGAGAGCATGTGGGGGGGGTGTTGAGTGTCCAGCTGCGTGACGGGGGGAGGGGACAGAGGTGGGGGGGGTCCTGACGCGCCTGGGTTCTGTTGCAGCGGCTGAGTCTGGGGTCAGGACTTGGGGGGGGCAGAGGTAGAAAGCTTGGCTCTGACAAGGTGGCGTTCATGGCCCCATCGGCGTGGCCGTGCCGACGACATGGCTGCCGCTGGGCCATGGGGCAGTGGAGGCCGGTGGTCAGGGTGCCCGGGACACGCCCTGGTCATTCAGGACTGCTCGGCCGTGCCTGGGATCCCCCAGGCGGGTCGGAGCCGCACCTGGTACCAGCGTCCCCCCCGCCAGCACTCGGACTGGACGTCCTGTCCCACTTGGGGACACGCTGGGCCTGACCCTCTGCTCCGTCCTGTTTTAGCCGACGAGGAGGCCCCTGACTACGGCTCCGGCGTCCGCCAGTCGGGAACAGCCAAAATCTCCTTTGACGACCAGCATTTCGAGAAGGTAGTGGGGTGGCCACGGATGCCACCAGATGGGCCGCCAGCCCGGCAGGGCCTCGGGGTGGGGGAGGACAGCGTCTTCCTCGCAGGCGCCCTTCCTGCTCTCGGGCAGCAGGCTGACTGGGGAGCTCCCAGGCCCTGCCTGAACCGTGGTGCTCTGAGGCCTTGGGCCCAGGACCTCCGAGTCATCCCTCTCAGAGGGGCCATCAGTGCTGGGCCTCACAGGAGAGAACGGAGCGTCTGGCAGAGCAGAGGGCCCGGGGTGGGGGCTGTGGGGGCCATGCGGGCAACTGGTGGGGGGCCTGGCTGGGCCCTGAAAGCCGCTGGGAGAGTCTCTCTATGGTGGGGGAGCAGGGGGTGGAGCTGAGGGAGGGGGCAGAGCTGAGGGAGGGGTCCTGGCTGGGTGGGCGGAGCTGAGGGAGGGGTCCTGGCTGGGGTGGGGGCAGAGCTGAAGCCCAGAGACGTGTCCCACCTTCCTTTTCCGCTGCGTAGACTGACAGAGGCACTCAGAGCCTGGGGAACCGAGGGCTAGGGAGGAGTCCGCCCACGGCAGGGGCGGGCCTGGTGGGCGCTCAGGGTCCCTGGCGGAGCTCTGTCCGACCCTGCCCCCGCCTGCACAGTTCCAGGCCGAGTCCTGCCCCGGGGTGGGCATGTCCCGCTCAGGGACCTCCCAAGAGGAGCTGCGGATCGTGGAAGGCCAGGGCCAGGCCACAGACTCTGGGCCCTCGGCCGACGAGGTCAACAACAACACCTGCTCAGGTGGGTCCCTGCTGCCCACCTCTTGGCAGGCACATGTGCTGCAGGCCAGTCCCCAAGCCCACACTCAGCCCTTTGGGTCCCTCCACACCCCTCTGCCCTTGGCTCCCAGCAGCGGTGACCCCGGAGGGCCTCCTGGACAGCCCAGAGAAAGCCGCCCTGGACGGGCCCCTGGACGCCGCCCTGGACCACCTCGGCCTGGGCAGCACCTTCACCTTCCGTGTGACCGTCCTGCAGGCGTCCAGCATCTCTGCTGAATATGCCGACATCTTCTGCCAGTTCAAGTGAGCCCCGTACCCAGGCTGTGCGGGTGGGCCTTGGCAAGGCGCAGGCGCAGGGCACCTGGTGGCCCCCTTGGGGCTGGGGTGCCTGCACCCAGGCCCCACACCCACCGAGCATCTCCTCCCGGTTCTCAGCTTCATCCATCGCCATGACGAGGCCTTCTCTACGGAGCCCTTGAAGAACACGGGGAGGGGGCCCCCACTGGGCTTCTACCACGTCCAAAACGTACGTCCTCAGGGCCCCCCTCCCCCTGCCGTGACCCACCCCTCCTGGGGCCCCAGCTCTGCTGGCCTCCCTGAAACCTCCGAGGTGCTTTCACTTGGTCACACCTTCTCCCTCTCCTGTGCACCAGCCCCGGGCTGGGCGTGAGGACAAGGGCCTTGGGCGCCAGGTGGGGGCGCGTGTGCTCCTGCTGGGCAGTAGGGGCTTTGGGGGGCTTAAGGCTGGGGGTGGGGGCAGCCCAGAGCCCCACCGAGGGCCCCTGCAGCAAGCCTCAGTCGGATGTGGATGTGAAGGGTCTGGGGGCCCAGCAAGGCCACCCTGGCTTGGTCCTGGGAATGAGGTGGGGCAGGGCGTGCGGAGGGCCGTGGGGTGCCCAGGCAGAAGCCAGGGAGGACAGGGAACCCCCAGCCCGGGAAGAACTGGCAGACGGCGGGGACACGGTTCAACCCGCAACTCAAGCCAGGCTGTCAGGAGAGCAGGGGACTGTCTGCTGTGAGGCGGGGAAGCAGGGCCCTGACGGAAGCCGCTGGGTCGCAAGACCTCGGGGACGCAGCGAGTGTGAGTTGGACGTGAGCTGTGGCTGTGCCCTGAGCAGCCACCCCGGCCTGGCTCAGAAGGGCCTTGTGGACTGTGGCCCATCCTGCCCCTCGGGGACGAGGGGCTCCGGTTGTCTCTAAGCCAGGGAGGCGGGGCCAGCTCTGCCAGGGTGCTGCGTGGGTTCCTTCCCTGGCAGCCCAGCAGGGCCCCTCAGCCCAGGGGTTTAACCAGGGGCTGCCTGCCTCTCAGCCCCTGAGGCTTAAGTCCGAGAGCCCGGTGGGATCTGCGCTCCCTCTGAGGCCATGACGAGAACCAGTTGCCACCTCTCTCCCTGGCTCGTAGACGGCCACCTTCCCCGGTATCCTCACGTCACATCCTGTGCGGGCCTGTGCCCAAGTGTCCCCTTCCTACGAGAACACTGGGCCTGTGGGGTCCCTAGTGACTTCATTCTAGCTCGATCGCCTCTGTGGAGACCCCTCTCTGACACATGTGCTGGCAGTCAGGCTTCAACACGTGAGATGCGGGTGGTGAGGGACACAGTTCAACCCACAGTGCTGGGCAAGTGGACAAGAGCCCAAGCGCGGTCAGGCCGGGTTGCAGAGGCCCGTCCTGCAGCTCTGCGATCTGAAAGAGCAGCTGAGCCCAGGGGCCCTCAGCCCGTCAGTCCTGTGGGAGAGCCCACGGGCCGGCCCGCAGTGGCCGGTCCACAGGGCGTGTGGAGGAGCAGGCTGGGCAGACCCAGGCGAGGTCAGCCCCGGGCTCTGCGGTCTGGGCCAGGGGTGCCAGGTTCTCCGTGGAGACCGAGCTCTCCCCTCCCTGACTCCCCGTGCCGCCCCCCGACCAGATCGCGGTGGAGGTGACCAGGTCCTTCATCGAATACATCAAGAGCCAGCCCCTTGTCTTCGAGGTCTTTGGGCACTACCAGCAGCACCCGTTCCCGCCCCTCTGCAAGGACGTGCTCAGGTCAGCGGGCTAGGGCTTTTCGCCTCCGGGCCGGCAGGCTTGACCTGCGCCCTGGACGGGCCTGGTATGCTGGCTCTGGAGCCTTGTGGCCCCCCGACACCTCCCGTCTGAGGCTGGACACGGTGCGGTCAGAGACAGCCCTGCGGGGCTGAGGAGGGGTCTTAGAGGGTCACTGTCAGAACCTCGGCCTGGCCTGGGTGACCCCCTGCCCTGCTCCTTAGCCCTCCGGCCCCCCAGGCAGGATGGGGGTGACTGGCCCTGCTCCCTCCCCTGCCTGGGGCTCTCAAGGTGGGTCCCCGCTGAGCCCCCCGTGTGTGGGGACAGCAGCCCAGAGGATTGGGGGCAGTGGGGCCCCATGTTGCCACCTCCGGGCGCCCTCTGTGCTGATGTGCGGGACCCAGGGCGAGTGTTGGCAGAGCAGGCCAGAGGGGCTGGTTCCAGGGCTCACCTGTCCTGGGGAGGGGAGAGGCCTGCCTGGATTCCCAGGGCCTCATGGGGCCTCCTGGGGGGTCTCGAGCTCTAGGGTGCCCCCTCCCTGGCTGGCGGAGGCCTGAGGTCAGGCCTTTCTCAGGCCCGGTTGGAGGGGCACTGGCCTCTGGTCACTCACGGTCACTCTCCCCATCTCTGTCCCCACAGCCCCCTGAGGCCCTCACGCCGCCACTTCCCACGGGTCATGCCGCTCTCCAAGCCAGGTAGGCGGGCTCTCCCGGGTGCAGGGTGCCCATGTGGGCCGGCCACGCTTGTCCAAGTGTAGTCCTGCAAGGGCGTCCCTGCCCCCTAGCCTCCTGGCACCTCCCTGCCCCTCCCGCTGGCCCTCCGGGTGCCCCACAGAGTCGGGGCTCCGTTCCAGAGCAGGGGCCACAGAGGGACATCTGGAAGGCTGCCCGCGGCTGGGGATGAGGGCCGGGGGCTCCCCGGGGGGCTGGGCCCTGTGAACTGAACCTGCAGGAAGAACACTGTCTGAGAAGAGGCAGGCTCGGAAGCTGCTTTCCGGCGGGGGAGGCTGGAGGTGGGCGAGCCCAGGAGGTCCCTGGAGGAAGGGCCCTGGGAGGTCAGCCGCGCCTGGCACCCAGAGCAGAGGGGCTGTGGGCAGAGGTGGCTGGGCACACGGGGCACGGAGCCGGTGTGTTGGGAGCAGCCACACGTCTAGGGCGGCGGGGCCCAGGGCCTCTGTGCTGGAAGCAGGTGCTTGGCATGGCCGAGGGGTCCCGGGCGGGTCGTGGGGCCTCAGAGCAGGCGTGGCTCCAGCCACTGCCTGTGCCCAGGTACATGGGGCTGCGGGCTCCTCCCGCCTGGCACAGACAAGCCTGCAGTCACGCCCGTTCCCCGGGGTGGTGGCCGAGGCCCGTCTGTGCCCCGGGATGGAGCCCACCAGTCTTCCCCATGGAGGGCGGTGTCCTCACTGCTGCTGGGGGTCTGCTCCCTGCCTCCTCTGCGCACCCTCACCCACGAGCAGCCTGTTTACACCCGCATCTCCTCTCTGTCCCCCCAGTGCCGGCCACCAAGCTCAGCACGCTGACGCGGCCCTGCCCAGGGCCCTGCCACTGCAAGTACGACCTGCTGGTCTACTTCGAGATCTGCGAGCTGGAGGCCAACGGCGAGTGAGTCCGGAGCCTGTGCTGCCCGCGCGGGGCGGGGCAGGGGTCCCTGGGATGTGCGGGGCCAGGAGGGGCCTGGGGCAGCCGGTGGTGTTCCCCTGCCCTCTGCTCTGCCCCGGGGGGCCGGCCGGCTGTGCAGCACGCGCGCGGGGCGGGGCCGGGATCTGTGGGACCCTCTGTCCGTGCTGTGGGCGCGTGGCACGGCCGGGCACGCCCTCAGCCCTGCCGCCTCTCTTCCAGCTACATCCCGGCAGTGGTGGACCACCGCGGCGGGATGCCGTGCATGGGGACCTTCCTGCTCCACCAGGTGCGGAGACCTCGCCGCCCTGCCCCTGCCCCGCCCCGAGCCCCGCCCCCGCCTGGCCTTCGCTGTCTGACCCTGCGCTCTCCCCCGGTGCCCGGCAGGGCATCCAGAGACGGATCACCGTGACCCTGCTGCATGAGACGGGCAGCCACATCCGCTGGAAGGAAGTGCGGGAGCTGGTGGTGGGTGAGTGAGGTCTCACACAGGTGGGAGCAGCACAGTCGCCCCGCGCAGCCCCAGACCCGGCTCTGCCCCTGTGCTATGTGGTTTAGGCTGAGTCACTTACCCTCTCTGTGCCTCACCCCTCACCTGAAGAGAAGCGCAGGGACTCAGGCGATGAGTCCAGACTTCTATTTAATCACCATGTTAGCTTGCTAGGGCTATCGTTAAGGAAGTCCCGCACTCCAGATGGCTTGAAAGCCCAGAACTTGGTCCTGTCGTGGTTGTGGATAAGGCCTGTGATGAGGCTGTCAGCAGCTTGGCCATGCTTCCTTGAAGCCCCAGGGGAGGTCCTTCTTCCCCCTCTCCAGCTTCTGGTGGTTTGTGGGGAGCCCTTAGCTTGTGGACGCGTCACCCCAAATTTCTGTTTTCACGGGGCCTGGACACTTAGATGAGGGCCCACTGGTCCAGCGTGACAGTGTCTCACCTCCTCACGTCTGCCGAGCACCTGTTTGCACACGAGGTCACGTTCTGAGGTTCTGAGGGTCAGGACCACAACATGTTGTTTTGAGGGGACCCAATTCAGCTCACAGAGAGTGCCAGGTCTTAGATGCCTTCCATCTGTAACTTCCTGCCGTGAACTCTTCCATCTTGGAAATGTTCCCTTTGCTGACTCTTTGCAAAGAATCTGTTTTCCCAGGTTCCTTTCAAAGACTGGAACCGCCATCCCTCCCAGGACGGACCACTGTCCGTCCTCAGCGTGAAGCCGCCTGCCCACCCCACCGCCCTGGAGCTGAGGGACCTCCAAGGCCTCGCCCCGGGCGTTGCTGTGGCCAAGGGCATCAGCTCAAGCGCAGTGTCCCTGGGACTGGGGAGTGGCTCTGAGGGTGTAGCAGCAAGGATGTGACGGGGGCCCATCGTCCTGCATCACTTGCTCAGGATCGTAGATCGCGGGGTTCTGGGGGTCCCAGGACAAACGTTTCATTTGAGATGTTCCGCGTCTTATTTCCACACAAATCAGAAGAACAGCAGAACAAACGCACATACCTACCCCTATTGCAGATGTGGTCTGGGGGAGAGGCCCAATGATTCCTTTCTGACTTAACAAAGAAAACTTAGTACTACTTGTTTATTCCTTGAGGAGGCAGAGTGATCAAATTAACCATCACTATAAGCTTAAGAAGATCCCCTGGAGGAGGGCACAGCAACCCACTCCAGTATGCTTGCCTGGAGAATCCCATGGACAGAGGAGCCCAGCGGGCTACAGCCCGTGGGGTTGCACAGAGCCGGGCACGCCTGTCTGACTAAGCACATGTGCTCAGGGGCAAGAAGTGGGAAACGGAGGCCCCAGGAGGGAGTCCTGACTCGTGGCGGCTCTGGTGCCTTTTATAGACAGAGTCACCCCCCGTGCCGCCAACACAAGTACAGGCATCTTAGAGGGCTTGACTGGAAATAGCCCTTGCAAGGAGACATTTTTGACTCAGTGTTTCTCTTCTTTTTCTTAAGTATAAAAAGAGAGGAAACATTTTTTCCTTCTCATCTTGCTAAGATGTCCTCTTCCAACGAGTAGGAGGGCCTGTGGGTTCCAGGCTGGGTGATTGGAACCTATCAACTGGGGTGGGGAGATATTGCAAGAGTTATTTATGGCTGAGAGACTGAGAAGCTCAGAACTTAGGCTGCGGGAGGACGTCCACTGACAGGCAGCGCCATGGGCAGCAGTCACTAAATTGTGTCCGACTCTTTGTGACCCCGTGGACTGCAGCACACCAGGCTTTCCTGTCCTCACCATCTCCTGGAGCTTGCTCAAATGCATGTCCGTTGAGTTGGTGATGCCATCCAACCATCTCACCCTTTGTCGTCCCCTTCTCCTTTTGCCCTCAATATTTCCCAGCATCAGGGTCTTTTCCAAAGAGTCGGCTCTTCATGTCAGGTGCTTCAGCTTGAGTATCAGTCCTTCCAATGAATATCCAGGGTTCATTTCTTTTAGGATTGACTGGTTTGTTACTCTCAGGAGTCTTGTCCAACACCACAGTTCAGAAGCATAGATTCTTTGGTGCTCAGCCTGCTTTATGGTTCAACTGTCACGTCCATAGATGACTACTGGGAAAACCATAGCTTTGACTGGCTAGGTCTTTGTCAGCAAAGTGATGTCTCTGCTTTTTAATACGCTGTCTAGGTTTGTCATAACTTTTTTTCCAAGGGGCAAGCATCTTTTAATTTTGTGGTTGCAGTCACCATTCACAGTGATTTTGGAGCCCAGAAAAATAAAACCTGCATTGTTTCCACTTTTTCTTTATCTATTTGCCATGAAGTGATGGAACCAGTTGCCGTGATCTTGAGTTTTTTGAATGCTGAGTTTCAAGCCAGCTTTTTCACTCTCCTCTTCCACCCTCATCAAGAGGCTCTTTGGTTCCTCTTCACTTTCTGCCATTAGGGTGGTGTCACCTGCATATCTGAGGTAGTTGGTATTTCTCTCAGCAGTTTGGATTCCAACTACAAAGCCTTCATGGGCCTCCCTGCACCTCTCGGTGTTGCCTTTAGCTGGGTGCCCCTGTGGCCGTGTGGGCAGCCCTGTGGCACGGCCTCGTAGCCAGAAGCTCCTGCCCAGGCAGAGGTGGAGAGCGGGGACCTGGCGCCCACCTGCCCTCCTGGGAAGTGACCTGCGGCCCGCCCCCCTTCCTGCAGGTCGCATCCGAAACACCCCGGAAACGGACGAGTCCCTGATCGACCCTAACATCTTGTCGCTCAGCATCCTCTCGTCCGGATATATCTGCCCGGCCCAGGACGACCGGTGAGTCCACTCAGGGTCAGCGCTCTCTGGAGGAGGGCCTGAGTCGGGGCCCGGGGTGTGTTCTCAGCCCCCCACCTGGCCTGCCCGGCTACGCAGGGCCCTGAGCTCTCCAGGCTTTCTTCCTGGCCCTCCAGGAGGTGGTGCAGGGAGGGGCCCGTGGCCGTGTGGTCCCCTGGTGAGCTGTTGCTTGCTCACCTGATGGAGGGGCATGTGGGCGTGGCTGGCGGAGGAGCCGGGTCCTGTCCTCAGGACTCTCGCGGGCGTGAGGCAGCATGGGGCAGTGGACAGACGAACGGGCCGGATTTCCCAGCCATGCTGCTGCGGGCACATGTCCTGTTTGGCAGGCATCCTCCCTGTGGCCCAGGGTCCTGGAGGAGCTCAGGGTCGAGCCGGCTGGTGGTCTGGCATCCCGGGGTGGGGGTGTGCCCAACAGCATGGCTTGGCGTACGCTCCTCCTCACTGGGTTTGCCGGGCTCGGGGGTTTTGGGGGAGAGGCCTCTGGGGGCCAGGCTGGGGTGGACAGCTCCCTGCCAGAGCCACCCTCCTGGGGGGACGTTGGTAGGCTTGGCTTTGTCTGAGACGCTGTTTCCTGGGGGTGTGGGGACATGGGGAGGGGGCTCCCAAGTCCTGAAGGCTCAACCTGGTCCAGAGGGCAGAAGCCGAGAGCTGACCCCGAGCTCCAGCCATGGGCATCTCCATGGGCTCTTGAGCCGTGTTTGCAGACAGTATCTTGAGGGCTGGGTGCACTGGAGCAGGTGGGGCCCCCCTTGCCAGGGGAGCTGGATCCATAAGGATAAAGGGTCCTGGTCCAGACAGAGCTGGGCTTCCTCGCAGGCTCCCCAGAGAGGGGGCAGCGACCCCACAGGGGCAGGCGTGGCTCTGTTCTAGCCCTGCCCTGGAACCTTCTGGAGGAAACGCAGCCTGCACTCGTGTCCAGAGGAGGGAGGGTTGGATGAGGATGCCGGGGGTTGTTCTCTCGAGGGTGGGGCACCATGACAGGCAGGCCGGGCTTACGGGAAGGGTAGGCCCGTCGCCCTGGGGACACATCCTGGGGACCCGGCACGAGGGCCTGGCGCCCTCTCACGGGCTGCCTGCGGGGACATGGGCCTCTGAGGCCAGACCAGGGGTGGGGCCGAGGGGACCCGTGTCACCAGGGAGGCTGACCTCAGCGTTCCCCCAATCTCTGACCCTCCCTTTGTCCTGGCAACACCTCCATTCTTGGGCTAGAAGGGGAGTGGACCGGGGAGAGGAGGGGGGTGTGGGTGCCTCTGGGACCGTGTCTCTGGGCTCCCGTCCTCTGGCCGGCACAGTGGCTATGGGACACGTGGCCAGCCGCGTCCTGGGCTCCGTCCTGGGGAGCTTAGGGGGCTGGACCTCGGGTCAGTGGGGCTTTGGCTGAAAAGGTTCGCCCTGCTCCTGGAAGTCAGAGCATCCATTGCTGGCGGGCCCGGCCTGTGCCCTGGGGACCATGGGATGAGAGGCCAACTCAAGTGCGGGAGGTCAGGGCTCCCAGGGCTCCAGGAAGCCCCCAGACCAGAGTCCCTGCCCGCAGCTGCTTTGGCCCTTGCTTGGCTCCCCCTCTTCCTTGCTGTCTCATTCCAGCACGGCCCTGACCCGAGCCCCGCCCTAGGGAGAGTCTCGGGGACCCCCTCAGCTAGCGGTCTCAGGCAGGCGGTGTGCAGAGGTTTGGCTGGTCAACCAGCAGCTCCCCCAAGGGCCCTCTGTCCCCTGGACCCTGGCTGACGTTCTCGGAGCTCCGCGGGTGACGGGGCAGGCCCTCTCCCCACCGGGAGACCCGCGCCTCTGGGCCCCGCACCTCAGCTGCCCGCCTGCTTCGCCGCAGCCCCGCCCCAGGGTCCCCAGGCTGTGCGACCTCCTGGCTCCGCTGGGCCGCCTCCGCACGGCCCCGCCTGCTCTGCTGCTGCCACCCCCGGCCCCCTCCAACTAACCTGTGATTGTTTGTGTTTTGCAGGCAGTTTCTTGATTCGGACATGCCTAGGTACCATCCGTGCCCCTGGTTTCTTTCAGCCTGCCCCCACTTCACAGCCCCGAGATCTCATTCCAGCTTTCGGGCCCCTCCACACTCGCTCACCTCCCCGTCTGTCTCTGCTGTCTTTTCCTCCCGTTTTATTTCCTTTTTCCTCTCCCCGTCACACCGCTTCCTCCCCATTCCACCCCCCACCCGTGGCTAAGCACCCCTGCCCTCCACTCTTGATCTTGGCTGCTTCGGTAGTTTCTGCCCTTGTAGACGATGGCTGGCCTCCTGCTCCTCTCTGCCCCCCGAGCCTTGCCCATGCCCCACCCCGCCCCAGCAGGAGCAGGCTCCCGCATGCAGGCTGGCCAGCCCCCTCCCCACACAGTGAGAGAGCAAAGGGGGTGCGTAGTGGGCGCAGGACGGGGGGCAGACAGGCACGGCCCGGCCCAGCCCTCCCCGCTCTGCCCCGCTGCCCCAGGTGCGGGCCCTCCACCCAGCCAGGCTCCTGGAGAGGCCGCCACACACCCTTCTGGAAAGGGGTGGGCGGTGAGGGGCGAAGGGCCTGGGCTCCGGACTTGCTGGTCCCAGGACCAGCCCCTGAGTCACGGGCTCCTGGACCGGGCACAGAGATCCCTCCCGACCTGAGCTCTGGCCTTGGCGACCCGGAGCAGGGTCCTGGAGACCCTGGGGTGGATGGCCTCGCAGTCCCTGATATGGACGCTGTCCTTGAGGCCGCGGTCTGCTCTGGGCCCCTGTGGACTGTGGCCAGAGCTGGGCGCCCTGGTGTCTCTGTTCTAAAAGAGGAAGGGGGCAGCAGAAGGCCTCCAGTGAGGACGCCTGGTCCTTGAAGGGGCGCAGGGCGCAGGACGGTGCCTGCCCCTTCTCAGGGTGGGGCCCAGGACAGGCGGCGGGGTCAGGTCTGGTGTGATGTGTTGGGACGGATGGTCATTCTGAATGTGCCCTGGGCAGCTCTAGCTGAGGCCTCAAGGGTGGTCAGAGGCTGTAGTTCCTGTCAGCGTGTCCCCAGGGCATGCGCACCCGAGGCAGGATCAGGCCCTCCCTGGGAGCAGGCAGCTGGCTGTGGGGGGGACTCTGTCAAGGAAGACCTGTGGTAAGGCTGCACTAGAGGAGGGTCACATCCCTGTGGGGCCCAGAGAGCATGGACCTGCCCCTCTTGGGTAGCCTGGAGGGCTTCCTGGAGGTGGCAGCCTGCCAGCTGGTCCTGGAAGCAAACTGGGCCTGCCATGGCAGCTGCAGCCTGCAGTCCGCCTGTTCTCAGAGAGCTCTGGGGTTCATCCCCGGAGGGGACCCAACTTCGGGCCTGTTTCCCTGATAAGTCCATCGGTATGATCACACAGCGGTATGGGCATTTCGTTCCAGTTTGCGTGTCCACAACCAGCCCGGTGTGATAGAGGTGTGTATACCCCCTGCAGATACATCATGAAATAGAAACATTCCCTGTGGCCAGAAGGAGACGGCCTTGGGTTGGGGTGGGGGAGGGGCTCCTACTCAGCAGGACCTCAGCACCAGCCCCCAGGCTGCAGAAGGGCCTCACCGCAGCCCCCAGGTGCAGAGCGCAGTGGCCTTGGCCTGCAAGAGGAGGCCCAGAGTGCGGGGAAGGGTGAGGGGTCAGAGCCCCGAGCCTTGGGCTAGGGCCTGCTTCACGCAGCAGGAAACTGCTGTAGTGGGAGGTTCTGGGGATGAGCAGAGGGTGCCATCTTGATGTCTGGGGTGGGGTGGGGCCTGGGGGCTGCACCAGCTGGCCAGGCTGGCTGTGTGAACGTGCACGTGTGGCAGGATCTTCTGGAGCCTGTGGTCTGTCCCCTAGGCTGGGGACTCTGAGGGCTGCCTCAGCGTGTGAGACTAAATGAGATGAATGGGACAAGCCCTAAGGAGGGGCCTTGCACGCGGAACTTTATTAATGTGTATAGTGTGGTTATTTTCACTGCTACTTGTTGGTCAGTTGCTCAGTTGTGTCCGACGTTGTTGTTCCCTCGCTCAGTCATGTCTGACTCTTTGCAACCCCAGGGACTGCAGCACACCAGGCTTCCTTGTCCTTCACCATCTTCCAGAGCTTGCTCAAACTCACGTCCACTGAGTCGGTGATGCCATCCCACCATCTCATCCTTTGTCATCCCCTTATCCTCCCGCCTTCAATCTTTCCCAGCATCAGGGTCTTTTCCAGTAAGTTGGTTCTCCAAATCGGGTGGCCACAGACTGGAGTTTCAGCTTCAGCATCAGTCCTTTGAATTAATATTCAG
Source organism: Alces alces (assembly GCA_015832495.2). NCBI lineage: Eukaryota > Metazoa > Chordata > Mammalia > Artiodactyla > Cervidae > Alces > Alces alces. The sequence goes on along the minus strand of JADEYB020000031.1, from coordinate 112,804,989 downwards.
GACTGATCTCTTTTAGGATGGACTGGTTTGATCTCCTTGCCATCCAGGGGACTCTCTAGAGTCCTAGCATTTAATTTGAAATACTCCTAAAGCACAAACCTCCTCAGCAAAGAGCCTAGTTTTTAAGAAGCTAACCACACCCATTTTCCAGAGGAGCCCTGCTGAGATGCTGGGGTCTCACTCTCACAGTGGGGAGTGAGGAGGAGAGGTGGTGACCCAGCCTGACCCACGAAGAGTGAGGTCAGACCTTCCGCCTTCCACCCCATCCGTCATCTTACCTGGGCTTACTCTCCTGCCCTGGGCTCCTGGTGCCTGGGGCAGCAAGGGGCCACGAGACCCTATAAAGTAAGGCAGTGTGAGGCTGGGGAGGACACTGGTCCACAGTGACCCTCACCCCTCCCACCAGGCACAGGATCGGATTTCTCCAGACAGGTGGCTCAGGTGCCCCAAGGGCTGCCCCAGCCTCCCTGGGACGGGCCCGGGTTGGGAACTTGTGCAGTCTCCTCTCTGTCCTGTTTGCTGCACCATCGACAGGACATGACCCCCACTCACTCACCCATCCATTCATCCTTCACACAGGGCACGACTCCCACTCATTCATTCATTCATCCCTCACATGGACAGGACCCCACTAACTCATTCATTCATCCATCACACGGGGCACAACCCCCACTCACTGACTCATTCATCCGGCACATGGGACACGACCCCACTCATTCATTCATCACACGGGACACGACCCCCACTCACTGACTCATTCACCCGTCACACAGGGCACAATGCCCACTCACTCACTCATTCACTCGTCACATGGGACACAACCCCACTCATTCGTTCATCCATCACACGGTATCTGACCCCCACTCACTCACTCATTCCCCCGTCACATGGGATCTGACTCCCACTCACTCACTCCCCCGTCACACAGGGTCTGACCCCCATTCACTCATCACCCGTCACATGGGATCTGACTCCCACTCACTCACTCATCACCCGTCACACAGGGTCTGACCCCCACTCACTCATCACCCGTCACATGGGATCTGACCCCACTCACTCACTCATTCCCCCATCACATGGGATCTGACCCCCACTCACTCAGTCATCACCCGTCACATGGGATCTGACCCCCACTCACTCACTCATCACCCGTCACATGGGATCTGACCCCCACTCACTCACTCATCACCCGTCACA
>JADEYB020000031.1:112703318-112803712 GCA_015832495.2 Alces alces | reverse complement strand
TCATCACCCGTCACATGGGATCTGACCCCCACTCACTCACTCATCACCCGTCACATGGGATCTGACCCCCACTCACTCACTCATCACCCGTCACACAGGGTCTGACCCCCACTCACTCATTCACCCGTCACATGGGACACGACCCCACTCACTGACTCATTCCCCCGTCACACAGGGTCTGACCCCCACTCACTCATCACCCGTCACATGGTATCTGACCCCCACTCACTCACTCACTCATCACTCGTCACATGGGATCTGACCCCCACTCACTCACTCATTCCCCCATCACACAGGGTCTGACCCCCACTCACTCACTCATTCACCCGTCACACGGTATCTGACCCCCACTCACTCATCACCCGTCACATGGGATCTGACCCCCACTCACTGACTCATTCCCCCGTCACACGGGACAGGACCCCACTGATTCATTCATTCATCCCTCACGTGTGAGCCTTCTGCAATTGTTCAAAAGGGGGCTTAAAGACTAAACAGGAGGAGTCTGTCTCCAGGAAGCTCAGATGCTGGTGAGGAGTTCATTTGTCCGCTCACCCCTCGATCCTCCCTTCCCTCCATCCCTCTGGTCAGAGTGCTTGCTCTGCGTGGCAGGAGACGCTGCTCGGCTGTGCGAAAGTCCCGTCCAGACACAGAGCTGAGTCTCTGAGGTTCAAGGCCGCTCTCCCGCTCTTAGTCGTGTGGCTGCACCCTGTGATCCTGGTCCCCACTGGATAGGAGGGCTGCACTGGCTGCAATTCAGGGGGCTCAGATCACCTTCCCTGAGTTCCTAGGCCACTTCTACTAAAGGTGACATTGTCAAGAAACGTACTTCCCAGAGTCTAAGGCATTTTTGGTTGACACCTCAAGGGAGGGGCTTCATTTGCAGATTCTCAGCAGACCCATTTGCACCAGGCTGCCCACTGTGCCTGCTCATGGGCGCCCACGGCTGTGACGCTTCTCAGAAGTTGTCTGAATGAGCCCTGTCAGTCTGTTGCAGCAGGGGAGGTGGTCACACTTAAAGAGTGCCCAGGGGGTCATGCTGGGAGCTTTGAGATTCTCTTACCTCCCCCCGGGCAGCCCCTGGGCCTCTGAGCACCCCAGGGCCTCCTGCAGCCCCGAGAGGGTGCAGTTCAGTTCAGTTCAGTCGCTCAGTTGTGTCCGACTCTTTGTGACCCCATGGAAGGCACTCCAGGCCTCTCTGTCCATCACCAGCTCCCCGAGTTTACTCAAACTCATGTCCATTGAGTCGGTGATGCCATCCAACCATCTCATCCTGTCCCCTTCTCCTTCCTCCTTCAATCTTTCCCAGCATCAGGGGCTTTTCAAATGATTCAGCTCTTTGTATCAGGTGGCCAAAGTATTGGAGCTTTAGCTTTAGCATCAGTCCTTCCAATGAGCACCCAGAACTGATCTCCTTTAGGATGGAGTGGTTGGATCCCCTTGCAGTCCAAGGGACTCTCAAGAGTCTTCTCCAACACCACAGTTCAAAAGCATCAATTCTTCAGTGCTCAGCTTTCTTGATAGTCCAACTCTCACATCCATACATGACTACTGGAAAAACCACAGCTTTGACTAGACGGACCTTTGTTGGCAAAGTGATGTCTTTGCTTTCTAATATGCTGAGAGGGTGCAGAGGCAGGAGTAACGCTGGCTCCCCTGACACAGGCCCGGGAGAACGGAGCCCTGCCTGGCAGAACCCCTGCCTGGCCACAAGGTCACGCTGTTTGAACAAGAAATGAGACGGGAAGGATGTTTTGCAACACATGGCATTTTCTTTGTCAACAAAGTTTTTTGTTTTTTTCTTAACTTTTTGTTTTTAATCATTTTTATTTTTTGCCCTTACAACAGAGCATGTGGGGTCTTAGTTTCCTGACTAGGGTCAAACCAGTGGAAGCTCGGAGCCTTAACCACCAGGCTGCCGGGAAGTCCCGAGTTCCCAGTCTTCCCCATGTGGGTCCTTGCTTGTCTGAGCCTCACACTGTTTGTCCCGGAATTGAACTTTGGTGGTCCTGTCTCCAGGCCTCTGCTGCCCGACCCCTTAGGCCACTCGGCAGGGCCCCTCACCCAGGACCTCCTCCACGCCTGGAGGGCTCACTTGGGATCAGGAAGTCAGCCGAGCCTCCTGGACGTGGACAGAGGAGTGTGAGGGCTGCAGGACTGTGCCGATGAGTTTCCGCATGGCCAGGGGCCCTGCCAGAGCCTGGGGGGCTCTTATATGGGTGCAGCCTGGGCGCCTGCCCCTTTTCAAGCGGGGTCCGGAGCACGGCACGTGGCTGGCAGGGCTGACTAGGCCCCACAGCCTCGCCGGGGCAGCGGCTGGGCTGGCCCTACTGTGGCCCGTTTCCCCGGGATGCCTGGGTGCAGAGGGTCTGCAGGATGATGGGGCCAAGCTGACTGTGAAGTGCCGATTCTCTGCCCTCGAGGTGGCCCCACGCGGCATCTCTGTTTCTGTGGGTGCGAGGGCCCTGGAATCTGCGTTCCTGACCTGTTCTCAGTGAAGCGGACGCTGTGGCTCCAGAGTCCCCATGTCTGGGCCACCTGTCTCCCTTAAAAGTGGCACCGGGGTCTGGCTGAGTGTCGCTCAGAGGAAGCGGTGCTGCGGGGGGTGGGGGTGCAGTTCCCGAGTGACCCGATGCCTACTCGGGTGTGGGGTCCCGGGGGCCCGCCACCTCCCAGTTGCCGCCTGGGTACACCGTGGCTCCCTCTGAGCCCACTGGGTCTGAGTTTCCTGCCATGTCATCAAGGGGGCATGAGTCAGTGCCCCCCACGCCCTGCCCAGCAAGCTCAGAGGCCCCCGCGTGACTGCCTGGGTCCCACATGGGCAGGGGCTGCTCTCTGGCCTTTCTGGGGTGGGCTGGGTCCTCGCACCCCAGCACTTGCCAGGGAAGGAATCCAGCGGTGTCCTTCAGCGAAATTTGAGGCAGGCGGACGGGGCAGCACTGAGCCACGTGCTGGCCACTGGGAGCATCTGGGGTGAGGACTAGTCCTGACCCACGCCGCCCAGGCACTGTTCTCCATTCCGCACCGGCTCACGTAGCCGGCAGGACGGCTCAGTGAGGCAGGACAGTGACCGCCACCATCTGACCAGGAGGCAGGGCGTGGCGTGTCTGCTGACAGCCCGAGGTCATGTGCTGTGAAGTGGCATCTTGCTCTGAGCTGGGCTGCAGTGGGCCTCTGGCTCTGTCCACGGGCCCGGCCCCTCAGAGCTGGGGCATCTGGCGGCCCCCGGGACAGAGGGCATCCCTCTGGTTCTGGGTGGCAGCTCCAGGCATGCCCAGCTGGTCCTGCTGGGGACGGACCCAAGGACGCAGGGAATGGGGTGTCTGCAGTACCCGGGCTGGGGGCTCAGAGTGGGCCCCCACCCTCGTGGACTCAGTGGGCCCCCACCCCCCGGGGCTCAGAGCGGGCCCCCACCCTCCTGTGCTCAGAGCGGGCCCCCCGGGGTGTGTCCGGGCCCCGGGCGGCAGTCGGCAGCCCGCGGGCAGTGTGGTGCGGCGCCTGCCTGCTCCGTGTCAGCTTGTGCCCGGCCGGGTGGCGGTGCTCGTTCTGACATGTGGTCTCTTCTGTGTGTGTACGTGTGTCCTGGCTGCCTCCGCCTTTAGCATTTCGTTTGGAAGTGACACTAGGTACAGCTCACTTTTCTCTTCCACGCCCGCTGGCCCGCCCTCTCCGGTTTCCAGTCTCCTCTCCCCTCTGATGTCCGCCCCGCTCTCCCCGCCCGCCCTCCGGTCCCCCGCTGTCCTCCCCTCTTCCCCATGGTTCTGCCTCCGTGACGTGCCCGGCCCTGGCCCTGCCCTGTCTCGATGCTTCTCCTGTGGCCCGGACGCCGCGGAGACGGGGCGGCGCCTTCGCCACCCTGCCGTCCACTCCCCTGGGCGGGGCTGGCCGTGCGGGCGCGTGTGCGGCGCCCCGCTTGCGCTGACGTGTTCTCTGCCGCGTCTTCGTGGGGATGCTGGGTGGAAACCGGAGAAGCTGGGGCTGCCAGGGCTCGCAGAGCAGCCACGCTAGGGTTTGAGGCAAATTCCCAGCTCATGAGTGATGGTCCTCGACTCACGCCGGGACTGAGGCAGGGGTTAGAACAATTGAGAGCAGAAACTGTTGAGTAACAGGAAAGCTGGCCAGGAGTGGCGGCCACCACTCGTCTGGGCCCTGAGCCTGCCCCGAGCCGCCCGCAGCGTGGGTTCCTGGCCACGGCGCTCATGCCCCGGTCGTGGCTTCCTGACTTAGAGACTGGGGACAGAGAAGCACCCGCCGCCTGCTCTGTGCTCTGTGGGGCCCAGCTGTGGCCGCAGGGCCTGTGTTATCTTTGGGGGGCTGCCCCGGTTTCCACCCCCAGCATCATTCCCTAGGGCCGTCAGTTGGGGAGGAGATGCCGCGGAGAGCTCTACAGACCCGCAGGCTCCCTTCGGGTCCAGGGAGAGACCGTGTGCCTCCTTACTCAGGCTCAGGGGTCCCTCGCCTCTCCTCTCCCACCGGTGGTCACAGCCCCTCTCCCCTCCACCCTCCCATCCCCACCTCAGCTCCAGAGTCCCGGGCTGAAACCTCCCATCCCCCAGGGTGGAGCTGAGGGCGCTCCTGGGCTCCCCCTGGTGGGGCGTCCGGAGCCCCCAACCCAGTCCGGTCCTGAGTAAGGAGGGGTCTGTCCTCCCTGGACTCCGGCCCCAGCGGTTCGCCCGGCAGGTTGCCCACACGTCCGTCTGTCTTTATGTGTCTGTCTGCATGTCCCCGTCCCCGCCGAGAGCACACCACGCTCCGTCAATTTTCTACCTCATCTCTGCTTCCTTCTAGAACCTTTTACCAGTTTGAGGCTGCGTGGGACAGCTCCATGCACAATTCCCTCCTGCTGAACCGGGTCACCCCTTACCGAGAGAAGATCTACATGACCCTCTCTGCTTATATCGAGGCAAGAAACCTGTGCCCAGAGCCTCCCCCCAAATCACCCATCTCCCCAGCCTGAGTTTCTGGCCAAAGGACAATAAGGATGCTTGTTAGCCCCACACAACCACGGTCAACCCTGTTGTCTTCTCAGAGGGCTTCTTGAGTCCTTGAGTTAAATCTGTGTACTTTTAATGGGAGTGCTCAGAATTAGTCAATCCCTCTATCTTTAGTGTGTGGGTTTGTCCTTGGGGTTGTAGCACCAGCAGACATTGCATCTAAATTCCAGACAGCACAAGAACAGAAGCCTCCTTTTCCCCATCCCAAGGGTTTCTGGCTGTGACTTCCTTGGAAGCCCAGGAGGAGACTGGGGGTGTGGGCATTTCTTGCTGGTGCAACAGCCAGCGGGGTGGTAGAGACTGAAGTACCCACCCTCCCTCGCTCCCTACCCCCAGAGTCTAATTATTGTGTCTGTAACATGGGGACCAGTGTGACCGCCCCACGGGATGAGGTTTGCTCAGGCTGAGCAAACACTGGTAGGATATCGCCCAAGCAAGCCCAAGCTTTGTCAGTTGTCAGCCTGGAGCTTCAGGAAAACCAAAGAACCTACTGTATAAGTCAGCAGCTCGCTCGTTGGGCGGTGATCTCCTGTGGCCTTTAGGGTTGACCCCTAGGCGCACAGATAGGGTCTGGTCAGATCCTCACAAACATTTTGGGGAGTGTGTCATCCCAGTTTCATGGTGAGAAGGCTGAGGCCCATGTCTGGGTGTCCTGCAGGGGCACCTGGCCCCTGGCCTCTGGCAGCTCCAGCAGAAGTTGGTTCAAGGTGGGGGCAGAGACTCTCCTGGGCTGGGGCTGCCCCGGGGGCGGGGGAGGGGGAGGGTCTGCAGCTGCGGGCGGTGCGGCTCTTGGGCCTCCCCGCAGAGGACGGGGCTGGGAGGCTGGGTCGGCCCGGGCGTGCCTGGGCTGAGCCCACCCCCCCCACCCCCACAGATGGAGAACTGCACGCAGCCGGCCGTGGTCACCAAGGACTTCTGCATGGTCTTCTACTCCCGCGATGCCAAGCTGCCTGCCTCACGCTCCATCCGCAACCTATTCGGCAGTGGGAGCCTGCGGGCCTCGGAGAGGTGAGCCCGCCAGGGGTGCTCTCTGGCCTGTCTCGCTTGCACCACCAGAGGAGGCCTCTGCGCACTTGTGGGGATGCGGATGTTGTGTTGGGGGGGCGGGAGAGAGCTGGGGTCTGCCTGCCAGGTGCAGCAGGAAGGCCTGTGTGTCCACTGTGGGGCCCCTATGGGTGGCCCCAGGTGACCTTCCTCCGCAGCAGCCGCAGGGCCCTGTTGCTGGGCCCCGGGGGAGGTGGGGCAGAGGGACCCTGGACAGCTCGTCCCCAGGGACGTGTCCAGAGCCAGGCCTCCCCGCACCCAGGGGGTTGGACCCCAGGCCCAGTGTTCTCTTCTGCATTCTTGGGGAGGGGGAGGAAGGCAGTGGAGGGACCCTGCCCCAGGAGCAGGGACACCCGGGGTGCCAGGTCCCTGCTGGTCACCTTCAGTGATGCTTGCACACCCTGTGTTGTGGGCGGTCGCCCCGGGGGACACAGCCGGGAGGAAAGAGCCTGGGGGTCCTGGATGGCCATGACCCCGTGACCCTGTCATCCAGCAGGTCACTTTGGGACCACGGGTCCCCCTCCATGAGCGGGTTAGTGGGGTGCCCTAGGCAGAGTCAGAGGCCCCAAGAAGCAGGGGATCAGCGGGGGTCTGGGTCAGGGACCCTGACCCCCCAGCCCCCACTGCCTGGTGTGCGGGCCATGTGACTCGTGCCCAGAGTGCATGTGCCAGTGAACGGGCGCCTGGCCGTTGCCACGGGGTGACAACGGCCCCCTCCACAGCAACCGCGTGACGGGCGTGTACGAGCTGAGCCTGTGCCACGTGGCTGACGCGGGCAGCCCAGGTAGGCGTCTGCCCTGCGCCCTCTGTCCCGGGGTAGCGGGGGCACACTTGGGTGATGTCAGCTGCACTGCCATGTGGGGAGCCCCTCACCCGGACACCCTGGGGAGCTGGAGGACGGTGAGGGCAGGTGCGGCCCCCACGGGGTATGCCACGTCCGCGGCCCATGCAGGCATGCAGCGGCGGCGCCGGCGGGTGCTGGATACGTCCGTGGCCTACGTCCGCGGTGAGGAGAACCTGGCGGGCTGGAGGCCGCGCAGCGACAGCCTCATCCTGGACCACCAGTGGGAGCTGGAGAAGCTGAGTCTCCTGCAGGAGGTGAGGGCCAGGCCCCCCAGCGCTCCCTGGGCCCCCGTCCCTGCCCGCGCTCGCACGCCCGCCTGTCATGGGGCCAGGGCCTCATGATGGCCCCCGGCTTCCTGCGGAACGTTCATCCTTGGTCCAGCCTCAGATTGGGGGGCGTGTAGCGGAGACAAAAAGGACACTGGGAGGAGAACTGGGCGGCAGTGACGCCCTTCGGTAGCTCCGGTCAGGACAGCCTGTGTTCAGCGGCGGGCACTGACAACCGGCCGGGGCAGCGAGTGGAAAGAGGGCGTCGGGGTCTGCATCCGTCCACGCTCTGGGTCCTTCCCGAGGCTGCGCCCCTGGAGCTTGTCCGTCTGCTCTGGGGTGTGGGCAGGTCTGTGGGCTCCAGGTCACCCACCACAGCTGGCTGAGCAGCAGGCTCTCCCGGGCCTGCCGAGGGCCAGGGGCTCAGCGCGGCCGCGCCCTCCCCGCCCGGCGGGCGCAGTGAGGCCGTGCTCACGCTCCTCGCAGGTGGAGAAGACAAGACACTATCTGCTGCTGCGGGAGAAGCTGGAGACGGCCCAGCGGCCCGGCCCCGAGGCACCGTCCCCCGCCTCCAGCGAGGACTCCGAGGCCCACGGCTCGTCCAGTGCCTCCTCCCCGCTCACGGCCGAGGCCAGGCCGGCATCCCTGGAGGCGCCCAGCGAGAGGCAGCGGGAGCTGGCTGTCAAGGTGGGTGGCCACCGTCCCGGCCCTTCCCGGTGCCGGCAACCGCTGGGACCTGGGAGCACGAGGGTCCTGGAGTCCCCTTGACCCCGTCCCCACCCCGCCCCACCCCCAATGGGACTCGGGCACTGTTTGCAGCCTCCTCCCCCAAGCGGTGACCTGCCCCCACCTTGAATACCTGCAGTGACAGGGAGCTCACCACCTCCACCAGAGCCGGCCCTTTCTGCCGCTGGTTGGGCCACAGGGAAGGCATCCTGCACTTCGTGTGCCCCCACCCCCTCCTTTGCCCAGGCCCCAGCCTGCCACAGGATTCCTCAGATGGCCCCATCCCCTGGGAGTCCTCCTGCGGTGCCCGGCCCCTCCGCCAGCCACCCGTGTCCACGTCCGAGCCGGGTCTGGGGGCCCCTGACCGGGCGTTTGCTCTCCCCGCAGTGCTTACGGCTGCTCACCCACTCCTTCAACAGAGAGTACACCCACAGCCACGTCTGCATCAGCGCCAGCGAGAGCAAGGTGTGCACGGGGCGGGGGCACCCTCTCCCAGCCCAGGGGGATTCCTCCGAGCTCAGGGAGGCCAGGGCCCAGGCAGGGCAGAAGCGAGGCGCCCTCCTCTGCCCACTGTCCCCAGTGGCAGCCCCGTCCCACCTGGCCTCACCCCACTGCACCTGTCCTGGGCAAATCCAGCTCCTCCTTGGTTTCCGTCCTCACCCGGGGCCCATCGGGGCCGGCAGCCTCGGGCCTGTCCCCCAGCTCTGTGCTGCCCTCCACACAGCCTCCGGAGGGGATCCTGCCCGCGCCCTCGGCCCTACGGGCGACCTGCCCTCTGCTCTCTGGCTCATCTCTCCCTCTGCCCAGAGCTCCTCTTGCTGTGGCCGTGGGGCCACACATGCTGATGTCGGGGCTCAGAGGCTCTGCCTTCCTCAGTCCTTTCCCAGGGTTCCTCCGTTCCTCTGAGGCAGAGCCCGAAGCCCTGGGTGGGGCGGGCAGGGAGGGTCTGTCCTGCAGTTGGGGTGGGGGGTGTTCCCCCACGGGGGCCCCGCACTGGCCCAGAGAATGTCGTCTCCTCCGCAGCTCTCCGAGATGTCGGTCACGCTGCTGCGGGACCCGTCCATGTCCCCGCTGGGGGCCGCCACACTCACCCCCTCCTCCACCTGCCCCTCCCTGGTCGAGGGCCGGTACGGGGCCTCTGACCTAAGGTACCTGCACGCCGGGCCGGGCCGGCACAGCCTGCGCCTGCAGGAGCGGAGGGCGGGGGGCGGGGGGCGGGGAGCGGCGGGGCAGGGTTCATGCTACTTGTCCTGGGCCACTTTCTGCTAAAGCATAAATTTAAACTGTGCTCTTCTATAAGGCTGGGAACAGGTCAAACCACTGAACAAAAGGCCTTTCCAGTGGCAAATGGAATAGTGGAAAAGCGGTGACAAAGCAGAGACTCAGGGCCCTTTGGGTCCGCTGACTTCTGCTGATGTGGGGGCCCCCTGCTGACACCACCCGTGTCTGACCCCCAGATCTTGTAGCTCCTCGGGGTCTCTTTCCTCTGACTGAGAAAGGCGTGAAGCCCTCTGGGCCCCATCCTGAGACAGGCCGCCTCGGCCAGCGCGTCGGCCCCTCAGGCCAGGCCACGGACCACCCGCTCCCTCCACGCAGATAGTCCCTGAGGAAGCCGAGTCAGCCTCAGTCGAGACCAAGAGCCGCTTTTCAGGGGTGGGGGGTGGGGGGCCAGGGCGCCCCTGGAGAAGGAGCCAGTGGCGGGCGGACCCCGTTGGGTGCCCCAGTGGCCCCGGGGGTGATGCTGGCCCGAGGAGCCCACTGGGGTTCCTGGGCCCTCCAGGGGCGCCCTGGCACTGCAGCAGCTTCACCCTGCTCCCCCAGGACCCTACAGCCCTGCTCCCGGCCGGCCAGCCCGGAGCCTGAGCCCCTGCCCGAGGCGGATGCCAAGAAGCCCCCCTCCCCTGCACGGGCAGCGGAAGCCGACAAGGAGCCCCAGCGCCTGCTGGTGCCCGACATCCAGGAAATCCGCGTCAGGTGTGTGGGGGCCCCGCCCAGCCGGCTCCTGAGGACCCCAGCTCTGCTTCTGCAGGGACGGCAGCCGCCCCGACCTGGGCAGTGCTGGGGGCCAGGAGACCACCCCCTGACCTGGGTCAGTGCAGGAGGTCAGGAGACCACTGCCCCCAGACCTGGGGCAGTGCTGGGGGTTGGGAGACCGCCCCCCTGACCAGGGGCAGTTCTGGAGGCCAGGAGACTGCCAGCCCCACGTGGGACAGTGCTGGGGGCCAGCAGACCACCCCTCGATGTGGGCAGGGGCAGCTCTGTGCTGCAGTCAGAAGACCAAGCCCCCCCGCCGGATGGAGGGCAGGGGTGGAAAACGAGCTGAGGTGGAGGACAGGAGAGTGGCCCAGAGCCTGGACTGGGGCGGGGCCCGGTGGGAGGCTGCGGGGCGGGGAGGGGGGGAGCCTGGAGGGAGGCTGCAGGGGGCCCGGTGGGAGGCTGCGGGGGGCCGGGTGGAGGCCGTGGAGAGGTAGTTTTGATGCGTTTCCACCCTGCAGCCCCATCGTCTCCAAGAAGGGCTACCTGCACTTCCTGGAGCCACACACGGCCGGCTGGGCCAAGCGCTTCGTGGTGGTGCGGCGGCCCTACGCCTACATGTACAACAGCGACAAGGACGCCGTGGAGCGGTTCGTGCTTAACCTGTCCACTGCCCAGGTGGAGTACAGTGAGGACCAGCAGGCCATGCTGAAGGTGCGCCGCGCCACGGGCTGGCGGGGAGGGTGGGAGCCGGGCCCAGTCCCCCGCGGGCCGCATGCCCTCACCGCATAGCCGAAGCAGTGTGACTGGATGTCACGGGTTGGGGTGTGGGGCTCAGCCTCTCGTGTTCTGGAGTCACTCTGCCCACCCGTGGGCGCGCCATCCTGGTGATTACCAGCAGTGAGGGGTGGGGCGAGCATGGATCCCAAGGATGCCCTGTGTGATGGCTCATGACACAGTCCCTCTTCCAGAGACACCCACAGAGGGCGTCAGGAGCCCTGCAGGCCAGCGGGGCGCTGGGCCCAGAAGTGCAGCCCCCTGCCCGCAGCTTTGCCCCTGACCCTCCCACGGATCCCCTCCTCTGCCCCTTCTCCGACACCCCCACCCCGACCCCCGAGGAGCGGTGGCCGCCCCGGGCTGAGCGCGGGAGGCCTGGCGCCCCTCACAGCGGCCCCCTCTGCAGACCCCCAACACGTTCGCGGTGTGCACGGAGCACCGGGGCATCTTGCTGCAGGCCAGCAGCGACAAGGACATGCACGACTGGCTGTACGCCTTCAACCCCCTGCTGGCCGGGACGATACGGTACGTCCGCCTGCGGAGGGCCGCGACGGGTGCCTGGGGCCCGCCCTGCGTGTGGGTCCCCGAGGCCTCCAGGCCCACGGTCGGCTGGCGGGAGGGCGCCTCTATGTCGGGACCACCAGGCCCTGGGTGGACGAGCCTCGCCCCTGGCGGGGGACCTTTTAAAGGAGGCTGTGGGGGCGGGGGGCTGCTCCCACCGAGTCCCAGAGGCAGGAGGCAGAGGGTATGTCTCCCGGGCAGTCAGGGAGGCAGGGGCGTGCCCGTGATGCCCCTCATGCCAGCCTGCAGGCGCGCATGGCCCTCTGACTGCCGCTCCTGTTGGCCCCGCAGGTCCAAGCTGTCCAGGAGGAGGTCCGCCCAGATGCGGGTCTGAGCCCAGCCTCCCGCAGGCCCGGCCCCGCGTCCCGTCATCGTCACCGTCTTGTCAGCGCCGCCCAGCCCCGCCCGCCTCCTGGGATGCCCGCCCCGCCGGGGACCTGCCACACGACCTGTCCCAGCAGAGGCCACACGTGTCGTCCTTTCTTTCTGCAGGAGGCGCCCCGGGTGGGAGGAGCTGGGAGGCACCAGAAAGGCGGGGGACAGGAGTCCTGGGGCATCATCGCCGTTCTAATATTTTTTTAAGCATAGACAGACTTATAATTAATATACGCTAGTTAGTGACGTTGAGACAGTTCCCTCAGACATTAACGATAAGACTGTGTTCTATTTATAAGTATTTATTTCTAATGCCTTCACGTAGACCTGTAGAATTCAGATGGACCCGCCCCCTTGTTCCCACACACACCTCCCAAGCCTCTTGGGGACAGACATGTCGGGGCGGCTCCCCGGGAGCCACGGGGACGTGGAGCTGGACGGACAGCCCCCGGGGATGCACTGCCCCAGCCGCAGCTGAGGCCTGTCCCCACGCACGCGGGGCCGGCCTGGTCCCCGGGCCTGTGTGTGTGTGTGCGTGTGTGTCGGGGTGTGCTGCCTGAAGGCCGAGCAGCACAGGTGTGTCCTTCCAGCAGGAGTAGGACACGTGTCTCACCTGGACGGCAGCCCCTGAGCCGTGACCATCGGGGGATGCTTGCAGCGCGTCCCTGGGAGCGGGTGGGGGGGCCCAGGCGCCCGGTCTGGGGTGAGAGGGTCAGAGTGGTGCCCAGTGTCCGGGCCGGCTGGGGGCGGGGCTGTGTCTACGAGAGGCTGTGGGCAGCGTGAGCCCCAGGTTGCCGCAGAGAGGAAGCCGTGGGCCCCTCTCTTGCCAGGAGAGGAGTGTTTGGGGGTCCCGGGGGAGACTCTGGTGGCCGGTGCGGGGGGCCAGTGCCAGCGCTGGGTCGTCCGTCTTCCAGGAGCCTTTTCTTGTGCCCAAGGGTGTCACCGTGTCTGGTCCAGCCTCTCATGACGATACCCGTCTCGTCCCTTCTTCAAACTCTGTGCCCGAGGGTCGCCCGGGCTGAGGGTCTGGTCAGGGAGCCCACCGGCCCGGGGTCTTCGGGGAGCTGTTCCTCCTCCCAGAGACATGGCCGGCCCCTCTTCAGCTCAGGGGAGAGCAGCCACAGCACAAGCCCCGTCCGCTCCGCGGTGCCCGGAGCAGGTGGCAGAGGTGGAGGGTCTAGACAAGGACCGAACGCCGTCCAGAAACCAGAGGCCCGAGCGCCCCGGGGTCCCTGGAAGCAGAGAGCAGAGAGCAGGCTGACGGCCGCTCCAGAGCCAACACTGAGCCGGCCTCGCGGGCAGGGGGAGGACGCACGGGTGAGCTCTGGGGGTCAGTCCCGAGTGCCCCGCTGTCCTGCGGGGAGACTGGGGCGCAGGGCCCGGCCACGGCCCCTCAGGTCAGCCAGCCTGAGGCCGCGGCCTCGCCAGGGTCCGAGGCCCTGTCTGGGGGCAGGGTGCCTGGGGCCAACCAGCCTGCAGAGCCCCTGCTGAGTGGGGCAGGCCTGAGGGACTCGCCCACGTCTGGGGCCCCCACGGCCACGGGGGCCCCACGGCCGCTGCGTCCTGCCATCCCAGCGGGGACATGGCAGCCAGGGTGTCCCTGCCCATCTCCACCTCCTCCTCTCGGCCTGGGCCCGAGAGCTCCGTCTGCGCGTCGGGAAAGCCGCTGTCCCGGGCCGGGTGCCATGGGAGCCAGCACAGGGGGTCTGGGACCCTGTCCCGCCGGTGACACGGGGGGCCAGTCTGGAGGCCCCGGGGGTCGGCGCAGACGGGAAGGTCAGGTGAGGGGTCGTGCTGCGTCCCCGAGGGGCGGGAAGGATGCAGGGAGCTACCTCTCTCGAACGGGCTTTGTTTCGGTGCTTGAGGCTGCTCCGGCTGCAGCTGCTGTGAGTTTGGGGGCATCCCCGCGTCCCATCCAGGCAGAGGGACACGGCTTCTGCGGCGGCCCTGGGCAGAGCCCCGGGCGGGAGAGTCCGGGCCCTGGTGACCGGGCTGGGGGTCAGGGGCGGGTGTTGAGAGACTTGTCAGTTTCAAGGCCTCTGTGCTTGGAGTGACTGTTCTTAAAATGCCAGCATTTCATTCTCTGACAGTGCACGCATGCACACGCACACACACGCAGCAGGCTGACTGCGCTGATCTCCCGTCAGTCCTGGACCCCCTCAGCGCCCCTGGGCCGGATGAGGCAAGACACCGAAGGAGGGTCCCTGAACGTCGCCGATGTTACGGCCCGCATGGGGCTGCCACGCCGGTCCCCGTCAGCTCTCCCCAGCGTGGGAACCCCAGAGGCCCCCTCCTCCATCCCCTGGGACAGACACGAGGCTGCGGCTTCTCCCCAGACCCTGGCCTCCTGCAGCCAGCCGGCCCCCGAGTCCCCCGTGGCTTGTACATACGTGCTTGTGTGGCCCCTGACCGTGACCGCCATCCTGATGTAACGGCTGGTTCCCTGGTGTCCTGAACCCGAGTGTTAGGCTCTCGGCTCCTGTCCCATGTGTGTGCGCTTAAGCTCTGTCCAGTTAAGAAATAAAATGGCTCTTTATGCAACACCAGACCCGCGGGCCCCCGCTCGGCTTGATTTGTGCGTTGGTCTGTTTGCTGGGGCCTTAACTAGCCGCAGGGCCAGCTGTCCAGCATGTCTGGAGGTAGCACGTGCCTCCTGGTGCCAGGCAGAGTGGGGAGAATGAGCCTTGAGGGGTGGGAGGGGCCGGATGGTGTTTATCACGGGAGCATCCACCTGCTTCCCTCAGCACGGGCTGCACCGTCTCAGCAGCTCCAGGTGCCCTCGGGTACACCAGCCCTGCGTACTTCCACCCTCAGCCCAGGCAACTTCAAGTCCTTTCACATGGTCAGCGTTACCTCATAATCAAACTGGACGAAGACATTCCATGAAACCATAGACCAATGTCCTTCTTCAACACAGAAACAAATCCCTTCGATAACATCTCACTAAGGGCATGGCAACTCACTCCAGTATTCCTGCCTGGAGAACCCCATGGATGGAGGAGCCCGGCGGGCTACAGCCCATGGGGTCACAGAGAGGCAGACACAACCTAAGCCATGTAGCACGCAACGCACACTGCATCTCACCAAGTTGAATATAGGGGTACGCAGAAAGGCCGATGCCCCATGACCTAGGTGGGTTTATCCTGGGAATGCAAGCACGGTTCAAGAGCTGATCATTCCAATTCACTGTATTAAGCTAACGAAGGAGAAATCACATTGTCATCTCTATAGACGCAGAAAAAGCATTTGATGAAAATCCAATGTCCATTGCTAATCAAAACTTGAAGTAGAGGATAACTTCCTTAACGTGGTAAAGTGTGTCCACACTAAGTCTGTAGCTCACATTATGTGTGTGTGTGCGTGTGTGTGCTCACACAGTCGTGTCCGACTCTCTGTGACCCCATGGACTGCAGCCCGCCAGGCTCCTCTGTCCGTGCAATTTTCCAGGCAGTACTAGAGTGGGTTGCCTTGCCTTCCTCCAGGGGATCTTCCCAATCCAGGGATTGAACCCGTTTCTTATGTCTCCTGCACTGGCAAGCGGGTTCTTTACCACTAGTACCACCTGGGAAGCCCAAGCTAGCATCATACTTAACCGCAAAATATGAAGACTTAACGCTTAAGACTGAGCCCAAGACAAGGACGCCCTCTCTCATCACCCCTATTCAACTAGGTAGTGGAGCTCCTGACCAGGGCAGTAAGGCAAAATGAAAGAGAAGGTGCACAGATCAGAACAGAAGAATGGCGCCAAAGGCAGTAAGTGCTGAAGGAATATCCCAAAAATCCACTATAATTAATACATGAGTTAACCAAGGTTGCAGAGTGCAACGTTAATGTACTCATTTTATTTATGTTTTATTAAAGTACAGTTGGCTATGTTTAAGGTGTACATCAATGTGATTGTTATATATGCATATATATGAATACACACATATATGTATATTCTTTTTCAGATTCTTTTCCATTATATGTTATTACAAGCTACAGAATTACAAACACAAATTTTATTTTTATATGCTAGCAATAAACTGTTGAAACTTTGAATTTAAAAAATAGCACCGTTTATACTGGCGGCTTCCCTGGTGGCTCAGATGGTAAAGAATCTGCCTGCAATGCAGATTCCTGGTTTGGGAAGATCCCCTGAAGAAGGAAATGGCTACACTCTCCAGTGTTCTTGCCTGGAGAATCCCATGGACAGAGGAGCCTGGCGGGCTACAGTTCATGTGGTCACAAAGAGTCAGACACAACTGAGCCAGTAAGCATACATTTATAAGAGCAGCAAAAATGTGAACTACATATGTATAAATCCTAACAAAATATATGCAAAATCAATATGCCGAAAGCTATAAAACACTGATGAGATAAATCAAAGACCTAAGTGAAGTGAAGAGTTATATTCACAATTAGAAGATTCAATATTTATTAAGATGTCATCTCTCCCAAATTGACTTTTAAATTCAACATGATCTCAATCAAAATTCCTGCAGACATCAACCACCTGATTCTAAAATTTATGTGAAAAGTAAAGGCACTAGAATAGCTAAAACAAATTTGGCACAGAAAAATAAAAGTTAGAAAAGTCACAATACCCATTTTGACCTATGAGTCTACAGGGATTGGGACAGTGTGGTATTTTTTTAGTTGGAGTTTAGTTGCTTTACATGCTGTGTTCGTTTCCGCTGTACAACAGAGTGAGTCAGCCACATGCTCACGTATGCCCGCCCTCTCGGGCCGCCCCCCACCCCACGCCCACCCTCCCATCCTTCTGGGGCGTCGCTGAGCGCGGAGCTGAGCTCCCGGACCTGCCCTGCAGCGCCCGCTAGCGTCTGTTTTACGCCCGGATCCCACACTCCACTCCCCCCACATCCACACATCTGTTCTCTGCGTCTGCATCTCTATTCCTGACCCGCAAAAATGTTATTTGTACCATTTTTCTAGATTCCAGGACAGTGTGGTATTGGTGAAGGAACAGACACATAGATCAGTGCAACAAATGTAACCAGCTGACACTTTTTACAAAGATGCAAAAGCAATCAATGGGGAAAGGATAGACTTTTCAACAAATAATGTTGGAACAGTTGGATTTTGATAAGTCTTTTAAAGTGAATATAAACTTAACACCTTATACAAAAAGTAACTCAAAATGTTATGTAAAATCTAAATCTATAAAATTTCCAGAAGAAAATAATATTACAAGGAAACCTTCAGGATACAAAGCTAGGCATGGTGTTGTTGGATATGACACCATAAGTCCTATTCACAAAGAAAGAAATGCAAGGTTGAACTTTATGACAGTGAAGAAGCTTTTGCTCTGTGAAGGAAAATGAAAAGACGACCTACAGATGTGGAGAAGATATTCACAAATCATACCTCTAGCCCAAGACTTGTCTCCAGAATACATTAAGAATCCTCCCAAATCTCTGATAGGAAAAAAAACAACCCAACTTAAAAATGCTAAACAATGCCACTAACTCACATACTTAAAGGGATGAAATAAAAATCAAGAAATGAAACCTGATGTGTATCGAGTGTTGGTGAGAAGCAGCAACCGGAACGCTCCACTGTTGTTTGGGAAGCTGCAAAAGCTGCAATCCCTCCGGACAAGGGTTTGGGACTTTCTTAGAAAGTTAAGTGTACACTTTCATATGACTCACCAGTCCCACTGCTGGGCATCTACCCTAGAGAAATGAAAAACCGTGCCTTAGAGAAATGGATACACAGATGTTTGAAGCAACTACTCATTGTTGCCCCCAAGTGGGGCAATATGGAACCAAAATTAAAAGTTGGTGGCCTGCCTGTGTACCAGCAACAAACAGCTGGAATTTGACATTTTAAAATCACCATTTAGAGTAGTGTCAAAAAAAAGAAAGAAAGAAAGAAGGTGTAGAAAACAATAAAATTCTGATGAATCAATGGTGTAAGTAAATAGACATTCTGTGTTCACTGATCGCAAGACTCACTGCCGTGAAGAAGTGAGCTTTGCTGGTTGGCCCTATAGACGCAGTAGGGCTTTTCAGGAGGTGCTAGCGGTGAAGAACCTGCCTGCCAATGCAGGAGATGCAGGTTCAGTCCCAGGGTTGGGAAAATCCCCTGGAGGAGGGCATGGCAACCCACCGTAGTATACAACCTCCCACAGACTCAGTGCCTCCCCAATCATGCTGCCGGGGCGCCAGTCAGATCTCGACAAACTGAATCCAAAATGTGTATGTCAAGGCCAAAGACCCCAAAGAGCCAACACGGTACTGAAGAAGAGCAAATTTGTAGGACTCACACCACCCGGCTTCAAGACCTACCATAAGCTTTCAAAACTCAGGATAGGGACTTCCCTGGTGGTCCAGCAGCTTAGACTCACCCTCCCAATGCAGGGGTCCCAGGTTCGATCCGTGGTCAGGGAACTAGATCCCACATGCCATAACTAAGAGTTTGCATGCTGCAACAAAGATTAAAGATCCCACATGCCACAAGTAAATAAATAAAAACAAATGCTTCATCAAGATAGTGTGATGCTGGTGATTGAGCAGACAAGTAGATCAAAGGTACAGGAGAGCTGAGAAATAGACCCACACAGAGTCAGCTGATTTAGACAAAGGAACACAGGCTGTTGAAGGGCAACAGGACAATCCTCTCAGCAAACGGAGCTGGAGAAAGGGATGCCCAGGAGCAAAAAGCATTTTAAAGAATCTGGTCACAGATCTTACACTTCTCACAAACATTCAGATGCTAAGTCAAAATGGATCTTGGACCTAAATGCAGAACAGAAAGCTAAAACTTCTACAAGTACTTATCAGCGTTAAGAAATGCCTAGGACCTGGGCTTCCTGGGTGGCTCAGATGGTAAACAAAGGAAGTGTTAGTTGCTCAGTCATGTCCAAATCTTTGTGACCCCGAGGACTGGGTCTCGCCAGGCTCCTCTGTCCGTGGAATTCTCTAGGCAAGAATACTGGAGTGAGTAGCCATTTCCTTCTCCAGGAGATCTTCCCAACTCAGGGATCGAACCTGGGTCTCCTGCATTGTGGGCAGACTCTACCGTCTGAGCCAGAATCCGCATGCAATGCAGGAGTTCCGGGTTTGATCCCTGGGTCAGGAAGATCTCCTGGAGGAGGGCATAGCAACCTGCTCCAGTACTCTTGCCTGGAGAATCCCATGGACAGAGGAGCCTGGTGGGCTACAGTCCCTGGGATCGCAAAGAGTCAGGCATGACTGAGCGACTAAGGACAGCACAGCAGGACCTGGGAGGAAATGCTTGGAAAACAATTATCAGACAAAAGACTTGTCTTCAGAGCATGTGAAGAAGTATTATAACTCAGTAATGAAAAAGATACACAACTCAGTAAAAAACAAAAAGCATTTGAGAGACGAATAAGTAGGCTCCTGACAATGTGGTCACATCACCTGTCATCAGGGGAGTGCAGCCTCCCACCACAGAGAGAGCAGACACCAGGGGGAGAGACTGTGGGGGTCTTCACAGCATCTCGGTGTTTGTGGACACCTCCTACCTGGAAGACCAGCTGGTGTGGCTCTACCTTGGTCTCCTACCTTGCTCCTACTGTTGTTGAGTCGCTCAGTTGTGTCCGACCCCACGGACCGCAGCACACCAGGCCTCCCTGTCCATCACCAACTCCCAGAGTTTACTCAAACTCATGTCCATTGAGTCAGTGATGCCATCCAACCTTCTCATCCTCTGTCATCCCCTTCTCCTCCCACCTTCAATCTTTCCCAGCATCAGGGTCTTTTCCAATGAGTCAGTTCTTCGCATCAGGTGGCCAAAGTATTGGAGCTTCAGCTTCAGCATCAGTCCTTCCAATGAACACCCAGGACTGATCTCCTTTAGGATGGACTGGTTGGATCTCCTTGCAGTCCAAGGGACTCTCAAGAGTCTTCTCCAACACCACAGTTCAGAAGCATCAATTCTTCAGCACTCAGCTTTCTTCACAGTCCAACTCTCACATCCATGCATGACCACTGGAAAAACCATAGCTTTGACTGTACGGACCTTTGTTGGCAAAGTGATGTCTCTGCTTTTTAATATGCTGTCTAGTTTTGTCATAGCTTTCCTTCCAAGGAGCAAGCATCTTTTAATTTTGTGGCTGCAGTCACCATCTGCAGTGATTTTGGAGCCTAAAAAAATTTGCCACTGTTTCTACCTTTTCTCCATCTATTTGCCATGAAGTGATGGGACTGGATGCCATGATCTTAGCTTTTTGAACGTTGAGCTTTAAGCCAGCTTTTTCACTCTCTTCTTTCACCCTCATCAAGAGGCTCTTAAGTTCTTCACTTTCTGCCATTAGAATGCTCCTGGGAACATAAATGCTACAACCACCTTGTGGGAAGTAGCAACAGAACCTCACAGAATTAAGTATTGTCCTGCCCTGTGATTTAGAAAGATTCTTTAGCTACTTACCACCACCCCAAAACCAAAAACACTTGTCTACAAGGACTTATATGAACTTACTGAGAGCAGCTTTATTTGTATTACAGGGGAAAAAATGAAAGAAAACCTAAATGTTGGTTCATTATCAGAAAGATGGATTAACAAGTTGTGGTTCAGTCATGGAATGGAATTCCATTCAGCATTAAGTAGGAACAAAACTCTGACACTGGAAAGCAAACCAGCCCACCCCCCTGCCGGCCCCCACATGAAGACGCGGGGCTGACGAGGACTCGGGCTACAGGGAGGACCCCCAGCCTCTGTGAAGCAGAGCAGGAAGCCAGATGCCTCTGATCAGGGGCGGGACCCACTGGAAGGGACTGGGCTTTCTGAGAGCACACTCAGCGTGGGTGACCCGCGGCTGTGCGTGTGTCTCACGGGGGAGAGTTCACTCTCAAGATAGGTGTGCTGCACACCATTTAAGTTTTATCTAAAAATGTGAAGTATCTAGAAATACAGCCAATTCAGGCTGATGGCTCAGTGGATTACCATCCCACTCCAGGCGGGGTGTCTGGTGGTCAGTGTTCGCTTTGCTCCGACCCCGGCAGGCCCTGGCCGCCTGGAGGCCAGGCCCCACGGGGGAGCCGCAGGTGACCAATGGGTAAGGCGGAGGCCCAGGGCTCCGAGGTGGACAGGAGGTCCCCGCAGGCACTCATGCTGTGTGTGAGCCCGAGGGAAGCCCGGGGTCCACGAACACAATCGGTAACCTGCAACAGGAAGAGAAGAGTTTCACTGAGCCCAAACTGAAGACTATCATCCCGGAAACAGCTTCCCAGGCCACTCCGAGGGAGTGCTGCAGAGCAGTTCTGTAACTCGTTGGGACAAAGAACATCAAACAAGTCTGGGACGTGTCCCTTCATACCCACCCGGCTCCTCTGTCCATAGGATTCTCCAGGCAAGTGTACTGGAGCGGGTTGCCATGCCCTCCTCCAGGGGATCTTCCCAACCTGGGGATGGAACTCTCATCTCCTGCTTCTCCTGCATTGGCAGGTAGTTTTTTTACCGCTAGTGCCTCCTGGGAAGCCCTATATCCCTTTAAGTTATCAAAAAAACAGACCGGCTCATACAGAGCGAGTCAGCGTGTCCTCAGCACCTGAGAGGGAGTCTTATTGTTAAAGAAGGGCCAGGAGGGGAAGCATTTAACCTTTATTTTTAACATGGACATTCTTTGTTTTCAGTTCAGTTCAGCCGCTCAGTTGTGTCCGACTCTTTGCAACCCCATGGACTGCAGCACGCCAGGCCTCCCTGTCCATCACCAACTTCCAGAGCTTGCTCAAACTCATGTCCACCGAGTCAGTGATGCCATCCAACCCTCTCATCCTGTTTTTATTTATTCATTTTTTTTGGTTGTGCTGAGCCTTCGTTGCAGCCCAGGCTGCTCTCTAGTTGCGGTGCTCCGGCTTCCCATTGCGGTGTCTTCTTTTGCCCCAGACCACGGGCTCTAAAGCACGCGGGCTTCAGCAGCTGTGGCTCTGGGCCCGAGAGCGCAGGCTCAGCAGTCGTGGAGCACGGGCTTAGTTGCTCCGAGGCATGTGGGATCTCTAGGACACAGCGATCAAACCCGTGTCTCCTGTATCAGCAGGTGAATTCTTTACCACTGAGCCGCCAGGGAAGCCCCGGGCATTCTTCCCTTCTGGTTGGTGCGCCCTTTCCTTTAATAATTAAACCAGATGTACAATGTATGTTTGCTGGGCCACAAACAGGCTATTCCTGTTAGCATCAAGTTCAAGTTAACTCGGGAGGATATATGTGTATGTATAGCTGATTCACTGTGCTGTACAGTAGAAATTAACATTGTAAAGCAACTACACTCCAATAAAAATCAATTTTAAGACAAGTTTACTCAGGTAAAAGCGAGAATGACTTCCTAGCTCCTCAGTCCGTGAGCGTTTCTTTTATCACCGGCTGCAGTGCGCCAGGTCACTGTGGCTTCCAGAAGGCTCCCTGCTCCTTGGAGAGGGTGGGGGCCTGCAGAAGGGAAAGACAGACAACCCGTGCCCAGGCTGGAGTCTGGGGGCGTGTCTGCCTCCTGGGTGAGGTTGGGGCCCTGGGGATCTTCCTGCTGGGGTTGGCCTCACCCCTCTCCTGGGGCTTGGGGTGGGGAGACAGGGGCACCAGATGCCTTCCCACCTCCGGGAGAGTTCTGAACCCCAAGGTTGTCTGCCAGGACAGCCAGAACAGTCAGCCCCTGTCCCTAAGCTGCAGGTCTCTGCCCCCCGCCTCACCGCCCTGGGCCTGGGCTCTGAGGGGACGAGTGCTGGGTGGGGAAAAGACAACAGATGGAGCTGTGAGGGGGTGGGGATGGGGGCGTCAGACGGCAGGTGACGGGGCAGGGATGCGGGCGTCAGATGGCAGGGCTGCTCTGCATAGCAAGAATGCTGGGGAGGGCAGAACGGAAGCCTCGGCTGGTCTCGAGCCGCCCCCCCCCCCCCGTTAGAAGTGCAGTGACCTGCTCAGGGAGATGCGTCCCCAGCTGGGGCGCCGTTGGGAGCAGGGCCTTGGGTGGGGAAACCGGCGCTGCTGCGGCAAGCAGGTTCGCGTGGGCGCGGCTAGCGGCAAAGGCGTCCAGGCCCGGCCCTCAGCCTCGCAGCCCCGGGCCCGGCCGAGCTCCTCTGGAGGAAACTCACCCTGATTTGGAAGGCATTTCTTTCATCCTGGTGGCTCAGCTGATAAAGACTCTGCCCGCAATGTGCGAGACCTGGGTTCAATCCCTGGGTCAGGAAGATCCCCTGGAAAAGGGATAGGCTACCCACTCCAGTATTATGGCCTGGAGAATTCCACGGACTGTATAGTCCATGGGGTCGCACAGAGTCGGGCACGACTGAGCGACTTTCACTTTCGTCTTTGGAGTCAAGCCCCTGGGAAGGAGGAGGGGACGGCATGTCAGGGCGGCGAGGATGTGAGGGACAGAAGAGCAGGGGTGGAGGGCCGGGGGCCTCCAGGTGGGCTTGAGGGGGCGTCACCTGGACCCCTTCCCCAGCAGCCGTGGCCGGACATGAGGCCTCTGCCTGCAGAGACCCGGCTCCTGTGCTCAGAGCCCCCTCCCCCTTCTGCAGGGGGCAGGCAGGGGCGAGCCGCCTGTCTCCCCTGGGGCCCCTGACCAGGGACCCCTCCGCCGCCCTGCGCCCACTACCTTGGCCCCTGCGGGGTGTGGCTGTGTCCTGGAGACCTTGACTTTGACCTTCAGCAACAGCGCCCGCAGCCCCTGGCTCAGTCCTCCTCCCCCGGAAGCCTCCTCCACAGCTGGCTCCTGCTCTCTGCTCCAGCTCAGGCCTGCGGGCCGGGGTGTAGTGCACCCTGAGGGCCCCGTGCCCAGCTCGGGCCTCCCCTCCACACCCTCTGAGCCTCACTCAGCCTGTCCCTTTGGCCTGGAGTGACCGCTGGGCCAGGGGCAGCCTGGCAGATCCAGCACCCCTGCTCCTTCGGGTCCTGAGGTCACTGCAGAGCGTCCGTGACCACGACCTGGGCTGTCTGTCCTTGCAGCCTGGACGGTGTCCAGCAGAGTCACGAGCAGAGCCCCGAACTTCCAGTCCCTCCGACTTGGGAGCCAGGGCCCAGCGATGTTCTCGGGCCAGGCGCTCACCTGGACTCCAGTGGGGTGTGGAGAGGGGTTCACGGGGGACCCCACTTGCCTGGATCAGGCCCTCTCCTCCAAGTTCACTACGTGCTGGGCCTGCAGCAAGCCCCCGAAGCCCCCAAGCAGCCCTTTTGCTCAAGACTAACTCACAACTTTGCTAGAAATGCAAGTCCCATGCCCACCCTCCAGGCAGAAGATACAGGGCAGTAAGTCCCCTTCTCAGGAACCTTGACACTGCAAGCTCTCAGAGGTGCAGATGTCCGTTCTGTCAGCGTCCGGCGTGAGCCAAGGCAGCGCGCCCTCTGTCTCCTGTTGCTGACGACCCTTCAGCTCTACCGTCTCCCCTCCTCTGTCTCCTCCCGCCAGTAACGCTTCTTGATGTTCACTCGATGCCAGCCCTGTATGCCAGCTGCTGGTACGTACTACCGCACTTTTCAAGGCGCTATGTGTACTTAAGGTTGACATGTTTTTGTTTGTTTTTTATGTACTATTTGTGTAAAGAGTATTATAAAGGGCTTCCCTGATAGCTCAGTTGGTAAAGAATCTGCTTGCAATGCAGGAGACCCCGGTTCCATTCCTGGGTCGGAAAGATCCGCTGGAGAAGGGATAGGCTACCCACTCCAGTATTCTCAGGCTTCCCCTGTGGCTCTGTTGGTAAAGAATCTGCCTGCAGTGCAGGAGACCCCAGTTCGATTCCTGGGTTGGGAAGATCCCCTGGAGAAAGGGACGGCAACCCACTCCAGTATTCTGGCCTGGAGAATTCCCAGGACAGTATAGTGTGTATATATAGACTGTATATTTGTGTGAAGAGTATAAGCCTATCACAGTACAGAACTATGTAGCCATTGTGTGGACTACAAACGTGCTCTCGGAACGGAAGCTGTTCGTGTGCAGGGGACTTACTGTATGAGGTGAGGTGGGTCCGTCTCTGCAGGCTCAGCTTCCAAGGTGCCCAGCGCAGCCCTGCCAGGGTGCCCCCAGCTCCCCGTGCGGGGCTCCTGAGCCAGCACACGGCCACCCTCCCGAGGGAGCTGGTGCCCGGGGACCCTCACCCAGGCGGGGATGGCACAGGCGCCTGCCGGGAGCTGCTCGGTGGAGCCAGGAGGCCGGGCTGAGTCACGGAGCCCCGGCGGCTTTGGGGAGCAGCACCCAGAGTGCCCAAGGGGGGCTGGGTGTCCGCGGAGGATGCCCGACTGAGGGGCGGGCCGGGAGGCGCTGTGGGCGTACAGGTGTGAGGCTCCCACGGCCTCCCTGCCCGACACGTCAGCTCAGGCGCCTGCCGGCCGTCCTCCCGCAGCCTCCAGGCCGATGGCTGGTCTGAACGTGTCCCTCTGCTTCTTCTTTGCCACCTTCGCCCTCTGCCAGGCGGCCAGGAGGGCGGCCAAGGCCCTGCTCCCCGGGGGCGCCTACTCCCACTTTGCCCGGGAGGCAGCGGGCACAGCCCAGCTGGGGGCCTGCTGCCTGGAGATGCGGATGCTGGTGGAGCTCGGGCCCTGGGCGGGGGGCTTCGGCCCCGACCTGCTGCTGACCCTGGTCTTCCTGCTCCTCCTGGTGCATGGGGCCACCCTGGACGGGGCCTCTGCCAACCCCACGGTGTCCCTGCAGCGCTTCCTCCTGGCCGAGGCCTCCCTGCCCGGCACGCTGCTGGAGCTGGCGGCACAGGCGCTGGGCGTGCAGGCGGCCGGCGCCCTGACGCGGCTCTACTGGGCCTGGGGGCTCAGCGACCTGCACGTGCTACAGAGCCTCATGGACCCGCACTGCAGCTCGGCGCTGCGCACGGCCGTGCCCCACGGCGCCCTGCTCGAGGGCTCCTGCGCCTTCCTGCTGCACCTGGCGCTCCTCCGCCTCCAGGGCAGCCGCGCGGTCCACAGGGCGCCGGCTGTGGCCCTGCTGCTCACTGCTGCGGCCGGCACAGGTGAGACCGGCCGCCCGTGCCCGGGGCCGCGTGGCCACCCAGGAGAGGAGCTGCAGGCCAGCATGGGGCCTGGGGTGGCCATCGCCTGGGCACCTGCTGGGGTGGCGGCCAGCCAGGCGGGACTCAACGTGCTGGGCAGGGACGGGACCCTAGTCGGACAGTCCTTCCCAGCTGGGTCTGTCCGCACCCCGAGCTGCTCCTGTTCATCCTGGGAAGCCGACGCCTGAAGCGAATGGGGGGTGGGGAGGGGGGCTACCGCTTCTTTGGGGCCCAGGCTCTGGTCTGGAAGCTCCTGTGTCCTTGGTCACCCCTCCTGGAGGCCCGGGGCTGCTGTTTCCTCCTCACCCCCTGCTGTTGCCTGCTGGGCCCACCTGTCACTGCGAGGTAGCCACCCCAGTTCTCCCCTCCTCCCGCCTCCCTCGTCTCCTCCCTCCCCACCTCCCCTCCCTCCTGCCCTCCCTCCTCCCTCCTCCCCACCTCCCTCCTCCCTCCTCCCCACCCACTCCCCCTTCCTCCCTCCCCACCTCCCTCCTCCCTCCTCCCCACCCACTCCCCCTTCCTCCCTCCCCACCTCACTCCTCCCTCCTCCCCACCCACTCCCCCTTCCTCCCTCCCCACCTCCCTCCTCCCTCCTCCCCACCCACTCCCCCTTCCTCCCTCCCCACCTCACTCCTCCCTCCTCCCCTCCCTCCTCCCCTTCTCCCTCCTCCTCTTTTCCCTCCTCCCTCCTCCCCTCCCTCCCCGGCTCCCTCCCTTGCCCCTCCTCCCTCCTCCCCTATCTGGGATCTCCCCTGCACATCCAGGCCGAGCCTGCTGACCAAGCTCCCGTGGGCCCCTGAGCCCCTGTGGAAGCCGCCCTGGCTCCCGCCAAGGTGCAGGCCCAGCTCTGACCCTGCCCAGGGGAGTCTCTGCCCGCCGGTCCTGTTGGAGGCCCTGGGGCTGAGGGACGCTGGCGCTGCTCCACGTGGCCCCCGCTGGCCCCCCACGCCCCTCTCCGCTGCTGTTTCTTTGTTCTGCCAAGTCTCTCTCCTCGCTGTTCCTGTCTCTCCATCTGTGTCTCCCCACCTCCCTCTCTTTCTACGATGCCCTCCCGCGGGCATGGGGTGTGCAGAAGATGGCTGGGGAGCCGAGTCCACGCAGGGGTGAGAGGTTGGGAGACCCTCCTGTCCAGCTGCTGCCTGACCTCTGGGCGCCCTGCCTCCCGGTGTCCCCGTGGCACAGGGGGATGGAGCCAGGCCGCCCCCCCAGGCCTGCCCGGGCGACTGCCGGATGTGGGGTGGGTAGTCCCGCGGGCGGCGGCACAGGCGGGCCAGGACTGATGTCTGCACTTCTCTGCAGCCGGGCCCCTGACGTCCGCCTTCCTGAACCCTGCGCTGGCCGCCTCGGTCACCTTCCGCTGCTCGGGGCACAGCGTGCTGGAGTACGTCCAGGTGTACTGGCTGGGCCCCGTGACAGGTGAGGGGCGCCGGGGGTCCTGGGGCTCCCGGGGGTCCTGGAGGCAGGGGCAGGCCGGCCCAGTCTGTTCTCTGGGGACAGGGGCAGCCCACAGGGCGTCCAGCTTGCTGGCTGGGGTCAAGGCGGAGGCTGCTCCTGGGGCCTCCCCCAGGGTCCCCGGGAGGAGGACCTTGCAGGGAAGCTGGAGACGTGGGCCTTTGGAATAGAGCGTTTTGGCCCCAATCCACGTGGGCGCTGGCTGGACGGGGTGGGGCTGTCCTTCAGAGCTCTCGCTGGCCCAGGGACCACAGCGAAGTGAAGGCTGGGGACAGCAGGGCCACTCACCTGAACCCAGGCAGGCGGGGGAAGCCTCGCCCTCTCTGCGGCTGCAGCCTCCCTGCCCCCTACCCCCGGGCGTCCGGGGCTTGCGGGTGCATCAGTCCCATCCCAGCCCGTCCCCCCTGTCCACCGTGTGTCCCCCGAGAAGGACAGCAGTCACACGGCGTTGGGGTCCACTCTGCTCCAGGGAGACCTCGTCTTAACGTAACTACTCACACCCGCCGAGACCCTATTTCAGGCAAAGTCCCACTGTGAGGTCAGGGAACGACCTGAATCCGGGGAACACCGCTCCAGCCTGTGACCCCACAGCTGCTATGGCGACACTGGTGCCGTCAGGACCCCTCTGGGAGCTGCGAGGGGCGGAGGCTGGGGGGCCAGAACCCGTGTGCACACACCGGCTCAGTTCAGGCAGGAGGCCTCCCGCCCTCGGGGGGACGAGAGTTGACCAGCTGGGGGTCCAGGGTCCTCCACTCCGGGAGCTCCGGGCAGAACCTGGAGGCCCCACCCCCTGACCCCCGGCCCCCTTGGTCCCACCTCCACGCTCGCCACCCCGTGGACGACATGCTAGCGTCAGGAGACGGCCCCGAGAGGAAGGGCTGAGACTCAGGCACTTGTGCCCAGAACATGGGGCCAAGAGCATGGTCAGCAAGTGCACACGGTTCTGGGTCCCCACCGACCTCCGGGGGGTCGGCCCCAAGGGGAGCGGACGCTGGCAGGAGCCGGGCCAGGGCAAGACCTGGCCCCGTCTGCAGGCGCCTGTCCACAGATGGTGAGGGGCGCGGCATCGGGGGGTCTCAGGCCCGGGGAGCCCCCAGCTTCCGTGCGACCCTGGCTCTCCCACAGGCATGCTCCTGGCCGTCCTGCTGTATCACGGCCGCCTCCCTCGCCTTTTCCAGAGGAACCTGCTCTACAGTCAGAAGAGCAAGTACCGGGTCCCCAGAGGGAGGCCTGTCCTGGGGCCTGGAGGCAGCCAGACGCCTGAAGAGCGGAGCAGAGGACGGGGGCCCCGGTAGTGGGGGAAGGGGGGCAGCCACTGAGTTCCAGCCACGCCGGCTCCGTCCCCGTGAGCAGGGAGCTAGGGCCCAACCATGGCTGGACCCGGGGGCTCCCTGAGCTGAGGGCAGGGGGCAGACCTCCAGCCCCTTCCTCCCCAGAAACCACAATAAACCGTTCCTAAGACCTGCCGTGTCCCTGGGCCTGACAGGCTGGTGAAGGGCAGGCCGAGTGAGGCGGGGCGCAGTGCCGCCTGCCCTTCCCTTCGCAGGGGTCTCTGGTGCCTCTTCTATACAGTCATCCTTCAGTCACTCAGTCGCATCCGACTCTTTGTGGCCCCATGGACTGCAGCACGCCAGGCCTCCCTGCCCATCACCAGCTCCCAGAGCTTACTCAAACTCATGTCCATTGAGTCAGTGATGCCATCCAACCATCTCATCCTCTGTCATCCCCTTCTCCTCCTGCCTTCAATCTTTCCCAACCAAAATCAAAGGTAAGACCTAGGAGGAGAGGCCACGGTCCAGGATGAGTCCACCCTTGAGGTGGACTGTCCCACTGCTGGTGACTGGTCAGCCTGGACACACCCCAGCGGGCAGCTGCTGGGGACGGTCAGGGTGATGGCTGGAGCCCGCGGCTGCAGGGGACACAGGATACCAAGCCCCACCCCCCCCAGCACCCTGCCGCCCTGAAGGCCCTCATGGCCAGGCACGCACAGCGGGGCCCTCAGTGCAGACCGCGGGTTTCCCCAGGCTTGGGGGAGCCCCCAGCCATCTTCTCCCCAAAGACCAGAGCTCACCTGGAATCTCCCACCCCCAGAGAACACAGCCCCTCAGCTGGGGGTTCCTGCAGCCCCGTCCGGACAGTGAGGCTGGTAGGGAGCCCAGCCCAGGGCCCCACCCTCTCCTCGGGCGAGAAGGACAAGAGGGAGAAGCCAAGCAGAGGCCCTGGGTGAGCCCACCCACCAGGGGGCTGCCTCGTGGGGGCACTGTCTGCCTGCACCAGCTCTGGTGTGGGGGCAGAGAAGGGAGACTCCTTCCCACTTCCTATGGCTGCCCGCCTTCACGATCCGCTCCCCCACCTGCCCGGGCAGCGAGGCTGCTCTCTATGGGCTCCGTCTCCTCTCCACCCTGCTGTGGCCGCCTGGGACGGGGAGCGGGCCTGGGTCTCTGAAGGCCCCCTGGGAGAGAGACGCAAGGGCGGTGATGCGATGGGGCTCCTCTCCTGGGGGTTCCTGGAGCCCCCTCCCCCGGGGGTCAGCACTGGGAGGACGGCCACTGCAGCAGCCGCAGGGGTGAGGTCGTCACCCTGGGTGGAGAGAGGGGTCCTCACTGGCAGCAGCAGGACCGGTGGTGGGGGGCAGCCGCTCAGCTACCCCCACAGAAAGGCCCTACAGCCCCTGCACAAGGCTTCCAGGACAGGGGCCCTGCGCACCCAGGCAGTGAGCTGTTCAGTGAGTGAGTTCAAGAAAAGCACTAACGTGGGCATTGCAATACACGATAGCACTGGGCTATTAGAATTATTCCAGGAGTTTGGAATCTCTTTTGAAAAAGGTCAACATTGCAAAGCAAAATCCACCAGCTTGGAAAGAAAAATTAAATTTAAGGATCACGTTATTACACAGAAAAGAACACAATGTTCATATGAAGCTTTGATGAACCAGTTACTACGTGGACGATAACTCAAAATTAACTTTGGACGACAACTTAAATTAACTTTGGATGACAACTTAAAATTAACTTTTCAGTAAAATTGAAGATAGAATGATAAAAGTGCACAAAGAGCTGTTTGAAATTACATGCAAATCATGAATCAGTTTCTTTATGGTCTCCAAAAGCTATAGGAAATATGAAAGTGACACTGCAAAGATTTACATTTAAATTCAAACTTTCACAAAACTGATTTGTATGAAGGGTTAAATCTTTTCAGGAAAATTGCTCTGAAAGAATTGTTGTTCAGTCGCTAAGCTGTGTCCAACTCTTTGTGACTCAATAGACTGCAGCATGCCAGGCTTCCCCATCCTTCACCATCTCTCTGAGTTTACTCAAACTCATGTCCACTCATGTCCACTCATCCACTGAATCAGTGATGCCATCCAGCCATCTCATTCTCTGGCATCCCCTTCTCCTCTGCCCTCAATCTTCCCCAGCATCAGGGTCTTTTCCAATGAATTTGCTCTTTGCATCAAGTGGCCAAGGTATTGGAGTTTCAGCTTCAACATCACTCCTTCCAATGAATATTCAGGGTTGACTTCCTTTAGGATTGACTGGTTTGATCACCTTGCTGTCCAAGGGACTCTCAAGAGTCTTCTCCAGAGTCTTCTCTTCTGAAAGAATCATCAGCTCTAAATGTCCTAGAACTTACATTTCAAAGTAACTAGGAAGTACCCCCATGCTCTCACAGCCCATTCATACTCTGAACAGTCCCAGCAATGGTTCCATCAGCAGAAAGATCCTTCTCGAAGTTGAAAATCGTTAGAAATGATTGCAATCCTATATTTGTCCAGAGTGACTAGTACTGCTTTAAACTCGATTAACGGAAGATGAAGTTGCCAAATGTATACATTTTAATTAGCTAATTAATAAATTTTCAGAAAAGGGATTCAGGAAAGTTGGACAATCAATCAAAATCTCTTGTGAATGAAGTATAGTAAGTCCCCTACATGCAAGCAGGTTCTAAGTGTGCTCATAAGCCCACCAGAGCTGGCCTAGGTACACAACTAACACAGGCCGCTGTATGGTACTGGACTGGGGCAGGGCTTCCCTGGGGCTCAGACGGTAAAGAATCCGCACAGCGTCTGGCTACAGGTGAGAGGGGCCGCCCTCCGCTGAGGCCCCAGAGGCGGCCCTGGAACCGTCTCTGCACCCCTTTCTCTCCCGCCCCCTCTGCTGGTCTGAGCAGTCCGTGCTGAAGGCAGGGAGTGATCAGGGTGGTTTTGGGAGGGGCTCTTGGATGACTCTGGTGGGGGGCGCTCTGGTGGGCCGGGCCTACCTGCGTCCACCTGTGGCTTCCTGGGCTGCAGACCCCAGGCCCTGCATCCAGGCCGGCTCCAGAAGGGGCTCTCATCTCTGGACCATTGCCCCCTCCCTCTCTCCGGCCCACTCCCCACTCATCCCAGCTGCCGAGACGGAGGGTCCTCTGGAGAGGAGTCTGTGTCTGCAGAGAGGACCCCGGAGCAGCCCCACCCCAGCAGCACTTCAGCCCCTAGAGCTGGTTTCTCCAGCACCTCTAGGAGAAACCGCTGCTTCTGGAGCTGGGGCTGGAGAGGCTCGGGGTGAGCCTGGAGTATCCGCCTCCCCGCCTTCCCCCAAAACACAGCCACACTGGCGGGAGTGTGTCAGAAAGACAAGGACCCCGCCGACACGGTTCCTCAATGGCCAAGACTGGGACAAGCTGGGCAGCAACAGCAGCAAACTCCTCACAGAAAACAAACGTCAGGTCACCAGAGGGGAAAGGTTGGGGGTTTGGGATTAACGTACTCACACTACTGTACGTAAAAGAGATAACAACAAGGACCTATCGTAGAGCACAGGGAGCTGCACTCCGTATTCTGTGACAACCTCAATGGGAGAGGAGAAGGGGCTGAAAAAGAACAGATGTGTGCATGTGCATAGCTGAGCACTTGCATCTCCCGCTGGACCCACAAAGCCGAGGCCAGAGTCAGCGTCCGCTCCTGGAAGGACCCACTTGTAGTCTATGGGGCTACAGGGCGTCAGTCTGACTTGTCAGCATTGTGGGGTCCTCCCCTGGGGAGCCTGCCCCCAGCCGTCAGGGTGCAGGAGGCCGTGTCTGGACTCAGCCCATCTCTGCGTGGCTGCGGAGTCCCCATGCCCACTCATGTTATGAGCCCGGGGGGCCACCTTATGCAAGAGCACCAGGATAGTCAATTCCAAGCACCTCTGATCCTGGAAGGGGTACTTCGATTGGGTGTTGAAATGTCCTAGTTTAACGCACCCCTTAAATTTCCAAAGCGATTTGTGTGGGTCCTAAGAGACCAGTTTCCCGTTGCCCATCTGCCTGATTGTATGGCCAGGTTACTGGCCACCACACACTAGTCAGTAAAAACCCAACACAGAGGCAACAGCATGTAGTTCAACCGTGAGCCGATTCGCTTTCACCTTCTTTGATCAGACTGTGACCATGCAAGAGGATGCTGTCCACTCCCCTCGGACTGCCGGAAACCCAGCAGGCCCTGCTGTCTGAGAGCTGCTCGTGGGCACCGCTCACGTGGCGGTGGTGTCTGGCAGCCCCTCAGAGGATTCCAAGGCCACTGTACGGGGGACTAGGCTCCCTGTTCATGAACGTCCCCTGAGAGCACGCACCTGTCCTGTTCATGGACATCCCCCGGGAGCATGCACCTGTATAAATAGGTAAATAAAACTCCCGTCTCATTCAGGAACTCTTCCAGTCACTTACCTCCCCACTGGCGAGTCTGTGGCATCCCATGGGATGTTCCATAATTGCTCTGTGCCCCTGGGTCGGGGAGGGGTCTCCATCAAATCCGATGCCGGCTAGTGGGCCAGCCGTCTCAAACGGAACCACTGGGGGGCGCTCACTGACTCCTGCCCTAAGGTTCTTCCTGGGCTCCACACAGGGCAATAGTTCCTGTCACTTTATGATTCAATTTATCCTTCCTGCGCTCCAGCCTATAACGGGACATAGTGAACCTGGAGATCCTCTTTTGTCCATCAGGCATCCTATACGCCTTCATATTAATGACGTCTGTGGGCTGGACCACCTCACTGACCCCCATTTGGAATGTTCCATCGACGTCGGCTGAAGGGTGGGTTTCCAGGCCTCCTGTTGTACAGGATGAGGTAGGGGACGCGCCCCCAGTCACACATAGACCGTCTTCCCAGAATACGTTCAGCTACAGCAGGTGCAAACACTGTCCATGACGTCTGTTCACACTTGACAATTTTCATCCAAGCTTTCACCCCAGTCTCATCAGCTCTTGCCTTCCTGTCTCCTCTAGTCTAACGTTCACTTCTGTTGGGGTGTCACCCGCAGCTGTTGGAACCACAGGGCACAGGGCTTCCCATCAAGGAATCCTAGAAGTGACTCGTCTCCGAGGTGACACCCTCCACCCCAAGTTTCTGAAGATTCAGGGCCAAGACACACGCTTTTCTCCACTAAAAGAGTTTTGATTTTCTCTTAGGAGGTAAGTGCTTCAATATTACTCCATTTGTGGGAAGAGTAATTACAGTATCTTGTTGCAAACAAGGGTAATAAAATAATGCAGACCCACAGCAAGAATTCTATCTTCTAAAATCATTTTGATGTTTTTCTCTTTCCGTTTTATTGCTATCATTTAAGTGATCAAATGACATCTCATATGCAGACCTGATAGAATTATAATTCTTAGGGTAATGAAAGAGGAGAATGAAAAAGTTGGCTTAAAATTCAACATTCAGAAAACTAAGATCATGGCATCTGGTCCCATCACTTCATGGCAAATAGATGGGGAAACAGTGGAAACAGTGACAGACTTTATTTCGTGGGCTCCAAAATCACTGCAGATGGTGACTGCAGCCATGAAATTAAGACACTTGTTCCTTGGAAGAAAATCTATGACAAACCTAAACAGTGTATTATAAAGCAGAAACATCACTTTGCCAACAAAGGTTCATCTAGTCAAGCTATGGTTTTTCCAATAGTCGTGTATGGATGTGAGAGCTGGGCCATAAAGAAGGCTGAGTGCCAAAGAACTGATGCTTTTGAACTGTGGTGCTGGAGAAATTCTCCAGCATTGGCAGGCAGGTTCTTTGCCACTAGCGCCACCCGGGAAGCCCACTGGCAGTAATATTAGGTCACAGGGGGACCAAGGCCAGCAGTGTCTGGACCCACAGGGCCATGCAGCAATCCAGGGAACGAGACAGGAGGAGTGCTGAAAGCCGCTGCTGAGTCGTTCAGGAGAAGAGTGCAGGTAGGATGGGCCCTTCCCTATCCTTTGCTCAGGTGGCAGTTTCCAGGGTGGGGGGATCCTCAGAATTTCATGTCTGAAAAGGAGTATCTGAGGAAGGCCACCCTGACCCCCATCATTCCCAGCCAGGGAGTCACTCTCAGGAGTCCCGGCCATGTCCCAAAGGTGGGGATATGGCTCAGGCTCCCGGGGTCCCTGCCAGGGATGGGGTGCTCCCCAGCCTCTGGGCCCCTGTGGTCTCCAGGGCTGGGGATCTGTGTGGGAAATAAAGCCAGACTCCAAGGGTCGGGTTCAACACTCGAATGAGCCTGAGGCTCACCTCTACTCATGTTCTTGGCCCCACCCATGTTAGGGGCGCCCTGAACCCGAGGATCCCAAGGTACGGGCGGGAACACTGCGGCCCGGGAGGAAGCCACCTGAATCCGCACTTGGGCAGCCAGAACACAGGACCACTCTCTGGACTGCGGGACAGTGGGCGATTGTACGGGGAGGTGGGTGCCGGCAGGCCCTGGCACACTGGGTCACGGCAGGCTGGGGACAGGGCCGCTGAGGGGTAAAAGTCGGAGGTGGGAGGAGAGGAGAGGGCAGACAGGCACTCCTGCTCCTGGGAGGCCAGGGGCCCGGGTATCAGGTTTGTTCCTCTTGAGGGACACGTCTCTGGAGAAGGCAGGGAGGGGCAGCTCACTGTCAGAGCGGTCCTCACGTGGGGGCTTAGAAGCCCCTAATGGACGCCAGCACAGTGATGCTGACTAGGTCCTGGGTTCATGCTGGGAGATCACCTCAGTCAGATCCCTTGCTGTGGTCACAATGTCTGTGTGTCCTCAAACTTCCAAAGTTGGAATCCTAACCTAGCCCAACTGGATGTGATGGTCTCAGGAGGTGATGAAGTCACAAGTGTGGAGCTCTCAGGAAAGGGATTGACGCCCTTGGGAAAGAAACGCCAGGGGGCTCCCACATCCCTTCCACCAGGGAGGACCCAGCAGCAGACAGTGATCTGTGAACCACGAAGCGGCCGTGCTGGCAGCTGGACCAGGTGGGGACCCGGAGGTCCACTTCCAGCCTCGGGACTTGCCCATTTGGAAGCCACCCCTCCTGTGGTGTTCTAACAGTCCTCCTCCCAGACAGGGGAAGTCCTGCACCTAGGGCCCAGGCTGGCGGGACGGACCCCCGACCTGAGCTGCCCGCGTGCCCTGGCTGGGTCTCTGCCGAGCAGGCTACTTTCACCCTCCGGTCTGGGTCACAGAGAGAAATCACATTCCCTCCGTAAATTAACTGAAACTTCAATCACAGCTGGTCACAACTGCGTGGTGAGACACAGGTATGCTGGGAGGCAAAGCCCGGGCCTCGGCCCCCTCCCCTCCAGTGCGGAGCCACCCCCTTTTTCTGGAGCCTGAACAGTCTTTGGGGAGCGGAGAGTGGGACCAGCCAAGTCCAGCCTCACCGAGCGAGAACCTCCCGGGAAGGAAGCGCTCGGGGCGGGGCCTATTCCTGGGTGGAGCCTAAGGGGTGGTCCTAAGGGGGCAGAGCCTATTTCCTGGGCAGGGCCTAAGGGGAAGGGTTTGTTCCTGGGTGGAGCCCAAGGGCGGGGCTTATTCATGGGTGGGGCCTAAGGGGCGGGGCCTATTCCTGGGCAGGGCCTGGACAGAGGGGCGGAAGCTAGAGACGAGGCGGGGTGAAGTGGGCGGCTCCCGTGGCCTGGCCTTGGGCCTTCTCACCGAGGTTCCGACCTCGCCCGCCCTCGAGGTCAGCAAGCTGAGCAGCCCCGAGCACAGTGACTCTGGCCTCCGCTCCAGCGTGCGAGGCGCAGTGTGCGAGGCGGGGCTGGGATCAGGGGTGTCCTTGAGACAGGACACAGCGTGATCGCTCAGGCAGTCCTGCCCCCCTGTTCTCCAGAGAGCACCCTCCTGGTTACAGGGTCACTCAGTTGCATCCGCCTCCTTGCTGCCGGGTCTCCTTGCTTCCTTCTGGCCCTCACACCTCTCCACACTGGAACCCGGGCACCCTCTCTGTTGGAGGCCCTCTTGCTTCCTCCTTAGCCACACCCCCTTCAGTGTCCCTCGGAGTCCCGTTGTCATCCCTCATCACGTTCGGAGTCCCCATCCTGGCCCACACCTGCCATTGTTGTCCCGACATCCCCCGTGCCACCCTGGCCTTGATCATGTCCCCCCTGGGCCCCCCAGAGCGGCTCCCTGTCCTGACCCTCACCCAGCGTCCAGCCGACAGCACAAGGCGGGGCCCACGTGCAGGGCGCCTCCCACTCCTCTGATGCACAGCCTTCCCCACCTTCAGAGCAGCCCCTTCGCAGCCCTGCCATCTTGTCTGGCCCACTTCCCCCCAGCCTCTCTCCTCTCCATTCCTCCATGGGGCCCCAGAGTGCAGCCTTGAGAGGCTCTGGGAGCACATTTCAGGGTCAAGTGCCAGGCACAGGGCAGGTTTTATCTGTGCATGCTGATAAACAAGTCAGCTCCATGGGTTTGTGTCCACCCTCAGGATGCATCCTCAGAGCCAGACAGAGGCTCCAGCCAGCTCCCTGCGTGGCCAGCGGCCCCTCCCCTCTGCGTGGTCTGACACCCAGCCCCCCACCGCCTGCTGAGCCCCAGTGTTGCCTCCAGTGGGCAGTGGTCTCTGGACCCGGTGGGAGGGCCTGGTCTCTTGCTCCTGATTCTCCAAGGGGACCAGCCCTGAAAGGTGACTCTGGGCGTCTCTGAGGCAGGGGTGAGGACGCAGCAGGCCAACGAGCCCACCCGCCTCCAGTGACTGTGCCACCAGCCTGAGCCCTAGGCCTCGTCTGTCCCTGGGCCTCTGTGAGGGAAGGTGCCCACGGCCAGCAGCACACGTCCTCCTGGAGTCAGAGTTGGGCCTCCGTGGCTGAGGGCAGAGGGCGGCACCAGCTGGGGAGGGTGGCTGGACTGGCTGTGCCGGGATGCTTTTCACTGCACACGGAGTGTGCTGGGACGGGGAGGCAGAGGGTCTGGCCCTCCCGGGTCACTTGCAGCTCAAGGTTGTCTTCGAAGGCGGTGTCCCCCTTCAGGAGCCCCTTCCCGAGGGACCGGTGGTCAGGGTTGAACTTGGTGGGGCAGATGTTGTCCTCTGCAGTTTCCGGGGCTTGGGGGCATGGAGGGCCAGGGCCCCACTTCCTCCTGCCAGCCAGCTGCTGCTCTGGCCAGCAGAGAGCCCCAAGAGGAAATGGGGGCAGGGGCTGTGACCGTGCTCTTGGCCTGATGAGAAGCTCTGTGCTTGAGCCACAGACAGGATGGCTGGGCTTGATCTCCCTGGCACCGGAGCGGTGGTCAAGGGCACTGATGCCGCCAGCAGCCTTGGCCACATAAACGGCTTCTCTAGTGGGCCATTCGAAGCGCCCCTGTGCCTGGCCCCAGAACAGCATGCCTGGTGCTAGAGGTGCGGTGGGGGCTGGGTAGGCCTGTGCCTCCTGGCAGGAGAAGACCCTAGGCCAGGCGGTGGGTGGGGCACCTGCATGGGCAGAGGGGGTTCCCACCAGCCGCGCTGACCGCCGTGTGGGCCCAGGGCCCTGCTGCAGTGTCACAGCCAGGACGTCGATCTCCCTCAGGTCGGGGCTGCTGGCCCGGCAGGAAGGTGGGTTTGGCCCGGGGCTCTGCCCTGCCCGAAGCCTGTCCGCCCTCATTCTGCCTGAACAAATCTCCCTGTGTGTCCTGGGACGCTGAGGTGGGGCCTGCCCCCCGAGGCTCTCAGGAGCAGCCGCCCCGCTGCCCTGGCCCAGCAGGAGCCCCCGGGTGGTCTCCTGCCCGGACTTCACGGTGCAGGTTTGTGCTGGTGCTGATCCACCCCCTCGTTTCCCCACCAGGCCCTCTGCCCCAATGGAGTGGACACGTCCTGAGATCCATGGAAGTCTGGGCGGGGCAGGGTCCCGGAGCTTCCTCTCAACCCTTGCTGACGACACACCTGCTCCTGCAGGTGTTGGCCTAGTGGATGCTCTGCAGGACCCCTTGCTGGGGGCCCTGTGGGCCCAACTGCCTCACCTCTCAGACAGGACGTGGCCGGCTCAGCAGCAGCGGGCGGTGGCTGCCGCCTGGCTGACCACAGGATGCAGGTTTCTGTCCACCTGCGCCATCACGGCAGACCCAGAGCCGCAGGGAGGTAGACAGAGACCCTGGTCACCACCTGCGACAGGACATCGCTGCCCACACTGCAGCCACTGTGGTCATTCCCCAGGCGGCAGCCACAGACACAGAGGTCGACAGCCTGGGGGCGGGGGGCGGTGTGGAAGCCTCAGCGGGCTTACGGCCAGGGTGCCCTGCTGGGTGGACTTCATCTGGACCACAGAGGCAGGCTGTGCTGTTCTCTCCCCCTCCCCTCCATCTTCCGCTCCCCCTTCCCCCTCCATCTTTCTCTCCCCTCGCCCACCTCCATCTTTCTCCCCCCCATCTTCCTCTCCCCTTTCCCCCCATCATCCTCTCCCACTACCCCATCTCCCTCTCCCCCTCCCCCACCTCCATCTCCCTCTCCCCCTCCCCCACCTCCACCAAGGGTTCCACCAAGGGCCCCTCCAGACTGTGGACCTGCCACCTCCCCTGCCCAGTGGGATGAGGGGCCCCAGCCCTGGCGCAGTGGCACCCTGCCAGGCAGGGGGTCTGTGGGGCCCTTTTCTGAGCCCCTCCACCCAAGGCTTCATCAGATCAGCTCAGGACCTTTGCCGGTCCACCCCTCCACCCTGTTACCCCATCTGCCCCAGACCATGTGACTCCTGGAAGGTCCCTCCTCCTGTGTCCCTGGGTGTGGGCTCCCAAACTCCTCTGGCCAGAAGAGCTGGTTCTGGTCCTTCCTCAAGAACCCCTGACCTCCACCCACTCTCGGGGACCCTCTGAGGGGCCAGAAGGGGTCCCAGGCTGGCCCTTGGGGTTCCCGGGTGGCAGGAGAGCAGAAAGGACCTGGGCCTGGGGGAGAGCAGGCTGAGCCATCGTCTGTCTGTCTGTCAGTGTCTCTGCCCCTCCTCCTGGCTCTGCCCTCATGCTCCCTGCTCGTCTCCTGGGAGGCTCCTTCTGTCTCTCTCTGCTAACCATCTTCCTCACTCTCGTCCTGTCCCTGTCACTGTCCCCCCTTTCTTTCCTCCACACTACCCAACCCCGCTGTCTCACCCCCATTCTCTCTTGCTTTCTCCCCATCTGTCTCTCCTTCTTTCCCATCTCTCACTTTTTTCTGTCCCAGAGACTGTCTCTGTCTACAGCAGCTCCTAACACCCAGGCTGAGGCCCTAGATGGCTCCTAGGACTTCACTTCTGGCCCTTGTGGATGCCCATGTCACCTGCCGATATAGAAGTTAACTGTCCCCCCACCTCTCCCTACACCTGGACTTGGAACTCAGGACCAGCTGCCCACACTCGGGCCTGGGCCAGGCCTGGGACCGACAAGGCAGCTGAGGACCAGCCCTCCCTGGCGGCAGCCCCCAAGATAATGGGGAGTGGGCCAGGGTGGGAAACAGCTGGCAGGGCCCATGGAGAGCCCCCAAGTGGAAAGCCCTAGAAAGCCACCTGGAAGACACCACAGGCGCTCCACCTCCCACTACGCGGCTGTGGGTGGCACAGAGCCCCAGTGGAGAGCTTTATTCTGGCCCCTGTGGGGCAGTAGCAGAAAGCTGGCCATCAGAGCCTCAGGCACCTGGCAGACACCCACCTCCCAGTGCCCCAAGTGTGCCAGGCTCTGAACGCAGCAGGGTCCCTGGGCTTGGCCCCGCTCAGGCCCCAGGCCTCCTCTCCTCATCCTTGTTCCACTTCTGCCCCAGGGGTGGGGGTGTTGCCTCCCCAGGCCCCATGCCCAGGTTGTCCTGCTGAGTTGAGCATCCTGAGAGTGCCCCCAGCCCACGGCCCACAGCGAGTTCAGGGCAGATCGTGGGGCTCCTTGTCTCTGGTCACTGGTCCCCCCAGCAGGGGGGCCCATGGCTCATCTCCTAGGTCAGGGTCACAGTCAGAGTGTCCTTGCTCTTGTGGGCCTTGACTCTGGGGGATGTGGTTGACACAGACGCCTCCTGGAACTCCTTGGCCACGAAGTAGTAGCAGATGGCGTCCAGGCAGCAGTTGGCATCTGAGAGTCTGCTAGTGATCTTGATGGCCATCTTAATGGCACAGGTCTCCAGGCCCAGGGCCACGTGCATGGTCAGCACCACGTGGAAGGGCAGGAAGCAGACCACGAAGATAACCAGGTTCGCCAGGACCATGCGAGAAGCTTTCCGCGTGGCTTCCGCCTGGCCCGGGTTAGCCTCGGGCCTCTGGGTCAGGGCAGTCACCACCTGCAGAGAGCAGAAGACCAGCACGGCCAGCGGCAGGTAGAAGCCCAGCAGTGAGAAGACCTCGGTGTAGGTGTTCTGCCCGGAGCGGACGGCGAAGCAGAAGCCACCGTTCTGCACGTCCAGGAACCAGCGGAGCGCCAGGGAGCCGAGGACCACCGCCCAGAGCGTGGCGCACAGGGCCGCGGCCTGGCCCGGGGAGCGGAGCCCGCGGGCGCGCAGAGGGTGCCGCACAGCCACGTAGCGGTCCACGGCGATGGCCATGACCAGGCTGATGCTCATGTACCTGTTGAGCAGGAAGGCGGCCTGGGAGAGCTGGCAGAGCGGCGTGTCCTGGGTGGTGTCCCGGAAGCGCAGGAAGAAGGGCAGGGCGCAGAGCAGGCAGAGGTCGGCCACGGCCAGGTTGGCCATGTAGACGCGGGCCTCCGTCCAGCGCGGCAGGCGCCAGCACAGCACCCAGAGCGCCAGGCCGTTGAGCAGCAGGCCCAGCGCCAGGAGCCCGCCCGTGTAGGTGAGAAAGACTTGCTTGACCGCTGGGGGCTCCCAGGAGCTGCAGTTGCTGTTATTCATGATCCCGGGGCTACAGAGGGGGAGCAGGGTGTGAGGTGGGTTAGGGCAGCAAGGGGACCCCAGGCCCCCCACCGCCTCAGGAGCCCCAAGTTCACCTGCCCAAGGAAGACACCCCGGGAAGCCCCGAGGCACCTGTGGGAAACCAAGGCCTTCAGAGGCCCATGGGCCTGAGATGGCTTGGGGAGCCAGCCCAGGGCTGGACCCAGGTCCCCGTGCCTGAGCCTGCCTCTGCAGGGATCTGCCGGCTGCTGGGCAGAGAGGACAGATGGAGTGCACAGTCCACCTCCAGCCCCAGCCACGCCGGCTCCACCCGATCTCAGGACGGGGACCCAGGGGTGGCCAGCCTCGCCCCAGCCCAGTGCCATTCTCACCAGGGGGGTTCATAGGCAACTGCAAGACAGGGACCCCAGGGAGCCCTGGAGTCTGAAAGCTGGTAGACTGAAGGGCCCGTGGGGTCCCAGGGCAGCTCACTGCCCCTCTCCACGTCCTCCGCAAACCTGGCTGCAGGAGGCACCCGCGTCCGACGCACTCCTGCTCCTCAGCAGGGTGGGTATCTCCCAACCAGGCCCTTCCTGGCTACTGAGGTCCAGGGCAGCAGGGGCCGCGGCTCAGGCCTCCAGAAAAGCCCAGCCCCTCTCTCCCTCCTCTGCTTTGTCCTCTTGCTGAGGGGATGGTGGTTGGGTGCCTGGTTCCCAGCCTCCCTCCCTCCTCCCCTCCAAGAGCCTCCCCAGCTGCCCTCAGGCCCACCTAGACTCGCCTGACGCCCCATCTGGCTCAGCAGTCCCCTGAGGTCCCTGTGGTCAGGGCTGCCCTGTGGTTCTGGTGGCCTCGGGGGTGTTGCTGGGTGGCCTCCGCCCGGTCGTCGTCAGAAGCCCCTACACGGCCTCACCCTCCACACCGCTCGTGCCCCTGCACACGCTCCATGACAGCCCAGGACTGCCAGGACCAGCTCACCAGGGTGCGGATGGACTTGGTCAGCGCTCTGGCGTTCCTGGTGTGGCCCCCTGAGCTGGGCAGCACCCAGAGGCGTGGGTGTCAGACATGTGGGACCGTGGAGCAC
The DNA here is from genome assembly GCA_015832495.2 of Alces alces. Taxonomy (NCBI): domain Eukaryota; kingdom Metazoa; phylum Chordata; class Mammalia; order Artiodactyla; family Cervidae; genus Alces; species Alces alces. The sequence continues at coordinate 112,761,661 of JADEYB020000031.1, read as the reverse complement.
GCCTGTGCGAGTGGCAGGCGCCCTCCGGACCCCTCCCACCCCCACTTTGGTTCCTCTGGCTGGAAGGGCCTGGAGGGGTGGGGGGAGAGGCCTTCCTCCCTCCATGAGCACCAGGCCCCCTGGGGGCTCCCTGACCTTCAGGCGAGGTTGAGAAGGGGGTTCAGTCCATTGGCGGGGAGCACCGTGGCCAGGCGGGGTGGAGTCTGCTCCCCTGTCCCCCCTCACACACAGGAAGGGGAGAAGCACCCAGAGGCGGCAGTATCAGGCTCATGGGTGCCAGGGTTGGAAGTGGGGCACTCATTTCCTGAGCCACAGCCCCCTGGGAATGTCCAGGCCACAGTCCATTAGGGGAGCTGGCGCACAGACCGCAGAGAGTAGGAGCGGAAATATTTCACCCAATTATCCCGTTAAATCCCTTCTGAATTTTAAGTGCCCATTTGCCAGCAATTCAAGTTTCACGAATGCTTCCACTGTGTGTGAAACCTCTCTCCTCATGTTTGAAGGATTCCGCTTGTTCCCTCCTTGGTCTGTGACCGCAGGCCCACACAGGCAGGCTCCCCAGACTCCAGAACCCACTGAGACAACTGCTGGGGTCCTCCCTGCCTGCCTGCCTGCCTGCCTGCCCCCCAGCCCAGAATGCTCGAGCCTGCTGGGAGCACCGGTGATCCTGCCACACGCGCCTCCGGGCCGTCTCCCCACCCAGGCGGCGTCCGGGACAGCCCCTCGTTACTCTGGGCAGCGAGGCCTGCAGCAGCGGACGGTCATCGCAGCCCAGGGCGCTGCCCGGGACGGCAGAGGGGGCAGGCCTGCCCCTCACCGCATGCCCTCTTCCCGGACGGCTGTCTCGGGGCTGTGTCCTGCTCCACACTCGTGGGGGTGTCAGCTTCAGTCCAGCCTCGTGTGGCCCAATATTTGAAGAGAGAAAGTTACAAAATCTAGCTGCCCTCTTTACATTTCCCCTTTTATAATGACTGTCAGGGAGAAGGACAGCAGCTCTGCGAGATTATCAGGGTGCACCTGACACTTGGAGGAAATGCCCTGTTCATGCGGCCTCTCCCTTGGGTTTGGGGGCTCAAGTCCCAAGGTCCAGCTCAAACAGCATGGGGTCCCCAGAAGCCATGGCAACCCACTCAGGTCCTGCCTGCCCCAGGTGAAGGCGCGGGGCCCCTGGGCAGGGGTGGGGGGCAGCCAGGGCTCAGATCGCTCAGCTGTGGGGGCACCGCCACTTCCTGCTGGGGGAGGCAGCTGTGGGCGGGGGGCAGCACCCCAGAGGCTGCGCTTCCTGCTCCCACAGCGGGGTGGGAAGCCACCCTCGGTGCGGCAGAGGTGCCTTTGTCAGTCCCACGCCCTAAGTGGGATCTGGGGCAGAGTGGAGTGCTGACCCCTGTTGTCCGGGCGCCAAGGGGTCCTCTGGAGCAGGGACGCCAACTTAGAAATAGCCCAGGGCCCGGGACGAGTTTCACAAAGTCGCGTTCGCTGTGCTAGGGCCCCCTCAGACCCCTTCTCTCCTAGCTTCAGACGCTGGTCTCAGCCCATGAGAGACTTCAGAGGCTCGAGTGAGGGGAGCCCAGGTCCCAGGATCACCCCAAGTTCCTCTGCATTCCGGCCCACGAGTGACGTCCTGGTGCCAGATCATCAGCCCCCACAGGGCTGTTCCTACAGGTTACCCTGCTGAGGTTCAGAACCCCGGCGCAGCCTTCACCTGCTGAGACCCCGTCACCCTCACCCTCTGAGACCTCGTCACAGCCCTCACCCCTCTAGACCCCATCACAGACCTCACCCTCTGAGACCCCCTCACCCTCACCCTCTGAGACCCCGTCACAGCCCTCACCCTCTGAGACCCCGTCACGGCCCTCACCCTCTGAGACCCCCTCACCCTCACCCTCTGAGACCCCGTCACAGCCCTCACCTCTGAGACCCCGTCACGGCCCTCACCCTCTGAGACCCCGTCACAGCCCTCACCTCTCTGAGAACGCGTCACAGCCTTCACCTCTGAGATCCCATCACAGCACTCACCTCTCTGAGAATGCGTCACAGCCCTCACCTCTCTGAGAACACGTCACAGCCCTCACCCCTCTGAGACCCCCTCACCCTCACCCTCTGAGACCCATCACAGCCCTCACCTCTCTGAGAACGCGTCACAGCCCTCACCCTCTGAGACCCCCTCATCCTCTGAGACCCCATCACAGCCCTCACCCCTCTGAGACCCCCTCACCCTCACCCTCTGAGACCCCCGGGCCCTGCGGGCACTGACCTGACTCACTGGTTCCCTCCTGAGCTGCTGACGCCTCGACAGGTGCTGCCGAAGGGCTGGTAGGGAAGCAGGGCTGCGTGAGCCGGGCCCCCACACTGTCCTGACCGCACCCCTCCTTAAAGCCGGCAGGCAGTGGGCGGGCTGACGACACGGACAGCGCGTGGGACTCCCCACCGCCTGTGCCGGCCCAGACCTGGGCTGCCTGGGAGATTCCTGGGGGAGGAAGTGGGGTTCCAGCGGCCGCCTCTGTTGACAGCACAGAGAAGCAGTGGTCTTTCTGGAGACAGCGGAGCCGGTGGTCCAGACTTCCCGCGGTGCAGAGGCACCTTCCTGTCATCTCCCGGGCAGGGCCGCGTGTCTGCGGTCAGTGTCCCCACCCACCCCCGCGTCCTGGCAGGAAGGCCTTGCACCTTCGCATGCAGAGCACCCAGGCACAGCCCACTCCAGGTGGGCTTCCTGCTGCTCTGCGCCAGGGCCCCACTCCCCCCGCCCCTCCACCAGCTAGCCTCCTCACCGCCCCTCCTCAGAAGCCGTCCTTGCAGACCACCCACTCCCCTTCTAGAATGTTCTCTCCGCTGCTCCTCCAGGCCCTCCGGAGTTCCATTCCCTCCCCTCTGAGCTCAGGGCCCCAGACCCTGCTCAAAGGGACTGCTCTGCCCTCCCCCTGCACCTGAGGGCAGCGCCTTGTCCCCTGGGCCTGGGTCCTCTGCACCGGACCTCAGCACCTCTCCCGGCATGGCCTGCGAGGGGCTGAGGCGAGTTCGACCCCATCCTGCCCGTTCCCACAGGCAGAACCTGGGGCTCCATGAAGGGGCCTGGCTGGCCTCCTGACTTGGGAACCAGGTACCGTGCCCTGAGGAGGGGCCTGGGCTCACCCTCCAGACCAGGCTGGAGGGTCCCACTGTGGGCTCCTCCCCTGCCATCCCTCCTCTCTGACCATCCCCTCCCCACCATCCCCCAACCTCCGCAGCCCTCTGTGCCCCTCTGCAACCTGGCGTTCAGCCGTAGAACTTCTGAATTTTTCTCATGTCCTTGTCCTGGCCTGTGGCTGGGACCCACCTGCTCCTGCACAGAAGGGCCTCAACAAGTCCCATTCACGGGTCAGCAGGGCCCAATGGTGGAATCCAACTGGGTGGCCAGCGCCCGGAAACAAGCAGAGTCTTGGCCCAGAGCAGGCGCATGTAAACATGAGTGGCTGCGGCCTGGAGTGGGGTGCAGCCCCCCCGCCGCCCCAGCCCACAGGCCTGCAGCCGACTCACCATCCCCCCACTGTGGAGGGAGGGCAGGGCTGGGTCCTTTCCTCCAGGTCCACTGGGTCCCCGGGGGTCCAAGAGGCCTGGCCCAACCAGGCAGGCTCCAGAATCCAGACGAGACCCATTCCCACTGCCGGGCGGGCTCAGAACCCTAAGGCACCCTCCGCAGAGCAGGACAGGGCAGGGCCCGTGGCCCCGCTGCTTCTCCATCTCCGAGGCCCCCCACCCTCACTGCTCAGTGCCCCTGGTCCCAGCACCTGCCTCTCCTGCTTCACACCTGCCCGAGAGCCGTCATGGCAGCCTGACGGGGACAGGAGTCCTAGTGCTGGACTGACGGCAGGGGGCTCCTCCTTCCCCTGTGTCCTGCCCCTTCACCCCTCGGAATCATTGGAGTTTGAGAGAAAAGACTGCCAGCAACGCTACAGCGGGGGGACATGCTCCTGAGATTGGAGGTTGGCATCACTGCCCTGTCCAGATGCAACCTCTTCCAGGGAAGTGCCCGGGAGGCAGAGTCGCTCCCAAGGAGGCTGCCTCCGGGCATGCCCAGAGCCCCCATCCCCATCCCCACCCTCACCCCCGGGAACCTCACTGCCTCCGGGACCCGCTGTCCTCCACCACCCCCACCCCAGGCTTCCTCATCTGGGGTGGGAGTGATGTCCCCGCCATTGGGGGCCAGGAGGGAACAAAGTCCTGAGAGCGGGGGACTCAGGACTGACCCAGAACGAGGGCGAAGGACCCGAGGACACCCAGGTGGGATGTCACGAGCTGCACAGTGCGGCCACTGGCCGAGGGCCTTGACCCCCCAGTGGTCCCCCCCAGGGCTCCGTGACTCTGCGCCCACCCTGCTCTTGGTCTACGTTGGTCTGCCCCTTCCATGCCCGCCCTAGCCGCCTCACTCGTGGGCACCACGCTGGACACGGCTGGCAGGGCGGTGGGGAGATGGCCCAGGGGGGTGCGCCCGGCACAGGGGGAGCCTACACGTACCTCGTGGGGTTCACGGAGGGCAGGTCGGGACCAGGAGGCTTCCAGAAGGAGGCAGCCCTGAAGCTGGACCTGGGAGGTGGGCGGGGCGGAGGGGGGAGGGGCTTCCTGGAAGATGGAAGGGCGGGAGCCGTGGTGTCTCAGCGCTGGAAGGAGAGGCTGGAGGCGGGGCGGGCCAGCCTGGCTTTCACAATCTGGGCGCAGCTGGGTGGAGGGGACTAGCGCTGTCCGTGGGGAGATGTGGCCACTGGTGTGGGCGCAGGGGCTCCCGTCACCGCCGCCCCACAGCCTGAGGCAAAGGAGCGCTGGTCTAACACTAACACTGCTTCTTCGTTCTTCCTGGACCTTGCCTTATCTCCGGTATAGTGCAGGGAGGACAGTTTACCCTGATTACTGACCTCGGGCCTTAGATGTGGGGGTGGGGGGGTGGGGGCAGCACCTCACTAGCCTCGCCCAGCCCCAGCCCTGCCCCAGGCACCTGGGGAGGGGACCAAGGACACCCTGGGGGCCGGGCCTCTGGGCCTTGGGCTCAGCCTTCTGTCGCAGCCAGCACTTTCTGTTCCCCTCTTCTCAAAACCAGGTCTGGGAAACAACCCCTCCACCCCCACCCTGCCACGGGTCTGGCCCCAAACCTGCCTGGGGCCTGTTATTTGCCACGCTGTCACTGTAGCGGGCAAGGCAGGGGTGACTATGGGACACCACGCGGGGGTGGGAGGAAGGGGGGACACCTGGGAAACTGACGGGGATGGGGACGCTGCCGGGGGAGGGGAAGGAGGGGGTGGGTCTGCAGGTCGTCCCACCATGGGCCTCACAGCTCCCCTCACCCCAGGCTCACTGCTCACCCCTGGGGGCCATCCTAACCCCTCCCCGGGCTCACCACTCACCCCTGGGGGCCCATCCTCACTCCACCCTGGGCTCACCACTCACCCCTGGGGGCCCATCCTCACTCCACCCTGGGCTCACCACTCACCCCTGGGGGCCCATCCTCACTCCACCCTGGGCTCACCACTCACCCCTGGGGGCTCATCCTAACTCCACCCTGGGCTCACCGCTCACCCCTGGGGAGCCATCCTCCCCCCACCCCAGGCTCACCGCTCAGCCCGAGGGCCATCCTCCCCCCCACCTCACAGGAAAATGAGGCCCCATCTTGAGGAAACACCCTTGAACTCCACCCCAGACCTGAAGACCGCAGGCCGTGTTCAACTGGGCGGTCTGCTCCTCCCTCCCTCCCTCCCCCCCGACGCTGTCCACAGGTCCTGGGCTCAGGTGTCCCCTGAGTCGCCAGACCGGCCTCAGGGCCCGAGGAAGGCAGGAGAGGGAGGGCACTGGACCCTTCCTGGCCAGGCTGCCCACTCACCTCCCCTCCCTGGGGTCCCCCCACCACGGCCGCTCCACCTCCAGGCGCGTCTCTCTGGGGGTCTGGGCCCCCGCCCCCCATCCGCTGTTTCTTCCTGGACTCGCGCCCTCCATCTCCCTGCAGGCTGGTCCCTCGTAAAGGGGCAGTTGGATGAGCCCAGCTCTGCCCCAGCCCCCGAGGGACCCCGCAGGCCTGGACTGCCGAGAGCCACCTGGGGATCAGCCAGCGTGGGCAGGGGCCAGGGGCTGGCTTCTGTCCTCGGGCCTGTCACGGTGCCCTGGCTGGACTCCTGCCTGCCGGGCGCTCACCCAGGAGTCACCGGCTGAGGTGACACAGGGGACGGGACTTTGCTGTAAGCCCAGGCGGCCTCGGTCCTCGTGGGGCAGGCAGCCTGGGCATCTCTGCACTAGACTCCCTAGTTCAATATACAGTTGAACTTTTCCATGAAACAAGTTTATAAAAATGGAGAAGTGGTGTGCAGTGGGGAAGGGTCTGCAGCAGGTGGGCGGTGAGCTGGCCCCTCAGCCCCGGGACGTGGGCGCGGGGCTGGCTGCCTGGGTGCGGCTCTTTGGCGTGAGACGCCGTCCACTCAAAACTTGTCCTGTGCGAGGCTCACCCTGCCACCGCCGCAGGCCCTCGGATGTGACCCGTGACTCATCTCTGCACACTGACCACTGGCCTAGCAGATGGGGACTGCCGCGGAAGTGGTTGCGGGGCAGGGAGAGCCAAGGCCCCAACCCGACCCACAGGGGTGGAGGGCAGGGGACAGGCACACAGCCCCAGCGGCTCTGCCACCCACCTCCTTGGGTGAGAAGCGCTGGGCACCAGGGACCCCGCCTCCCGCCCTCCCCCACTGGGCTGGCGGCAGGGACCCCCTGGGCCACCAGGGGCTCCCCCCGGAGCAGCCCCTGCAGCAGCTGCCTTCATCATTCCAGGAAGCGCTCTGTGGCCCCGAGACCTGCCTGCTCACCCACCCGCCCCCCACCTCCTGCCACCCCGCCCCGCGGTGTCCTTCACTCAGCACCTGTGGCTGAGCAGGGAGGGGGCTGGTGGGAGCGCCCAGCAGCCCACCCTGGGGGCCCGGATGTGCCCGGGGCGGGGGACAGGCCCCCTGCTGTCCCCACACTGGCTCCTGTTCCCGCTCCAGGGATGGAGTCGGGAGGACACAGCGGGCCCAGGGGAGCAGCGGGCTTGGAAACGCTGAGGAGGATCCTGCGGCCACGCTGTCCACCCGCCCGCCCGCGGCCTCTGGTTCGTGCTGCCCCCCAGGCCCTCCTGCCTCCTATCCTGGAAGGACGGATGCCGAGGGGCCCAGGGATGACCGCTCTGTTTCCAGAAAGGAGCCAGCACACCCAGGCAGCGGAGCCCGGCGTCCTCTGGTCAGACGACCAGAGCACCAGACGCCCTCCAGGCTCCTGCTCCATCTATGACCGCCGCTCAGCCCAGGGGCCCGGTGGCCAAAGGGCACACGTCCAGGGCGTGCACTCCCACTCCAGCGCCCGGGGCGGGCAGCCCTGCTATCCGGCCGTCACGGTGCCCCTGCCCTCTCACCACACACTTCCCCGAAGCCCCCCCAGACCGCTCGTGCTCCCAGACAGACCCCCTCAGCCCCACTGTCCTCTGCAGCCCCTTCCACAGCCCTTCACCCTGGGACCCCCGGGTGCCCGCAGAGGCTGAGACAGGCGTGTCCAGTCCTTTCCCAGCTGCGGGGCCTGCGCCAGGGAGAGACACCACACAGGGCAGCGAGGGAGGCTGGGGCCCCTGAGGCGTTGTGAGGGGCCCTGAGGTGGTGTGAGGCTCTGCTGGCCTGGCCCGGCTGCCCCCAGGGTCACCTCTGGGTCCCCCTTGTGGAGTAGTCGGGCCTTAGAGGTGGACCTGTCGTCCTGGCCCACAGAGTCACACCCAGAGGCCGGGCAGGGGGCCCCGGGCTTCCCAGCACCTGGTCCTGACACCCCACCCTACCCACACTAGCATTACTCAGGGACCAGGGCCAGGGGCAGCTCCTCTCCTGCAAACCCACCTCAGATGCCACAGGCAGGCAGAGCCCAGGGCAGGGATGCGTGAGCACCACCCTGCCTCCCTGGCCTGGCTGGGCTGGGGGCAGGGGTGCCCAGAGGCTCATGGGGCCTCCTTCAGGGTGGCTGCCAAGCTGCCCGCTCTGCCTCCCGCTCTGAGCCCTGGGACCTCCCCCCACCATCCCCCACAGCGGTGAGGAGCTGATAGAGCTGGCCGCAGATTCCTGCCTCCCCGAGGGCCTCCTTCCCCTTTCCCTGCCCAGGGTTTGTCTGCCTGGAAGGACCACTGCCCCACACCAGCCCCCCTCCTGGGGACACCACCTCCCTGCTGCCTTTGGCCACCAGCGCCCTCCTGGTCTCGGGCCTCCCTTCCCAGCGGAGACGGCCAACTGGGCCCGCCCCGTCCAGGCAGCCCCTGCCCACTCTGACCCGCTTCCTCTCCAGGCACCCACTCCCTGCAGGGGCCCCTGCAGCCTGACAGCGGCTCCCAGGCCCTGCTTCCCGGTGGTGACCTCAGGCTGGGGAGTCTGGTGGGCAGAGAGCAGGCATGTGCCCCAGGCCCATCGTCCTCGCGTTGAAGTCAGCAGCCAGGTTCAGAGCACCCCGGGGCTCTGTCTCTCCATGACGGGTCCTCCGCCCCCCGCTGCCCCCAAGGGCAGGCGGCCTCCAGCTTAGGCTCCTGCGAGCTAGTCTGTCTGGGGGGAGCCCAACGTGATCTGCACCCCAGCGACGCTCAGGCAGGAGGCCCTCTGGAGGGCGGGCAAGATGCCAGCCCATAGAGTGACGGCCGGACGGTTCACAGAGAAGGAGACGTAAATTGCTCGAAAGGGGGCTCTCAGTGTACAGGGCGTGGCAGCCCCACTCTCCCGTCAGATGGGCCAAAGCCAAGTCTGACAACCCTCTGTGGGGGTGGGACACCCTCACACACTCTCCTCTGACATCCAACCTCCCGGAGGGTCACTGGAAAGCATCCAGCTGGGCCCTTTGAACCCGTTATCCCACCTCTGGGAATCTCCTCCATGGATGGACGGTGGAACTAGTAAGAAGGTGCTAGAGAGGCTGACCCTGCAGGGCTGTGGGGCAGCGACAGCCTGGACCCCCCTCAGACATCTGTCATGGGCTCTGGTGGTGTGGAGTCTGTCCCATCCACACCACGGAGAACTGGGCAGTTGCAAAAAGGGAAGAGAGATATTTTTGTACACGAGTATATGGTTATCTCCAGGATATACAGCTAAGTGAAAAAAAAAAAAGGATGTTGATGCTCATGTATTTATGTAGGAGCAGAAGGTTATATTTTTACAAATGGAAGAATAAGCCATAACATTTGTTTAAAATTAAATTGCTACCTACAGGGACTAGGCAGAAAAGAGGTGAAGGGAGAGAGGGATTGAAACTAGACTTCGGTGAATGTACTTTCATTTGTAGATTTGGCTTTGGAACCAGGTAAATATTTATGCAATTACTAAATTAAATTACATTATATTTTAAAAGGGATTCTTGAAAGCAAGGTGAAGACAATTAATTTGCAAGATCAGTTGGTAGCATAACCCTACCAAATTCTTCCAAGTGAGGACTCTGTGGGAGAGGGCGAGGGTAGGATAATTTGGGAGAATGGCATTGAAACATGTATATTACCATACGTGAAATAGGTCACCAGTCCAGGTTCGACACATGAGACAGGGTGCTCAGGGCTGGTGCACTGGGATGACCGAGAGGGATGGGATGGGGAGGGAAGAGGGAGGGGGGTTCAGGATGGGGAACACACATACACCCGTGGCGGATTCATGTCAATGTATGGCAAAAACCACTGCAATATTGTAAAGTAAGTAGCCTCCAATTAAAATAAATAAATTTGTATTAAAAAAATCCAGTATTTCAATTGTATATTCATACAACCTGAGGACAAAGAGAATGGCCAGAATGTTCCATTGTCTGTAAACACCTTTCAAATATTTTAAAAACATTGTTTTGCCTGTACATCTGTGTCACTCAATGACTTTTTAAAAGTTCATCTTAAATTATTTTTAGTAACCGTGTTGTTGATAGTAGTGTGAGGTTTTTGAGACTGTTGTGCTATGGGATAAAGCAAGCGAATAATTGTGTCAGGCATTGTTGAGACTTCTGTTGTAGGATAAAGGTGTATCATCAATAAAACTTAGTAAAAACCAAGCAGATCTGGGGCTTCCCTGGTGGCCTAGTGGTAGAGAGTCCACCTGCCAAGGCAGGAGACACGGGTTCAATCCCTGATCCGGGAGGACCCCAGGCGCGTCGGAGCAGCAGAGCCCGTGTGCTGCTCCCGTTGAGCCTGGTCTCTAGAACCGAAGCCCATGCACCCCAGAGCCCGTGCTCTGCAGAAACAAACCATCGTAACAAGAAGCCCTTGCTCCATACCGGAGAGTAGACCTGCGTGACACAGCTAGAGAAAAGCCCGTGCAGCTATGACCACCCAGGACAGCCAAAAACAAACAAGGAAACAAAAATCTACTGAAAAAAGAAAAAAAGCAATTTGAGTGAATCTGAGTGAAAAAAAGTGAATTTGAGTGAAGAGTATCAGTTTGTACTCGTACTGTGTCTTGTCTTAAAAGTAAATCTTCTTGGTTCTGACTGCTGATAAGGCTTAGAAACCACCATGCCTAACAGCCAGATTGTGGTCTCTAGCTAGCGTTTCTCATGAAGAGGAAGGGGGCCCGCAGAGAGAAGTAGATGCTTTTAGGTCTGGGTTGGGGAACAGATAAGATGCATCCAGAACGGCTTTTCATACCAGAGAGCAAAGCAGATCAAGATGGTCGCCAACAACAAAGGGACTCGAGAGCCAAAGCAAGCTCACTCCCAGTGGCCAAAGACAGGACCATCTAATATCCATAAGAAGAGTAATTTCTAACAGAGTGAAACACGGTGTTTACAGCCATGAATTTTCAACTATACTTTAAAAAAAACGTTGCTTCATGAAGTGGTCCCGCCAAACCCCCAAAATCGCACCTGAACCTGATCTAAGCTCTGAAGTTGGTCACCCGTGACAGGAGCTGAGTGGGCCCAGAACACAGTTGGGGACACCCCAGGGGTGCCCATGGTGAGCCCTGGTCTGGGGACTGCTCTACACGGCCAGGCCCTGAAGACAAGAGTCAAGGGGGAGGTGAAGGGAGGTGGGGGAGTGTGGACTGGGAGTTTGGGGTTAGCAGATGTAAACTCTTATAAACAGCAAGGTCTTCCTATAGGACACAGGGAACTATTTTTGGTATTCTGTGATAAACCATAATGGAAAAGAATATGCAAAAGACTGTATATATACATATATATGTATACACACACACACACACACATACTGGGAATGATTGAGGGCAGGAGGAGAAGGGGACAACAGAGGACAAGATGGTTGGATGGCGTCATCAACTCAATGGACATGAGTTTGAGTTAACTCCGGGAGTTGGTGATAGAGAGGGAGGCCTGGCGTGCTGCGGTCCGTGGGGGTCGCAAAGAGTTGGCCATGACTTAGTGACTGAACAACATGCATACGTATGTGTATATGCATGACTGAATCCCTTTCTGTGCAGCAGAAATTAACACACATTGTAAACCAGCTGTGAGAAAAAGAAGTGAAAATGTTAGTCTCTTAGTCGTGTGTGAACCCTTTGCGACCCCATGGACTGTAGCCCACCAGGCTTCTCTGTCCATGGGACTCTCCAGGCAAGAACACTGGAGTGGGTTGCCATGCCCCTCTCTGGGGGATCTTCCCGACCCAGAGATCAAACCTGGGTCTCCTGCACTGCAGGAGGATTCTTAACCGTCTAAGACACCAGGGAAGCTCAAACTACACTTCAGTATTTTTCAAAAGAGGGGAGGTGAGGAGATGGAGGACACTCGGTGGTGCGCCCGGCAGGAGAGGACGCGGACCTTGGGCCTGCCGAGCTGCCAGTGGCCAGGCAGCCGGGACGCTGAGTGAAGCACCATGTTCACAATTCAGCTTCTATTCACTCAGGGCGAGGGCACAGGCAAGGGCGAGGAGGAAGCTCAGGGCTTCTCGGAGCTCCACTCCGCCCTGTGGGACCGCGGCTGAGTCGGAAAACACAGGGGGCCTTCTCTACTGAGGAGCCCCCCGCCCTGTGTGGACCTGGGAGTGCGGGGGACTGAGGGGACAGGCTGAGACAGGAAGGAGAGTCGGGGCAGAAGCACCTCAACCAGGTCCCCCCAAGGAGGCCTCGATGGCGATGCCTGATGTCCAGACTGGGAAGGCAGGGGCGTGAGGAGCACGGCCCCGCTGGGCAGGGCTCACTGCACTCTCTCAGAAGCCGGTGGGCGAGGCCTCGCCATCACACACGGGATTCGGGATTCGGGCCTGCAGCCGGAACCCTCAGATCCCAGTGCATCCAGACAAACAGTTTTAAAGGTGCACGCGACAGAGAATGTGAACGCTGGCTGCTCGCCTGATTCGGGGTGGTCATGACCTCGCAGTGTGTATTTTAAAGCCCTTGCTTTCATTTATGCTGAAGTTTTGGTAGATGCCCTGATATGATATCTGGTATTTGTTTTAAAACCTCCCCACTGATAGAGCAAGGGCAGATAAAGCTGTGAGCCATTTGATCACTGTTGAAGTTGGGGGTGACGGGCACTTGGAGTTCATCATAGCCTTCTATTATGAAGATTATGTCTACTGGAGATTTTCCAAAATAAAAAGCTTTAAAAAAGATGGCCAGCACCCCACTAAAAATCCACAGACAGTATGGAAAGTATATTTGGGACTTTTGACTCCAAAGTGGTGTAGGAGATGGGGTTCTCTCAGAGGTCCTGAAAAGATGAGAAATCCCTGAGCATCAGAGGCTTGAGGGGCCAATGGCAGAGGGAAACCCTGGGCCAACCTGTGCCCAGGAGAGGACTCCTGCCCACCAGAGAGTGGACGGGCTGTCTGAGCAGGGGGCGGGGGCAGGGCAGATGGGGGAGCTGCACTTGGCTGACTTTCGGATGTGGTTGGTGCAGTACAACCCCCACCACCTGTCCACATGTGTGTGCATGCACGTATGCCCACAAACACATGGACGCATATATGTATGCATACACCAAACACAGAGGCACAGTCACAGGTACACATACATGTATGCACATATCGGTATACACGCACACACGCATGCACACATAGAGCAGCTTGGAGCCGATTCATGGGCCCTATGCTCGCACCTGCTCACCCTCACCCTGTGCTCTCACCTCCTGCCTGTCCTCGGCCTCTTGCCGCAGGCCCCGTTTGCTCCCCTCCCCACGTCTGCTGAGCCCCCTCTGGCAGGCACCAAGCCGAGCAGCCAGTCTCCTGCTCGAGGTCAGAGTCAGGCTGTTCAGTGCAGCGTGCTGGGGCTGCACTTCTAGGAAGTCAGCAACACAACGGGGCGGATTGTCAGATTGCAGGGCTGCGGAAAGTCGGTGGGTTGGGTGCTGTTCTGATTAGCCTCCGGGACAGGGTGGGGCCCGGGGAATCTGCTGCCCGGGGGCCGCTGGCTGCCTGAGCAGCTGCTGGAGCAGGAGGGAGAGGACTCGGGGGGGACGGTCCCCAGGGAACCCCTGCAGGCCAAGAGCACGGCCCCTCATCCTCCCTGGTCCTGCAATGCACCCCCGTACTTCACCCTCTGGAGAAGACTGGCCTGGGTCTGCTCACTGCCTGCCTGCCCCCCCAGCCCAGGCATAGCTGTCTGCAGGGCCCGGCTAGAGGATATACTGTGCCTCAAGCCCACCAGGCCCAAGTTCTCCTGAAAGACATCCACACACACAGTGTCTGCCTCCTCAATTCCTCTGCCTCCACCACTGTGTGGGACCCCTGGGACCAGGGGACCCTCCACGGTCAGCACCCAGAAACATCCTCCTGAGGACCTCTGGCTGCCATGCCATAGACCCCCACAGACACCTAATACACCACCTTACTCCACCTCCCAGCAGCATTTGGCAGAGCTGAACCATCCTTAGTTCTTTATTTTAAAAGTGTTTTGATACAACATGGACCAGATCTAAATGCACATGAGGTACACATGCGCAGGTAAGGAGGAGGTCCTCAGATGACCTTTGAGGCCCTCTGCACGCAGCCCAGATCAGGACCATCTGGAGGCAGCACCTGGGAGTACTCGCTAGGCCGCTTTCCCTTTGGCTCTGTGATGGCACACGTGCCTTGCTTTGCTCCTCCTATCTGGCCTTTCCTCTCACACCCCTGTTGTTCTCCATGTGGTTCCCTAACTTGGTTCACTGGGGCTTGGTCCTTGGTCCTTGGGCTGAGTTTCACTGGGGCCTTTTCTCACCTGATCACACACTCTTCATAACCGATTCACCCAGTCCTATTGACTCAAGAATCAGCCCATGCCCATGACCCTGCTGCCAGCTCCAGCTCAGACCTCTGGACTACACATGGACTGCCCACCAGGCCTCTTCTCTTGGATATATAACAAGCAATTTAAGTGCAACTTGACCAAAACTGACCACATCATCAAGCCCCTTCATCACTCCCCGACACTGTAATCTTCCTTCAAATTTCCCTGTCTCAGAAAATGAACCAAAACTGACCACATCATCAAGCCCCTTCATCACTCCACGACACTGTAACCTTCCTTCAAATTTCCCTATCTCAGAAAATGAACCCAAACTGATCACATCTTCAAGCCTCTTTGTAACCCCCCACACTGTAATCTTCCTTCAGTGTTCCCTATTTCAGAGAATGATCCCTCTTGTTGCCCAGGTCAGATACTTGAGTGTCATTTTTTAACACACAAATTTCCCCTCTCTCTTACATCCAATCAGTCATCAGTAAGCTAAATGTGCATATTGAAAGCCCAATAGCAACCACTGAAAAAATAAAGCAAAGAGGTACAATAAATAAAACAACAGAGGAGATAAATGGAATATAAAACAAAGTATTCCAGTTAATCCAAAAGTGAGAGGAAAAGGAGCAAAGAATAGATAAGATAAATAGAAAACAGCAAGATGGTAGATTTAACCCAACCATATCAGCAATTACATTATATATAACTGGTCTAAATGCTTCAAGTAAAAGGCAAAGATTATCAAACTGGATTTAAAAAGCAAGAAGTGAAAATACATTGTGTAAATGATATACACTTTACAAAAAGACAGATTAAAATTAAAAAATGATAACGTGAAAGGATGGAAAAGAGAAAATGAAACACTAACCATAAGAATCAT
This sequence comes from Alces alces, assembly GCA_015832495.2. Taxonomy (NCBI): domain Eukaryota; kingdom Metazoa; phylum Chordata; class Mammalia; order Artiodactyla; family Cervidae; genus Alces; species Alces alces. The sequence continues at coordinate 112,746,634 of JADEYB020000031.1, read as the reverse complement.
AAGGGCTTCCCTTGTGGCTCAGCTGGTAAAGAATCCGCCTGCAATGCAGGAGACCTGGGTTCCATTCCTGGGTCGGGAAGATCCCCTGGAGAAGGGAAAGGCTACCCACTCCAGTTTTCTAGCCTGGAGAACTCCATGGACTGTATAGTCCATGGGGTCACAAAGAGCCGGACACGACTGAGTGACTTTCACTGTACTGTCACTAATCATAACAAAGTTGGGTGGGGTGTATTGATATCTGTGTGTGTTAGCTACTCAGTCACATTCAGCTCTTTGCGACCCCATGAGCCTGCCAGGCTCCTCTGTCCATGGAATTCTCCAGGCAAGAATACTGGAAATGGGTTGCCATTCCCTTCTCCCATATTGATCTCTAAGTAGACTTTAATACAGGGAATCTTACTGGAGATAAAAGGTGAAGCTTCATAATAATAAAAAGATCAACTCAGAAGAATAAGTAGACAAATCCATAATTGTAGTAAGCTATTCCAACACTCCTTTCTCAGCAACTAAGAAAAAAATTATTAAGAACATGGTATATTTGAACAGTGTGAATCAACTTGCGCACACAGATGTCCATAGAGCAGCATATCCATCAAGAGCAGAATACAAATTCTTTTCAAGTGCACATGAACAGCCTCAAAATAGGCCATGTGCTGGGCCACAAAGCAAGTCTCATTACAGTTAAGAGGATTTAAATCATATGTAATATGTCCTTCAAGCGCAATACAACTAAATGAGAAATAAGCGACAAAAGACTAAGCTACCCAAAGAATGCCCAAATATTTGGAAATTAAATAACATAACTATAATAAATTCAAGGGCTAAATAAGTAATCAAAGGGAAATGAGAAAATGTTTTGAACTAATTAATAATGAAAACACAACTTATCAATATCTGTGAGATAAAGCTAATTCAGAGTTTAGAGAAAAATTTGTAGCTTTAAGTGATTATACTAAAGGAGAAAAGGCCAAAAATCACTAATCTAAGACTTTTCTTTGGGAAGCAAACAACAACAACAAACTAACCCAAGTAAGAAGAAAGGAAATGAGAAAAGGCAAAAATTTAATAAAATATAAAAATAACAACAGAGAAAAATCAATAACATGGAAGTTAGTTCTTTGAAAAGATCAATGAAGTTGATAAACCTCTGGCTAAACTGATCAAGAAAAAAGTCCATAAATGACTAATGTCAAGCATGAAGATTTGCAGCCAATTAAGTCAACGATGCTCTTTTCCCCATGGTTGGGGGGCGGGGGGGAGGTGCTGTGTGCTGCTTGCAAACGACAGCCTCCTGGGTAGGCTATGCAGCCTGCTGCCTGTTCAGCTTGCTCTAAGGGACCTGGGACATTCATGACTGGCATGCTGTCCCCATTCTAGGCTCCAGACAGGTATACACGGTGCCTTTGGAAGCTCCAGGGCACAGTGGCCAGGATCCACACTGGCCAAGTTACAATGTCCATCTGCACCAAGATATAGAACAAGGAGTGTGTAATTGAAGCCCTCCAGAGGGCCAAGTTCAAGTTTCTTCTGCCAAAAGGTCCACATCTCCAAGGAATAGGTATTTACTAAGTTTAATGTGGATGAATTTGGAGACATGGTGGCAGAAAAGCAGCTCCTCTTAGGTGACTACGGGGTCAAAGAATCCCCAGTCATGGCTCCTGGGACAAATGGCGGGCCCTGCACTCATGAGAGTCTTGGCTCTGTCCCTTCCTTACTCACGCCCACCAGTAAACCAACTTTCCTGTCCAAAACAAAAGAATGAAGGAGGACATGCCACTTAGATGTACAGACATTAGAGTAATAAAGGAAAGTTATTAATAACTTTATGCAAAGACATTTGACAGCTCAGTCAAAAATCACAAATTTCTTGAATGTCACAACTTGCCAGAATTTGTACAATAAATAAAAATTTTGAATAGCTTATATCTATTAAAGTTGTTGAATTCATAGTTAAAAACCTTCCCACTAAGAAAGCTCCTGACCCAGATGGTATCACTGGGGAATTCTATCAAACACTTACCAATGAAATACTGGCAATCTTAACCACTTGCTGAAAATAAGTAAGGATGAATACTTCCCAACTCATTTTCATAGACAAGTTTTACCCTCATACTAAAACCAGACAAAGACTGGGACTTCCTTGGTGGTCCAGCAGTTAAGATTCTGTGTTCTAATGCAGGGGACCTGGGTTTGATTCCTGGTCAGGGAACTAGGTCCCACATGCCACAACTAGAAATCCCATGTGCCACCACTAAGACCCAGTGCGGCCAGATACAGAGATAAATTTTTTTTTTTAAATTAGACAAAGATATTATTACAAGAAAACTATAGATCAATATCATGCCTGAACATAGACACAAAAATCCTTAATAAAATATTAGCTTGGGACTTCCCTGGTGGTCCAGTGGTTAAGAATTCACCTTCCAATGCAGTGGACTCGGGTTCAATCCCTGGCTGGTGAGGTAGAGCCCAGGTGCTTTGGGGCAACTAAGCCCACGAGTCACGACTAGAGAAGCCTGTGTACTGCAACGAAGAACCAGCACGGCCAAAACACAAGAATTAGCTGATTGAATCCACCAGTAGAGGAAACAAATAACCCACCATGAACAAGTATCCCAGGAGCACAAAGCTTATTTTAACATGAGAATGTCAATCTATGTAATTCACGATAGTAATGAAATAAAAGAGAACACATGAGTCTCTCAACAGAAGCAAAAAATCATTCTACAAAACTCAGCACTCGTTTATGATGGAGACTGTCAGCAAAGTAGGAGTGCAAACCAGAATGCTCAGAACTACGAAACACTTTTGAGAGAAATAAAGAAGACCTCAGAAATGGAGAGCTACACCAATGCTCCTGGATTGGAGGGTCCCAGTTCTCCCTGTGGGCTTCCTGGGGGCTCAGATGGTAAAGCGTCTGCCTGCAATGCTGGAGACCCGGGTTCGATCCCTGGGTTGGGAAGATGCCCTGGAGAAGGAAATGGCAACCCACTCCAGTACTCTTGCCTGGAAAATCCCACGGAGAGGGGAGCCTGGTGAGCTATAGTCCATGGGGTCACAGAGTCGGACACAACTAAGTTCTCCTTGCGGCGGTCTGGACAGCCAGACCGATGGACCAGCAAGCGTCACTGTGTGAGCTTCGCTTCCCGAGGAACCGCTCAGCCCCCTCCCTCGGCCCTCACCCCTCGCCAGCTGCCAGCAGGGCGCCCTGCTGTCTCCCTTGGAAGAATGCAGCAGCCTTCTGGCCAGGCCCTCCCTCCAGTCCGTTCCTGAGGCTTCAACCAGACATATGTCAAATAGGCACACACCTGGCCCTGCTCAAAACTGGGCCCAAGTGTGAGACCAAGCTCTCCAGCGGCCCGCGGCCTCCCCTCCGCCCTCCGCTCCCGCCACGCGCCCCAGGCCACTCCCCGCAGACACGGAGAGCTCCAAGCACTGAGGGTGCACAATCCTCCCAGCCCTGCCCTGCAGCTGGCTACCCCAGGCGGGCCGAACCACACCGCCACTGCCACCCCCCGTGTCATCTGTCACCTCACTGCCAGGCCTCTCTGGTGACCTTGTGCACACCGGCCTGCCTGCCTGGAGGGCAGGGGTGCCCGAGGCCTCATCCTCACGGGCTCACAGAGCGGCCTCAGGACGAATGGGCCAGGGGAGCGCGGTGGGCACAGGGCTGTGTCGGTGCCGGTGGGCCCCCTCCGTGGGGCTGGGCTGAGGGCTGAGCCCACAGGCTTACACACGCGTGCCTCAGCGCCCCAGCGTCACTCCTGCCCAGGCCCCGGACCCTGCAGCGGACCCTCAGGGGTCTGCCCAAGCCAGTGCTGGAGGCTCACCCAGCAGCCTCGCCTCCTGGGTGGCTTGTGAAGGACCAGGAGTCCCAGGCACCTGAGGACAGGCCCTGGCCCGAGTCTTTGTGTAGGGCGTTGGGGGCAGTGGTCTGAGGGACCCCGAGCAAGCTGGCTCGTGTGCCGTTCTCAGGGTCTTGCTGTCTGGGCACACGCAGTCTGCACTTGCTGGGAATCCGAGGAATGCCCCGAAGGTCAGTACACAGACCAGACCTGCCCCAGGCTGCAGCCAGAACCCCCAGCTGCCTCTGAGCTCCCCTGGGGCCCCTGGCGAGGGAGAGGACCCCGGGGCTGGACAGTTGAGCACTCTGGGGACTGGCGGGCCCTGCCCGCCCGCAAAGCTTGTCCTCGAAAGTAGAAAAGACTTCGTCTGATGGAGCAGCCATGTCCAAGGCCAAGTGTTGGGGTCATAGAGACCCAGAGGGTCCTTGGGAACAAAGTGACTTCTCCCTTCATTTCAAAATGCAGTAAAAGCTAGGGTGAATCTGTTAAACATTAGTGAAGAAAAAGAAATTCAGTAGAACTAAATGAGGCAGACATGGGACACCGAGCCAGGCAGAGTTATGAATGGAGAGAGAGAGAGACACAGACAGAAAAACGTGCCTGGAGCATCTGAGCGCCTTGGCCCTGGCCTGGCTGGTCTTGAGCACTCAGTCTGACCCCGTCCTGCCTCCTGCCCAGGACGTCCTGCCCCGACCCCTGCTTTCAGGGCTCTAGGATCCTGATACTCACCCTAGAAGCTCTGCCTCCCCCAAGGCTGAGCTGGCCTGGGGAGGGAGGGAGGGGAGAGAGGAGATCCAGGATCGAGACTGGGGAGGTCTCGGCTCCCACTGAGGAGGCGCTGCCCGCTGAGCCCGGAGCAGGAAGTGAAGACCACAAGGAAACTCAGGCAGGCGTTAGGGGCAAAGTCTGCCCGGAAAGCCCGGGACAGGAGGCAGCCTCCGCTGCGCACACCCAGACCCGCCCACCTGGGTCAGCCAGAAAACGTGCCAGGGAGGGAGGCAGCATTCCCACAGAACGGGGACCCCCCCCGAGGTGGGCCCTGGCCCTGGACACAGCCCTGGGCTCCGCGCAGGGCCCTCAGCTTGGCGCGGGTGCCGTGGAGCCCAGAGCGGGGCCTGGGTGCGCGTCAGTCAGTGTGGTGGAGGCTGTAGGCAACAGTGGGCCTGCTTGGGACCCCAGGCCCTCCCAGAGCCCGGGGTCTTGCCTTCTGAAGCCCCACTCAGCCCGGGAACTCTGCGCTGGGCCTGGGGGCGGGAATCAGATGTGACATTAGACAGGCCCGAGGATTCTAATGCATCAGGACCTCCACCCAGGGCAGGAGGGGACGGGCTCAGATGGAGGGGACCTCTGAGGGCAGGTCCCTGTCCCTCGTCAGCAGACCTGGAGCTACCCCAGCAGACACGTCCAGACCGAGGACTCCAGGGCAAACCAAAGGGGAAGAGGCTGGACAGGGGACAGGCCAGAGCCTGCCCACACTTCCAGCAAGGACACTGGAGCCCAGAGAACACGAGCTGCTCTGAGACGGCTCAGCTGGGAGGTGGCTGCCCTGACTGGAACGGGCCTCCCTGGTACGGAGGCTGGCCTGGGGAAGGAAAGGCCCCCTCAGCTCAGCGGGCTGGTGCCTCTTGCGAAGGGATGGTGTAACAGCTGGTGCAGGCCCAGGGGCTGACGGTGGGAGGGGGCCTGGTGCAAGGGGCACGGAGACCACCCCCGACGGCGCCCTGCCTCTCCGCGCCCAGATACCGATTCCTCTGGCTCGGGGGGCGAGGCTGGCACCCACTGCCCCAGGCGGTGGCCGCCTTCCCATCTATGGTGGCCGTGGTCCTGGCCTTCACCTGACTCCGCCGTGGGACCCCGACGGCCCGAGGGGAACCATGGGTCACCCCTCAGGCGCCTGGGGAAAAGCCGGCAGCGTTCCGCCCTCCTTCTGGGGTTCTGGCGCCTTGCCCGGGGGTGAGGGGCTGATGGTGATGGGCGGTGGGTAGCATCTTCCTTTTCAGGCTTCTTTGGAAGGGGAGTGATCTGCAGGGCCCCTGCCTGAAGCCCTGGCTCTCTGTTCTCACTGAAGCCACCAGCCTCCCAGGACCAAGCGGGGAAGGGAAGGAGATGGTAAAAGGCAGAGCTGAGATGCAGTGGCTGGCTCAAGGGCGCCCCCAGAGGCCCCTCGATGGCCGGGGTCGGGGGGAGCAGGCAGCCAGGGCTGGCCCGAGGGAGTGGTGTCTGGCCCACGGCTGGCTTGCAGTGAAATTGGTTATCCAGCCGGGGCTGTCGGGCAGGGGTGAGCTGGCCAACCGCAGAGGCCTCTGAGGCTGGGGGGACCAGCGGGTCTGGAGAGATTTCCTCCCCCCCGCCCCCGGCCCCCTCCCCAGCTGATCTCAGGACGAGTTCTTCGAGGCGGCAGCAGCAGCTGCAAACAGCACACCCCGTGGAGGCTCAGAGAGAAGTTCCACGCCAGGGAAGCCCTCGGCCGAGGCCTAGGAACCCCGTAGGCTTGGGGCTTAACCACAGACGCTGACGTCTCCAACTCCGGGAGCTGGACGTCCGCCGTCGGGGGCCAGGCCAGGCTGGTTCCTGGCGGAGGCCCCGTCCAGGCTTGCAGGCGGGCTTCCGTGTGCCCACATGAAGCCCTGCTCTTTCTCCTGAGGATGCCTGAGGTCAACACCTTCCCAGAAGACCTGCGGTTAAGCCCCACGCGGGGCCCTTGGTGCAAACCTCAGATCTCCTTCCCTTGTAAACATCCTGCACCCCAGACTTGTTTGTGTCGGCCTCTATGGCCTGAGAAGAGGAGATACCGTGGGGTTTGGAGCCGGGTCACCCACTGGCCCTGGGGGCACCGAGACAGCAGCCCTCGCACAGGTGTGGTCTTGTCCTGTCTGGGCGCTGTTTGACCGGGTGGATCGGGGGGGAGGGGCCCAGGGGGCAGTGGGTTTGAGATGCAGGAACAGGAGCAGCTCCAGGGGACGGGCCAGGGCTGAGGCCGCCGCTGGCTGCGAGGGGAGCAGCCCCAGAGCAGGGCGGGAGCAGGCCTGGGCCCGCTGACTGCAGAGGTGGTCGGGCCCCAGAGGAAGGCCGCCTCCCCCGGCGAGTGTGCAGGACAGACTCCCCACGTGCTGCCACCACAAGGCCCGCGGGCCCTCGCTCCGTGGCTGTGCTCAGGGAGGGGCGGGGAGGACCAGGCCCCAGGCGCTCAGGCCCACAGCTGACGCTGCCCCCGCACCGCGGAGGGACACAGCGAGCTGCTGACCGTGCACCCTTGCCAGGATCGCTCACGGGGGGCGATAGGATCACTTCCTGCTCTCCAAGCACAAAACTGGGACGGCCACGTGCAGAAGCCCAACTCCCTCTCTGGGGTTGGAGCCCAGGCGGGAAGGCCAGGGGTGAGACTGACACCTCTGCCCTGCCCCCTAGACAACAAATCACAGACGGTACCTCGGGGAGGGTGGGAACAGGGACCCCCTCGAGGCGCTGAAGGTGTGGGGTGGTCCCCTCAGGGGCAGTGGTCCCACCCTATCTCCTCCTGACTCAGAGCCAGGGTTTCCGGGGACACCGCCTGCTCCCAAGGAGCTGCAGGCAAGTCAGGAATGGGCAAGAGCTCCCGCCAGGACCAGAGGCCCTGCAGCCCCTCCCAGGAAATGACGTTGTAACTCCGGACAGGGAGCCCAACTGGCCAGGCACCCCGATCACGCTGACAACATGGTGCAGTCAGGGACGCGTGGGGACAGGAGACACGCCAGGCCAAGGCCAGGGCCCCCCACTCCCAAGTGGTTAGGGGTTTAGGGGCCTGGGGTCGAGGCCTGCGGGGACACCCCCACCGAGTCACGAGCAGAGGACTGAACCCTGTACCTCCGACATGGCCACCGGGCACCTGGGGGCGTGTCCACACCTGAGCGCCACTGGCCGGGAGACCAGAAGACGAGGTGGTGGGGGTCCTCGTGTGGATGGGCACCCCCCACCGCTCCCGCCCAAGACCTGTCGTGCGCCCATCTTCTCACCTCCTCCCCTCACCAGCCCCGCCCCGCCGGGCCCCAGTCACCCACCACATGTCAGCGGCCAGTGGGAGCCCCCACCTGCTCCTGCCGACCACCTGAACCAGCTGGACGCTGCGTGGTGCTCGTGTTTATTTATAAACGTGATCCTAAAAACACTTCTAGTAAATAGTTCAAACAAGATCTGTCTCGACGTGCTCTGTCTGCTGTACGGCCTGTCTCCAGGACAGCGGAGAGACTGCATGGAGGATTCCAGAGGCTCAGTCACGAGGACCTCGGTGCCCGTCTGGGCTCTTCCCGCGACTCCTGCTGGACCCCAGGACTACTGCTCCTGGGACACCCACAGGCCGGCTGCCGTGGGTCACCAGAGCCCGCGTGCAGAGTCAGCCGCTCAGGCTTTCATCACTGCCATGAAGGAGGCCTGCAGGAGGAGGGGCGAGGGCTGGGAGGCGCTGTCCCAGCTGGCAGGTGAAGACCACCCTCCTCACCTGCCCCGGGGCTGTCTCCACCCCGAGAATCTCTGCCTGGGGCCTGTGGGGTGGCAGCTGGGAAGGGCTGGGAAGCAGCTAAGACCCCAGGGCACTGGGAGGGCCCTCCCCTGTGGGCCCCACACGCACCTCCTGGAGCGGCTGCCCCAGCATCTCCTGGCTGTGAATGGAGCGCCTGCGGGAGAGAACGCCACTGTCACCTGGGCCTCCCGCACCCTGGGGGCAGAGGCAGTGAGCTCCAGGCCCGTCACCCCCGGTCTCCCCGCACCCCGGGGGCGGGGGCAGTGAGCTCCAGGCCCCTCACCCTGGGCCTCCCGCACAGCGGGGCGGGTGGGGCGTGGGGGGCAGTGAGCTTCAGGGCCATCAGCTCTCCTCCACAGGCCTCGTGCTCTGCGGGACAGGTGTGAGTCGGGATGTGTGGGTGACTGGGGGGGAACCAGGGGAGGGGGTGCCGGGGACACGCACATGCACAGGGCACGCACAGAGCCCTGGTGCCCACCTGTCGATTCTGGTCTCCACGGTCACTGTGAAGGCGCCCTCTGTGTCCGGCAGGTAGGTGGAGGGCACGATGTGGTAGGCACCGGCGGGCAGGTGGCAGAGCCGGCTCACCTCCTGGGCATAGCGGTGCGGCACGCAGCTCAGCAGAGGCTCCTGCAGCAGCAGGGAGGGCGTGTCCTGGCCCCTGCCGTCCGCCGGAACCTGGGGGAGGCTGGGGCTCAGATGGGGGACCCGCCTGTGGGTGACCAAACTGGCTGCGGCCGCCAGGACTGCAAAGGCCAGTCCCTTCCTGCAACCTCGACTTGGCTTCCTTCCCGGCGAGGCCGCCCTGGCTGGGGGCAGCTGGCAGTCTGCCTGGCCTCTCACTGGGCCCCACCACCCATGTGGCCCCGTGCCCGGGGACCTGCAGAAGCGCCGCCATGCTGGCCCCCAGGCGAGCACCTCACTGTCCGTGCACTGGCCCTTCTCTCGCAGCCCCTGGGGACCCACCCCGGGTGGCCTGGGTGGAGCAGGGCCACAGCATGGTGCCCACGGCTGTCGGGACCCCAAGGGCACAGGAAGAGCCGCCCCCACCCAGGCCCACCTTCTGGACCACAGCCTCCTCGGGACACCGGGCCCTGCCCAGCCCCATGCTCAAGCAGGGCCCCCATAAGGGGTGGGGAGTTTACGACCTCTGGCACTGCACTTCCCCCGCCCACTCCAACCGCAGGTCTGCAAAGCACGTCCTGCCTGCATTTCAGAAGGGCGGACTGAAGCCGGGAACGCACTCTGGGTGGCGCTGTGACTCCCTGGCCTTCTCGCAGCCGCCTGCCACCCAACCCTCGGTGGCTCCCAGGACCCGTCTCTCCTCTGTGGGGCCCCGGCTCCCAGCCACGTGGGGTTGGGGAAATGGCACTCTCTCCCGAGAGTGTCCCTTCTCTCCAGTCTCGGACTCGGCCTGCCTTGAGCTACTGGGCCTGGAGCACCTGGGGGCCCCACTCTACGTCCCCTTTTTGATCTAGAAGCCCTCACTGGGTGGGTGGCACATCCGTCTGTCCTGCTGAGGCGGTGTGGGCCGCCCCCCTCCCTGTCCCCACAAGCCCAAGCCCCCACTGGTCCAGGCACTGGAGAGGGGCCGGGGATTCCCGTGGCTTCAGGGAGGTGCCTGCTCGACCCTGTGCCCACCGAGCCCTGTGGAGGCTCCTGGCTGGAGGCGCCGTTCTGAGGGCAGCTCAGGACTCCCGGGGGCGTCCCCGGGGGCTCGGCTGGTAAGAATCCGCCTGCAATGTGGGAGACCTAGGTTCCATCCCTGGCTTGGGATGATCCCCTGGAGAAGGGAAAGGCTACCCACGCCAGTATTCTGGCCATGAGAATCCAGGTCGCAGAGTTGGTCACAACTGAGCCACTTTCACACCTCGCACAGGACCCAGGCGTCTAGATGCTCTGAGCCCCGGTGAGCGGCCAGGGCTGCCTGAGCTGACCGGTGACCCCGCGACCCCCGTGGGCTACAGACTCTAGGACAGCGGGACAGGAGTCCGCAGGGGCTGGATGGCGCAGGCAGGCCCCACCCGCCCGGTGCCTGCCTGGAAGACGTGGAAGCCGATGGGGAGGCACTGGCGGTCGCCGCAGTGCTGGCGCAGGGAGATGCGCACGCAGCGAGGGCTCGCGCCCTCCGGCACCGACAGGGGGAAGCGGGGGTTGCTGGGGTAGGAGGCGAAGTTGCGGCTGCCCCCCGCGGTCCGGCCGACTCTCCAGGAGCCCCGCAGCCGCACGGTCTCCCACTCGCCCGCCGGCGGGACCTCCCGGGGGGCGGGGCCCGGGGCGGCCGGCTGGACGGCGCTGCGGAGACAGGCAGGAGGCGCTGATGAGCGAGCCGGCGCCCGCGGGAGCCGCCCGGCCACGCCCCTGCCCCGCCCTCACCTGAGCGCCACTCTCCCGGTGGAGAAGACCCGGAGCAGGAACTGCCCCGGCACGTCCTTCAGGAAGGTGCTGGGCACGGCCAGGTAGAAGCCCGGGCCGAGCTCACAGCGCAGGTGCACCTCGCGGTCATAGGCGTGGCACGCGGTGCCCGCCACCGGCGGCGCCGACAGGGCCCTGGGCAGGTTGACCCTCCGCTTCTCCACCTGCAGGGGAGGCCCCAGAGCGCCTGTCAGAGCCGGGAGGCCCCTGCTCCGCCCCCAGCAGAGGCCTCCCCTTTGGAGCACCCAGGCCTTCGGGGCCCTCCCTGAGAACCTGCGCCTTGCCCTCAGCCCCGGGGTCAGCGGCTGCGTCCCACGTGAGACACACATGCTGGTAAAGACACGTGGCTGACGCCACCTGGGCCTGCCAGGCTTGCAAGCGACGCTGTGACCCAAGACACCAGGACCTCCCATCCACATTGGAGGGAAGGGGCTGAGGGAGGGACACTGGCCGGGACCACCCCCTGGAGCCCTCGAAGCCCGGCCAGGCTGCTTCCAGGCTGCTTCCCTGCTGTTTGCCTTTGGCCAGAAGACACACCCAGGCTAGGGGGGAGGAAGGCGAGTCCTGTGGACTCAGATCTGACGGGGTGGGGGTGGAAAGGGGACGCGGCGGGCTCTGGGGGCTCAAGGCCTCCACGTCCCATGGGGTGGGGCGCCAGGCCCAGTCGGGCTACCTTCCAGAGGTGCAGGCCCACAGCCTGGTAGTCTCTGCCCAGGCGGCTGGCTGCACGCACCCGGGGCCTCTGCAGGACACCCACGTACACCTCGCTGGGCTCGCAGACCCGCAGCCAGAACTTGGGGTTGCTGGGGAAGCCGCTGTTGTTCCGGCAGCCTCCCGCCGACTGGCCCTTGACCCAGGCCCCAGGCAGCTCCTGAGTGTGGCATAACACCTTTCCTGGGCAGGAATGCACTGCTCAGCCGCGGGGACGGGGTTCCCCTCACGCCCCCAGCCCCACCTTGGCGTCAGGAGCCCTGCACCATGAGGACATCCCACCTGGCCACCTGTCCCCCTGGGCAGCAGGGATGAGACCAGCGCTCCGCCCTCGAGAGAAGCCGGGTGGCGAGAGGGGCGCCGGGTGGCCCGCCCCACTTCAGAGGGTGGGCGGTCTCTCCAGGCCTCCCTCACCTGAGTGCAGGCTCTGCAGGTGGCCGGCCTCCGTGCTGGGGAAGCCGATGGTGACCTCATCAAACTCCCGCAGAAACTCGTCCTCCTCCACCCAGAACTCCCCATCCTGCAGCTGTGACAGCAGGTCCGCCTGGGCCGTCGGCTCCACCCGGCTCCACCCTTCGCCCCTGCAAGGAAGCAAGCGCCCACCTGCAACTCAGAGGCATCCTCCGTCCGTGGGTGCCCTCAGGACAGGCCCTGCCCCTCAGCATCTCTGCGGTCCCAGGGCCCAGCATGAAGCCAGCTTCCCAAGGCTGTCTGGGGCCCTGCACAGAGCAGGTGCCAAGTGGGCCTTGCCAGAGACCAAACACTGTCCTGACCATGGTCCAAGCCGCAGGCAGCAGGCACGCGCACGGTTGAGAGGGCTCTTGGCCTCGGCGGCCCCCCTACCGCCGCCCACTACCCGCAGACGGAGACCCAGAGCGCCTGCCCGCACTCACCCCTCCCTCCAGGGCCCCTGCCAGCACCGCCGGCCCCAGGGGTTCTGAATGCGCAGTAGCAGGACGCTCTGGCCGGCCAGATCCTGGAGCTCTCGCAGATCCGACACAATGAAAGCATGAAACTCGCCCAGCTCCCGGGTCCCTGGGGAGGAACAGCTGTAAAGTCCACACGCCAAGCGGACACAGGCCCGCCTTCTTGCCTGGGACACACAGCCCACCAGCTGTACTGCCAGGGCACTGAATCCTGACCACGGTGGGCAAGTCAACTGGGGTGTGACCTGGTCCAGCGTGGGGCCACTGGGAGCGCCCGGCCTTGGATTTGGGCTCAGCTGCCACCAGGCCTGCAAACCGTTGCCTTCTTTGGGCCTCGGTCCTCGCTCGGATGACACTTTGGACAAAAGTCCCATTACAAAAATAATCTTAAATATGAAAGCAATTGTGCACAAAGATGCTCACCGCGATGTCATCTATAACAGCATGAAACTGGAAAGCCCTTAAATATCGGACATTAAGGGATGGATTCAGAAAAACGTGGCAGATACGGGGATAAAGCAGGACCCTGACAAAGTTCACGCAGCACACAGAAAGTGACACGTAACATAGAACACACACGTCTCGTGAAGAAAACTGAGAAAGGGCAGTAACAAGTCAGAGTAGTCACGTTTGGGTGACTTTTTCTTTCAACAGGCTTGCTTCGTGAGCACACGTATCACTGACGTGGAAACCTAAGCACTGGTTTTGCCTGGTCACTAGCCGGGCCAGAGAGGATGCCACCACTCTGCGTCCGGGAACCCCAGTGCACACACCCCTCTCGCCCTGGAGGCCAGTCCTGGTCAAGGGAAGGTGGGACACTGCCCTCCGGAGAAGGCCGGTCAGAAGGGAAGGTCACACCCGGGACACCAGCTCTGAGGACAAAGGTCCTCTCTCGACTCGGTCCCAACAGGATCTGAGTACAAAGCTCCGGCAGGAGGCAGCGAGAGCTTAGGCATGCCGCCCGCGAGGCCGCCGCCCGCTCCCCCTACCTGTCCTGGGGCCGAGCACCGAGCAGCTCAGCAGACAGCGGTCCTTCAAGCTGAGCAGCTGCCGGCAAGTCCTGCGTTCCGCGCCACAGGGCCTGTCCTGCTGGCCACTGGTTCCGGCCACGTCCTTCAGGTTCCACCTTTCGGCCAGGCCACCAGTGAGGTCCACCAGGGCGTCTGCCACCTGCCCCGCCCACAGCTGTTCATAGGAGCCATGGACCCTAGGGAGACAGCCAGGCGGTGTGAGGCCTGGCCCTGGGCCCTCAGCCTCCTGTCCCGCCATGGTCTCCCTTTGACCCACCTCGATCACCTCTCTTTCCACCCCGCCTTGTCCCCACCACGTCCAGGCACAAGCTTGCCTCCAGGCAGAAGGCCCACAACGGGCACCAGCAGGAGTGGGCATAGTGGACCCACCCCTCCGCCTCTCACAATCAGGCCCTGGGCCCGATGTGAAGTTGATGGAGGGGCTCACTCCTGCCATGAAGGTTCGCCTCCCGACCCAGCCTCCTTCAGCACAACCACCAGTGTCTAGGGAGGGCGTCCATGGTCTCAGGACCACAACAGACAAGTCTGATGCCTTGGACGCCTCACTCCTTCCCAGCCACCTGCAGAGAGGCCACCTGTCCCCAGGGTGAGAACCAGGTGGACAGAGAGGCTTCTCTTGCTTGGGTTTGAGGAAAGAGAGAGGACGACACGCACCCTCTCTCTAGAGGCGATGCCCCCGTGACTGACCGTGACATGAGGGCAGGGAAGGGGTCGCAGGCTGAGGCGACAGCAGCCCACGGGCCAAGCCTCAGCACTTTGGTCTCTGGACGGGCCAGCCCACCCTGGAGGCCCTCAGGGCCCACAAGGGCTCTGCGGCCCGGGACCCCCGCCCGCCCGCCTGCCTGCCCACCCAGCCCCTCCACGCCAGCCGGCGTACTTGGCGTAGACCTTCTCCAGTAAGGGGAGCCAGAACACATCCTCTCTCTGGCACCGGGAGAAGCAGAGTCTCCCTGCAAGACAAGGCAGACGGTCATCTATGGTCACCTCCACCCAGCGTCCAAACTGCCAGACTCGACAGGTGAAGGAGCCCCGGTACGTCTGGTCGAGCCAGTTCGGTTGTCCCGGAGGGAAGACCTAGCGCGCGTGGGAGGGGAGGCAAAAGGAGACGGTGAGAGAAGGCCCAGGCGGCATGTCCCGCACCCCGGCCAGAGCGTGACTGCGCCGGACCTGCACCCCCCGGCACGCGCCTGGCTGTCTGGCTTGTGTGAACGCCACTTGGGGGACAGAAGGTCACAGACCTTCCAGTGAAAGATGCCAGGGCCGCTCTGAGCGACCGTCACCTCCAAGGCTCTAGCCAGCCATCACGAGCTCGTCCCCAGGGAGCGCGGGCCCTGAATCCACGACAAGCGTGACTTCAGAGTCCTGCATGGCGGAGGAGGCACCTACCCCGGCTGGAGCCCGGGCACTCAGCTCCACCAGCACCCGGCTCGTGTTCACGGCTGGGGCCGCGATTCCGGCCCAGGGCTGAGACAGGACGGGGTCTGCACCCACACGGCCCCCTTGGGTCCCGGCTCTGCCCTTGTCAGCTGGGACATGACCACAGTTTCAGCGCCTCGTTTGTAAGAGGGGGTCCAGACCACCAAGGCCTGTGAGAATGAAAGCCGGCAACTGTGGTGGGCTTGGCCCAGCACAGGGAACGTGGGAGCCACTGGGAGAGCGGTCAACCCTGCTGCTTTCACCGGTCACACTCAGCCAGGCCGCGAGTGCTCCTGGGGGAGTCTCAACGGCCTCCTATTCTTGCGGGGTCCGCCTACATCTGAAACAGTTCTAACCACCTTTGCCAATTTACGCTGGTGGTTTAGGCGCTCAATCGTGTCTCACTCTTGCAACCCCATGGCCTGTAGCCTGCCAGGCTCCTCTGTCCATGGGATTCTCTAGGCAAGAATACTGGAGTGGACTGGTATTTCTTTCTCCAATTTATATGCAAAACCTATAAGAAAAGAGAACCACCACCCCAACTAGCCAGAAAACTTACTCCAAAGCCACACAGGATCCCTCAACCGACCCTCTCCTTCTTTGGGCCGGCATGTTTGTCTTTTTCTCCCAAATGCCTGCCTGGGACTTCCCTGGTGGTTGGGGGCTAAGACTTCACGCTCCCAATGCAGGGGGCTTGGGTTTGATCCCTGGTCAAGGAACTAGATCCCACTTGCTGCAACTAAACCCAGTGCTGTCAAATTAAAACATATATATGTGTGTGTATACATGTCACAAATACACGGCTGACCCAGGGCTTGGGAGGTGGTGGAGCAGGTGCAGCAGAAAGCACCCTGCCCGTCACTGACGGAGAGGGGGCCGCTGGGCCCGATGGCGGAGGCCCCCCGCCCAACCCCGCTTCCTTCCTACGCGGTCAGACAGGAAGAGAGAGGAGGAGAGGCGGCCGCGGGCGGCAGGCAGACACCTGGTCCAGGAGGTGGCGGCTCTTCTGCAGGGCGGCACACGCACACAGGAACCAACAGTCTCCCAGCAGCCCTTGCTTCACCTGCCCTTCCTGCGGGCTACCTGCAAACAGCCGGGGCGTGGCGCAGATTTCCTGAAATAAAGAAACCATCCGAAGTGACGCTGTGCTCAGGCTGGCCATGAAACCACAAGCAGAGGCCCCGTGTGACAGGGTCAGGGGAGGGGCTCTTCCAGACACCCACGCCGCCCAAGAGGGCAAGGGAAACGGCTGGCCTCTTGCGGCCGGCACCCCTCAGCCCCTCCAGGCTGCACATCAGCCCGTCCAGCTTGGCTTCTGGGCTCCCTGTCTCCGCCCACCTTCCTTGATTGGCAAACCGCACCCCCCGCAACTCTGGACGAATCCCACCACCTTTGTGCAACCGTGAAATGTTGGTCTAGAAAACGGTTTCCCTTTAAATTCACAAAGGCAGATCTCAAGGGGGTCTTCTGTACTGCTTCTCTACAAGGCTCAGTTCTCCACACCCCAGATGAGTTGACGTTCCTCCTGCTCTCCTCAAAATACCCAGGTCCCTCTGAGCGGTGGCCTCGCCCGGGGCTCCACCAGAAGCCCCCTGACCCGACCCCTGCTGCTCTCAGTGCCTGAGTCCATCCCAGCACAGGCCTGGGAGAGGAGGCTCGCCGCCTCCGAGATACTGTCCCTGGGCACTGCTTCCCCTCCCAGCGCTTCACTGCCCATCTCCTCCGAGAGCTGCTCCCCCACTTCCTCCCTCCTGTCTCTTGCAGCACCCCCTTGCTTCCCAGCAGGTCCGCAGCCCCAAAGCCGCTTTGCATCAGTGTCACCTCCATGTCATCACCTCCCACGGGCATCCTCTGCGCTCCTCTTTCCTGACACAGCGGCATCAGAACGGCAGCTCCCCTGTGCCCAACAGCCCCCCTCCTGGCATCCACGACTCCACGTGCTCTGGCTGTCCTCTCCCCTCACTGCCTGCTGCTTCTCAGGTCTGCTTGTCAAGGCACCTGCGGTTCCTTAAGTCTCGGTTCCAAGCTGTCTCTTCTTCTCTGCCCCTACTTTCTCCGAGATGCCCTCCTAGACTCCAGACAGTAAGCCATCTGTTCGGTCCCTGTTCCCAGGAGTATTATCTAGCCCCGCTCCTCCTGAGCTCCTGGCTCTCAGACCTACTTGCCTACCGTCAGCTCCGCTTGAACCTATGAGAGCAAAACCCAAGCCTACACTTCCAGCCCACCTCCCATTTCTGCAGCACATCAACCAGGACCCCTATCCCCCCAGGTGCTCAGGCTAGAAATCTAGAAGTTCTTGATCCCCCCTTCAGCCTCACCCTCTACTTCCCGGTGGTCACCAAGACCCGTGAATCCTGCCTTGGACGTCTCCCGTGATCGCCCACGCCACAGCCCCAGCCTGAGGGCTGTCACACTGATGCAAGCCCCTGCCTCTTTCTCCAGGACCACTGCAATGGCCCCTGCACTCTTGCCCATTGCACACCTGGCTGAAGAGTGAGCTTCTTAAAACATATATCCAACGAATCACTCCTCTACTAAAAATACTCCAATGGCCTCCCATTGCACCTAGAGTCCACTGGCCCAGCCAACCAGGCTCTTTGCCCCTTGGCACCTCCGTGACAAACAGGCCCTCGGCGCTGTCCAAGGAAAGCTAGTTCTGGCTCTCTTCCAGGGAGGGTGCATGCCGAGGTCTCCAAGACGGCTGCATGCGCTCGGGGAGAATATGGTTGCTCCAGGGACAGCCTTATTCAGCGGATACGCCGTTTCTAAAGCTATCAGCACAGCATTGGGCAAGAGTGTGCCTCTAAACTGCCACCTTGAGATGTTTACACCTGAAAGGGCATGACGTTCACCACACCAGCGTGCAGAACAAAACAGCCGTGGCTTTGCAGGCTCAGCCGGGCCCTTCCAGGGGAGCAGGAAAAACAGAGCAAGACCGCTTGTGGTCAGAAGAGCCCTGCAGACTAGAAACCCTTCACAGCAGACCCAAGTTGGGCTGAGTTTGCCGTGTGCTGAAGCGCCACGCTCGCGGGGCCGTGAATCCCCTACAGAAGGGAGCGCTCTCAGGTGGGGGCTGTGAACTCGGGTCCGGCACACTTGGAGCGGGCTGTGGGGGTGGGCCGGGGAGCCTTCTCCTGGGGACAGCCGGAAGCCGGCCTGGAGACGCGGCGCGAGACCCCCGAGAGCCCCGCGCGCCCCCCCTCAGCTCCCGCCCGCCCCACCTGGGGCCGCCTCCAGGTGATCTCCTCCCGGAACTGGGCCAGCGGCGTGGAGAAGCTGGAGAAGAGCGAGGAGTCCGAGGCCGGGAAGGCGGCGTCGCGGAAGAGCTCCTTGGCCGGCGCCCGCATCTTGGGCACCCCGGGCGCCCATCTGCAGCCCGCGACCTGGTGCCGAGCGCAGCCGAGCGGGCGCGCGGCCCCGGAGGGAAGGGCGAACCGGCCGCGCGCGGTCCCACTTGCCCGCGCCCCCTAGCCCGGCACAGCTCGGCCCCCCGGCCCCCCGGCCCCTCGGCCCCCCGGCCCCCCGGCCCCCCGGCCCCCCGGCCCCCGGCCCGGAGGCACCCACAGCGGCGGACGGCCAGGGTGCGCGCCCGCCCCGTCGCCCCGGTAACCGTCGTCCCAGCAACCAACCAGGCGCGGTGCTCCTGGTCACGTGGAATGATGGCCCCTCCCTCCGGGCGCCGGAAGTCGCGTCACTGAGCCGTGAGGCTGTGTAGGTTGTGCCTCTCCTTCCCCAGGGCTGGGGGGCGGAGGGGCGCTTGGTGGTGTCTCAGCTGAGACTCACGCCTGGGAGGCCGGTGCCGGCGCCTCCTCGGACAGGTGTGGCTCGGGCCGGGGTGTGAGGACGGCCTCCTGAAGCTGAAGGGACCGGAGAGGCCGCCTTGGACGACGTCGAGCCGCGGACTACAGGTCCCAGCATGCCGCGCTGCCTCCCACAATGCACTTCTCCCGGCCCCGCCGCGGGGGTGTCTGGGAGCCAACGGGACGCCCTCTGGAAGGCCGGCAGTGGGCCGTCGGCTGTCCGCCGCCGTCGCCGCTGCGGCTGTGTGCTGGGGTCCGGGGAAGTGTGACAACCCCGGGACAGCCGTCCCAGGCCTGGGAGGCCTGCTACGGTTAGACGCCCTGGACCGTGAGTCGGCAGGCGATGAGGCTGGAGCTCAGTGCTGGTCCCCAGACGGCCGGCTATCTAGATGGTCTTAGCGTACTGGACAGTGATACGCTGGGCTTGCGGTTGCAGCTCATGGCCGCTCAGCGTTGCGGGTTGGTGACGACGCCGACTTCGGGATCTGTTCGAGGATCCTGCCCTTCCCCGGGAAGGAGGGCAGGCAGCCACCCTGACGCTTGTTCTCCGGCTGCCTCTCCAGGCCTGCTTCGCTGCGGCGGGACCCCTTCACAGAGGGCCGCGCGGGGGCAGGTGGGAGGGCACAATCCTCGAGGGCAGCTCTCTGCCACCACCTGGGGTTCAGATTTTGCGTCCCTAGGCCGTCTTTGCCCAGCCCCCACATACCCAGTGTGGTCAGATCAGATCCCCACAAGCCCTCCTGCTGATGAGACGCCGAGCCTGACCCAAGAGCGCCCGCCGACCTTGCTCCAGAGCCTCCAGTGTGAGGCTGTGACAGCTGCGGCTCCTCCCTCTGAGGCCCCTGTGGCGCCTGCATGAGAAGCAGCTGCTAATGGTGCTGTGACCTGGGCTACCTTGACCCCACCAGGCCCCAACCTCTTGGTTTGGGGGTCTGGGGTCCTCATCTCTGCTGAGGTTCTGGAACCTCAGCATCATCTGACATCTCCCCCCCTGCAAAGCTTACTTCATGACGATTTACCCTGAAGCACTGACTAACAGGAGTTTATGGCAGGCTGGACACTGCACCGTTGCTGGAGGGAGTCAGGAATGGCCCAGGAGCTGCCTCATGTGGGTGTCCTAAAGGAGTAGGGGACGGATTTCGCTGCCCTGGGGTGTTGGGCAACTGGTCTGCTCCAGGTAGCACATAGGGGTGGTTAGCAGATGAGCTGGGGCCAGCCCAAGAACTGGACTCCAAGTGGGAGAGCCTCTGCTGGGCCTCTCAACCCCGGCTTGCAAGCTCTGGAGAGCAGGCGGTTTCCTGTGGGCACCTCAGTGTCCAGGGCTGGGCTCATGCCCAGAGAAGGGGCCAGGAGACAGTTGATTTGGGGCAAGGAGCAGCCCACAACCGTAGGCACAAGTTTGTGACCAGCACTGAGATGGCTGAAGGCAGCTCTCCTGTTGGCCTGCCTGGCACAGCTCCTCCTGGGCCACACTTACCCCGTGAGCCCTTCAGGGTCCCATTCCCCGTCCCTGGGAGCAGAGATGGCCCACTGGGAAATTAGTATTCTCTTCTCCCTCCTGGGCTCCCCCCACCCCCGCACCCCTGCCTTGCGCAGAGTGGAGCCTCTGGCCCTTGGGTAGAAGGAGGAGTTGGAAGCAGCCTGGACTGGGGAGATGAGGCACTATTTTGGGGGTGGCTGGTTCTTGACCCCAGTCTCCACAACCGCAGGCCCTGAGATGGGCCATTACTTAGTCTGACCTCAGGGTCCTCACTGCGGTGGGAATGCCAGCTCCACGTCACGGCGATGGAGCTGGGAACAATGAGGTAGCGGGAGGCCCCGTGGAGCTGGAAGGACCGGCCTTGGGCCGCTCAGGTGAGGAAGCTTTGCTGGACGCGCAGCAGAATGACAGTGTTTGGGAAAAATGCCTCGAGGTGGACTTGGGTTAGACATGTTCTCAGTTTCCCTAGTGCATCTGAATTGCAGGGCAGTTTCAGGCACGTCCCCACCTGAGGCAGCCAGAGAATCTGCTCCAGTGTCCTGGGTCTGCGGGCGGTGGGGTGCCTGTCCCTCTGGGCAGGGCTTTCCGTCTGGGACTCTCCTGAGGGGACGAGACAGGTGAGAGGTCCCCCACCTGAGAAAGGCCTGGGCCCACAGGACCAGCCTCTACCATGTCTACCGCAGCAGGGCCACAAGTCACCTAAGCAGGATCACCGGAGGCTGTGCCCCGCTGGGCTGCTGTCCGGGCTGCGCTCCGGGCCCGTCTGCAACTGCACACCCCATGGCGCAAGGGCCCAGGCTGGCCTGAGGCTTGTGAGAAACAACCCTGGGCTCAGGCCCAGGGGGCCAGTTGGCGGGGGTCATGGCCCTAGGCTGTGGGGAGCAGTCGTGAGCACCAGGGACGTGGACTGCTCCCCGTGGGCTGGTGTTAGCTGGTGGGGGGGAGGGGTTCTGGAAGCTTGAGTCTCTCCCCTGCCCGTCTGGAGGGTCCAACTGAGGAACGGTCCCAGGAGGGCCAGAACAAAGGCCCCTGTGTCTCTCCTGTGGCCCCGTAAGTTCACAGAGATGAGGAGAGGTCCGTCCTGAGGGCCGGAGGGTCAGGCTCC
This sequence comes from Alces alces, assembly GCA_015832495.2. NCBI lineage: Eukaryota > Metazoa > Chordata > Mammalia > Artiodactyla > Cervidae > Alces > Alces alces. The sequence continues at coordinate 112,725,410 of JADEYB020000031.1, read as the reverse complement.
TTTCACAGTGATGAGACGTGGAGTCTGTGTGGTCCTCACGTACCTCGGCGGTAGGTGTCACTGTCCCGTCTTACGACGAGGAACCTGGACTTCACTGGGAGGAGGCGGCAGCCCAGGACCCCATAGCTGTAGCGGGGACAGAGCCAGTGTTCTGAGGCCAGGCAGGCCCAGGTCACTCTGCTCACTGAGAGGAATGGATGCTTGTGGGGTGGTGGTTTAGATCCACTGGGGTTTTTTAACCTCGTTACAAATAATAGATGTTCTTAGACGAATTTCCGCCTGTTGCTCCACAATGGTCATGTGTCCTTAAATTTTATTACTGACAATACAGATAATTTCCTTGGTTGACTTCCCTCCCCTGGGATGACCATTTTTCCAAAGTTGGATGTTTTCTGCAGTGTGGGCGAGCCATCACATTCACTTCAGGTCGTGGAGTCTGTGCCTCGCCGCTTGCTCATGCGTTTTTGAACAAGGGAGGTTTATCCAGGCCTGGCCGGTGGGCGGCCATCCTCTCAGCACCCCGCCTGTGCCTGTCAGAGCCCCTCTTAGATGCTGGGCTGGTCCCCGGGGCAGCCTTACCATGCCCTGCAATTGCCCTGCCTTGGCCTTCATCCTCCCAGTGTCTGGTCAGGGATTATTTAGAGAGAAAGTGGGGAAAAAAAACCTTAGCAGCTGACATCTGATTGCTCTTGGTGAAACAACAGCCCGTGTCAGGGAACACACCCACCAGCTGAGTTAGGGAGGCTGCCCCAGGGTGAGGTGGCCTCAGGTGGCCGGGGGGCAATGGCTAAGGAAAGGAGGGTGGTGTCCCAGTGCGTGCAGGATGGGGATACCTCTATCAGTTTGCATGTCTCTGTGGGGGCAGGTCATGACCCCAGGTCTTGGGGAGTCCCACTTCTTTTCCTGTGTACTTTCCCTTCATGGCTCTTTGCTGATGCTAAGAGTGCTCTTTGTCTGCTATTCTGGTCTGTGACCCATCATCTTTGTGACCATTCTTCCTAATTTTCATTTTTAAAGAATTGCCCCTTTAAAAAACTCCAGGTCTTTGAGAGGTTCTTTGGCCCAAGTCCCGGTCATTTCACAAGTACCTGTTCCTGGTTTATTTCAACGCCCCCTCCTCCATGCATGCGGCTGAGATGTTAACGCTAGGTTGTAAAGTCCTCCTCTGGTTGCTGTGTTGGCTCTGCTTCCTTAGGGATCAGTTTGGTGAGTGTTGGCCCTGGTGTACGTGGTTTATACACTCCTGGGCGGGTGCTCGATTGGGTGGGCCTTTCACATCTGACATTCCACCCGAGGCACCTGGTCTGAGGGGACTGCCACCAGGAAGGCCCAATGAGACAGGGGAGGGCAGACGGTCTCCCAGGGCAAGGGTGGACCCCGAAGAGGAGGCCTGGCGAGGATGCTGTCCCTGGGCTACAGGCTCCAGGCCGCGTGGGCCCTCCACCCACCCGCCCACCTTCCTGACCCCAGCAGGTCCCGTGCTCACGGCCAACCCCTGGGCTCCACTTCCCCTCCTGACTGCTCCCTTCTCTGCCCCCCAAATTCTGTCCCCCAACACCATGCCCCCAGCCCCTATGGTGGTCATTACTGCCGCTGGCAGAAACCCTCCACCTCCATGTGCCCGGTGGGAGTAGGCGTGTAGGGCCAGCATGAATGCCGTAGACAGACGTGGCACGTGGCCCCGGTGCGTCCGATTGCCGGCCTGAGCCGCCCCCCCCCCCCACGCCCCCCTTACCTCTGCCGAGGTGCTCTTCTCCATCAGCCAGGCGCCCTGAGGAGCCAGTGACGGGAAGCCCACCCCCAACCTGGCCTGAAGTGGGCATGGGCCACAAGCGGGAAATAAACCTTCACTGTTTAAAACGCTGGTGTCTTAAGAGTGTTTTCGCGTGTTGCTGGGGCACAAACGTCAGCCCCAGAAGGGACGAGCGGCCCTGTCAGGACACAGGCCTGCGGCGGGGTGGGGGTGGGGCGCTGGCGGGGCCCACCACTGGAGGCCGTGGTATGCAGCCTCGAAACATCTGGTAAGACTCAACTGTGATGACTCACGGGGCAAGTGACGTCCAGAATAACTCGCAGGACCGGTGGAAGGGGTTGGGAAACCTTGGCAGTGTGCATTGGTCACAGGCTGTGTTTGGCAAGATACCACGTGGGAGAAGATGGGCTGAGAAAAACATTCCTGGGTTTGCATAGCAGGGGGTAAAAGGAATGGAGAAAGGCAGGAACGTCCCGAAGGGCAGGTCAGAGCCAGGACAGACTGCGGCGAGGATGCCGTTGAGGTGTGGGGGTCACCCCTGCGAGGCCCCTGTGGGCTATCTTCTGAGCCTCCCAATGTCAGGTAGGGCCGTGCGGGGCAAAGCCTGGCCTCTGCCCGCTGAGCTGGGATTGGGACCTCAGGGGACCACAGAGCTTTTGAGGGCTGAACTGCCAAAGAAACCAGGAGCCTAGGACTAAAGAGTGTGATTGGAGACCTGAGAACAGCTGTGGCAGGGAGGAGGCTAAGGAAGCAGGTCAGCCCCACAGAGGGTTTGGCCAGAAGATGGGAGGACAGGCTGAGGGCTGCAGAGAGCCCAGGACTCGGGGGCCCGGGCCCACGGGCTCTAGCGCTGCTGCAGGGAGAGCTCCTGGGCCTCTGCTTCTCCCCACAGGGCTTCCTGTTCACCACGGCGGGTGACTGGCCCTCCCGCTCCAAGTGTCTGGGCTCAGAGGAGCTACACCTGGCCCTGGTGCTAGGACAGCCCCCGAGAGCCTGGGCCACGACTGGATGGGGTCGGGTCAGCTCCCGGGGGGTGGGGGGTGTAGCAGGGAGGACAGTCACTGGGGCACTTGCAACCAGGTCTTGCCAGTGGGCCAGCTGACAGGTTACTCTGGGGTCCGAGCATGTGATCCTGGGGGAGACCCTGCAGCGCTGGGTGGACCCACAGCAGAGGCGTACCCCAGGAACCCAGCCCCGTGGGCGGCCAGGAGGAGGGGGCCTGGACGTCGCCCCTGGGCATCGTGGTGCACTGCTCCCGGCACCCACGGCTTGGCCGTGCTCTGGGGCCGTGCCCCCAAGGGCTGCAGCCCCTGCTCTCCGTCCTCCCAGGTCACAAGCCCGCCGCTCACCTCGCCCTTTACTCCAGTTTGGGAGAAAGGCCCCCAGCGGGGGTGCTGGCAAGTGCCCCTGGCTTTGGTGTTTGGGGGTCCTGGGGAGGCTGGTGCTCAGACCCCGGGGTGCAGAGCGGGGTGGTCAGGAGGGACCGGATGCAGGCGAGAGCCCCAGCCTCGGGCAGCCCCCTCCTTCCCCGCCTCTGGCTGGAAGCCTGGGTCAGAGGACAGGGCTGTGACCAGCTCCACGGCTGCTGGGCAGCTGCTCAGGACAAGAGCCGGGACAGACAGGCCGGGAAGCAGTCTGCGAGTGGAGGTTTAATGGGACAATCGCGGTGACCCCGAGTGGAGGTCCCTCAGGGGGCCCAGCGTGAACCCCGGGCTTCCCGGGCCTCTTCCAGCAGGGTGGGCCTAGAAACAGCACCAGTGCCGCCTGCCTTCCTGCGTGTTATTGCTGCCCTGGCCCCAGGGCCTGGACCCTGAGTTCCCTGAGGAGCTAAGGCTTTCCGGGGCCCCCTTCCCCAGGGACGTCCACCGTCCGTCCGGCGCCCCGTCCCCCGCGGGGAGGGTGTGGGCATGTCTGCATCCTCGGCCCTCGGGCTGCCGGCCCCAGGGGCGGGGGGCGGGGGCCCAGGGCTCCGTGGAGGCAGGTGTGCGGGGCGGGCGCAGCAGCCGGGCCCTCCGGCGGGCAGAAGGCACAGTGTGGCGGTCGCTGTCAACCCAGGGCAGTGCCTGGCAGTCAGTGTTGAGACAGGAGGGCCCGCAGTGCAAGAGCGCTTGGGGGGGGTGGGGGGGAGACGGGTCCACGGGCCTCGGTCGGCCCTGGGGGGGCCCAGCAGGGCCCCACGGCTGGGCCCGCGGCCCAGAAGGCACAATCGTGGTGTCTGGGAGGTGCAGCGCTATGCAGACACGTTGACATCCCTGAGAGAGATGGCGCCGCCCGGGGCCTCGTCCCCGAGCAGCAGGCCTGGCTCCGAGTCCGCCGCGGCCCCGCCCGGCTCCGCGCCGGGGCCCAGGCCCTGCGATAGGATCTGCTGGATGGTCCGCCGCAGGTTGGGGTGCAGCCGGCCCTGCGTCTGGTAGAAGACCTCCAGGGCAAAGGACTTGAGGGCGCCGGTGCACAGGTCCTCGTATAGCGGGATGGTGTACATGCGCGACATCTGCAGGGGGCTGCGGGTCACTGGGTGCCCTGGTCCTCCCCCAGCCCCCCACATCCTCCCCTCCCCGCGCCAGGGCACTCGGGCTGCAGGGACCCCGCCAGGGCTCAGGCCTGGGGATCCAGTGACCCTTAGGCCTTAAGGAACTCAGATGCCCCTGGTGTGCACGCCCTGTGGCGAGACCCCCGGACTCTGCTCCTGGCTTGGCCGGTGCCTGCCTGAGGTCTGCTGAGGTCTGGGCCCCACCCCATTCTCGGCTGCCCAGTCTGAGTGGCTGGGTGGTGGGGGGGGAGGGCAGGGGTCGGCCAGCCTAAGTGGCTGGGTCAGGGGGAGGGCAGGGGTCACCAGCTTGAGTGGCTGGGTCGGGGGGAGGGCAGGCCTGTGCGGCCGTACCTGGCTCTCCAGGAATCGCCGGACCCTGTGGAGATCGGGGTAGTAGTCATTGCGGACCACGATCTGCAGCCAGCGGATGCGGATCTCGGCGTTCATGGAGTCCAGCAGTGAGGAATAGCACTTGGACAGGCTCATCACCACCTCTGTTGGGGCCATGGCAGGTCAGGGCCGGTGAACCCCCGCCCCTCCCACCCTGGCAGCTGCGGGACTCACCCTGGGGCAGCGGGGACCCGTCCAGCAGCCGGTCCAGGAAGAGCGCCGTCTGGAAGGTCCTCCACTTGGAGATGTCGATGGCACTGGCGGAGGCGGCCGCCTGGTCCAGGGGCTCGGCGGTCCACAGCTGGAAGAGGGCCTCCACGGGCCGGGTCAGGCTGGATCCCTGAGACAGGTCCGGCTCGGCCAGCGGGGGGCCCGTGGCATTCAGCCAGCGCTCGAACTCCAGCCCTGCAGCACAGACACCCTCCTGGGTTCCCAAGCAGGCCTGCCTGGGAGACTGCAGACCCCGAGGGTGTGCCTGGGGGAGACCCTGCCAGGGTCTGGGATCCCCAAGGGCCGGGGTGGCCTGGGGATGCCGCAGTTGGCTGCAGACCCTGAAAGCCACAGGCGGCTTCTGGGAAGGGGGCACAGAGGGCTGGAGCTGAGGACCAGGGACTCCCTGCCTGCCCACATCTCCCGGGCAGAAACAGTGAGGTGCTGTGAGCCCACAGGCGGAGGGGCGGGGTGGGGCGCACTGCCCTGGGAGAAGGCCATTCCTGCTTTAAGAGACTGAAGCCTGGGCAGCTGTGGGGGCAAGTCCTGCCATTCCTGCCCCCCAGACCCTTGGAGCACTTCCCAAACCTTCCCCAACACAGGGTCCCCGGCCCACACCTCACTGCGCTACCTCAAATCCTTACTCTACCTGAGATGGCAGACCCTTCTCTGCTTTGGCCTAAGCTCTTGGACCAAGGACACCCTTGCGAACAGGCCGGCTGTCTTCAGCCTGCTCTGAGGCAAACTTCCCTCTGCTCCTGGATCCTGCCCCAGGCCCACTGTGCAGTTTCCAAGGCTCTTTCTGGAACTGCCTACTCAGCTCTGCATGTATGCGTGCTCAATCGCTCTGTCGTGTCTGACCCTGTGCAACCCCATGGACTGTAGCCCACCAGGCTCCTCTGTCCATGGAGTTCTCCAGGCAAGAACACTGGAGTGGGGTGCCAGGCCCTCCTCCAGGGGATCTTCCCGACCCGGAGTCTCCTGTGTCTTCCACGTTGCAGGCATTCTTTACGCACTGAGCCACTTAGCCTAATTGCCACCTCCTCCAGGAAGCCCCCTGGGGTCCCTCCGGGCTGGGAATCGCACTCTCCTCTCTGTTCCTTTCACATGGTCCAGCCTGAGTTCTACACCAACAAGTGAAGGGGGCTGCTGGCCGGCCAGAGCCCCCAGGCCCACTGTTACACCCCTGCCCCCTGACAGGCCAAGGGCGGGCCAGTGAGGACACATGGCCGGTGCGGGGGGCCTCACCTGCCCGGCAGTCCACGCTCTGCTCCTTCAGCTCCGGGAAGAAGGTCAGGAAGGAGTCCAGCAGGTCCTGGGCCACCACGCTGGTGAACTTGTACTTGTCCACGTAGGCCTGCTGGGCGGAGCGGACTCAGCAAGCCTGGGGGCTGGGTGCACCACTGTCCCCCTCCCCCCGAGCCGGGCCCGGCACACACCGCGGGAAAAGGCCCTGCGCCCGGGGGTCTGAGCAGGGGGAGGCAGGGCCAGGGCGGGCACGGGGGCACCCACGGCTGCCACAGGGGCCTGCCAAGTGGCCAAAGCTGGGAGGTGGGAGGGCCAGGAGCCTGGTGAGAGCCCTGCTCACGGCCTCCACTGTTCCACCCCCACCCCAACCCCCGGGAGCCAGGAGGGGGCCGGGGGCCCAGGGAGTGGGCTGCTCACTCGGAGGAAGTCGTCAAAGCGCTGGGGGTCCCCGCAGAGCTGGGACAGGTAGTACACGAAGCAGTAGCCCTTCTCGTAGGTGAACAGGTTCATCAGGTGGCTGGGGTTCACGCCTGTGAGGGAGACTGGCTCTGGGAGGCGCCCTGAGCCGCGCGGGTCCGCAGGGGTGGGGGCGGGACGGCGGCGGGGCGCTGCAGGGCAGGGGCCACTGGGGGCCCCGCTGCGCACGTCCAGATGCCGCGGAGCGCGGGGGGCCCGCCCTGCTGGGGGACCTTGGTGGAGGCCTCGGGTCCACACACTGGGGAGACGGGTGCTCAGCGCCCTCGAGAGGCAGCGCAGGCTGAGGGGAGAAGGCCCCCAGCCCCGGCCTCCGCAGAGAAGCCTCATGGGGACGCAGGCCCCGCCTGGCTGGGCTGGGGTGGGGCCCGACGCCTGCAGGTGACGCGCGCAGGGCTGGGCGGGTACCTGGCTCCAGCTTGACCTGCAGCTTGCTGACCGGGCTGTCCTCTCCGAGAAGCTTCATCTGCCTGTGCAGGGCGTCCAGGCGGAAGGCTGTCTCCAGACAGGTGAAGGCCGCACCTGGACGGGCAGGGGCAAGGCCACTGCCCAGGCTGCTCCCCGCCCTGCACCCCATGAGCTGCCCTCTGCCTCCACCCGCGGGGGACACACACAGACACGCGCGTGGCAGGGCAGCCGCAGCTGGGGACCAGCCCCGTGCACGGTCCCTGCCTGACCCGCCCGGGGCACCACCATCCCGCCCCGCCCGGCGCACCGTGGGTCTCGGTGGTGATCCGCCGCTGGGCGTAGGTGGCCAGGCCCTCGCTCAGCCACATCTCCTCCCACGTGGCGTTGGTGACAGCGTTCCCGAACCAGCTGTGGGCCACCTCGTGGATGACATCGATGACCAGGAACTCGTCGCTCTCCAGGATGGAGGAGATGATGAAGGTGAGGCAGGGGTTCTCCATGGCCACGATGGGGAAGGACGGGGGCAGGAAGACGATGTCATACCTGCGGGGAGCCAGGGGTGGGGGCCACGGGTGAGCCTCGCCTCCTGCCGTTTCTCGGCAGGCTGCGGGGGGGGGTGGTGCGCATGTCCTCTGACTCCCCTCGCGGCCGGCCGGGCTCTCGCACGTACCTGCCCCACAGATAGGGCCCGTAGAGCCGCTCGGCCGCGCTCAGCCACTGCTCCACCGCGCCCGACAGCTTGCTGGTGGCCGTGGGCAGGAGGCACGGCTCGGCCCACACGCGGCTCCTGTCACGGGGGACATGGTGGGCGGGGGCCAGCCTGCCCCCAGCCCCAGCCCCCCACTGGGCCTTCCCTTTGCTTCTGGGCACGAAAACCGCCTGCCTACGCCCAGTGCGGGCCGGCCAACCGTCCAGCCGGCGCCCGCCACCCACCCCGCAGGCCCTTCCGACCGCAGGGCAAGCGCAGCCGGGGGAGGACGGCCCTCAGGACAGGCAGGCAGGGGCAGGGCTGGCCCCACCACGCGGGATCACACAGGGCGGCCGCAGAGGCAGGCTGCATGCCGGGCCCCGGCAGCATCTCCTGAGCCTGGACCCCGGGCAGCAAGCAAGAGGCGGGCCTACCTGGGCCCGATGTCTGCGGGCTGCAGGTCCCCGGCCACGAGGGCCACGAGGTAGGCAGGCACGGGGTGCTCCATGTGGAAGCGGTAGACGCCCTCCTCCTCCACGTAGGTGCTCTGCGTGGCACTCATCAGGACCTGCACCCCCGACGGGGCCTGCGTCCCAGGAGGCCCCGCCCATCAGGACAGCGTGTCCCCCACAGGGAGCCCCACGCCCCCATGGGGGCCACCCTGTGTCCCCGGTGGGGACCCCATGGCCCGGTTGGCAAGCCCCATGTCCATGGGAGAGGCCCCACCACCTGGGTCAGGCAACCATACCGCTAGGGAGCCTCCTGTTCCCCGTCAAGGACCCCCCACGCTGCTCAGGGCACCCCCCAGCTCCTGGCCCGCACACCTCTCATCCCAGTCAGGAGTGGACATGGGGCCAGGGGGCTGCCAGGAGCACTGGGACCCAGCCACTCTGCCTGCCCCCTCCCCGCACTGGCGTCCCAGGGCTCAGGCTATCGAGGACCCCGACGTGGGCAGGCTGCCCCTCCCGCACGGTGGGCAGGGTGTGCCCCTTTTCGGAGGGCTGCCTGGGCGGCAGCTGGGAGCAGACCCAGGAAGGTAAAGGTCATGAACAGGGCCAGCTGCCGTCTCTGACCTTGACCACGGCCGAGTAGGTGCACTTGACGGCAGGCGTGTCAAAGCATGGGAAGAAGGACCGGTTGCAGACGGAGTGGCCCTGGGTGAACACGAAGGGCTTGGCGCTGCCATAGGTCAACTCTGGGTCCAGCCACCAGATCTGCAGTGGGTGGTGGGCAAGGGGTCAGCTCTGGCCGGGGTGCCCTCCCCGGGAGAGCGGGCTGAGCCCTCCTGGAGACCACAGCTGCAGGCAGACGGCCCCGCCCCGCCAGGGAGCCGTCCCTCAGGTGCTCCGGCGCACCACGCCCCCAGCCTGCCCAGGCCAACTCAGCGCTCTCCTTCTCAACGCCACCAAGCATCATGATGTCTCCAGGAAGGGCGTCTGGAGGCTGGGGGTCTCCCCAACCCAACTGCACCCACTCTGTGGGCTCCTGAATCTGTCTCCCACGTCCCCTCTGCCGGGACAGCGTGGTCACTGAGGCCAACTGGACGGGTCTTCAGTGACCAAGTGCACACAGGTCCCCCCAGGGCCGTGATGGAGGGCCCCCAGCCCCCTGCAAGCAACAGGCCCCAGGACAGCAGCCACAGCTGCTTGCCACAGGGGGCCCCAGACCAGGACCACCGCTGGGGGCTGTCCATGCCGAGACCCCAGAGGTGGGGACCCCAGATCCTAGCGGATGTCCTCCAGGCCTGCAGGGCTGCCTATCCAGTTCCTGCAGACCAGCCAGGCCACTGTCAGCTTTCATGGACTTCTACAAAACTTCTTTTTGACATCTATGTCTCTGTTCTCTGCCCGCGCAGAGCCTGCGGCGGTATCTTCCTTTTCTGCTGACCTCGAGGGCTGACCCAGATATTCAGAAAGCCTCTCTGGGGAGACTGTTCAAAAATGCAAGCTCCTGGGTCTGGCCACCTAGGAGTGGGACCTAGGAACCTGCATTTCACCCCCCACCCCCACCCCAGGTCCTGGGACAAGCTGTCCCTGGCTCATGCTGGGGACAGGTCCCCGTGGTTGGGCTGCTGGGGACAGGGTCAGGCCAGCAGGGTAGCCTGTTGTGGGCCCTGGTCCCACCACTCTCCGACCACTCTGCTGGTCTTAGGTGGACCAGACACGTGGGCTCCAAGGTCAGGGAGAACCATATCCTCTGTTTTCACGGCTGTGGTGGGAGCCATGCGCGCCAGCTGTCAGAGCCCCAGAACGCCCCTGGCAGGCAGCAGGGGCCAGACTGGCAGGGCAGGGGCCAGGCGGGCAGGCAGCAAGGGCCAGGCAGGCAGGACAGAGGCCAGGCCAGCAGGGCAGGGGCCAGGCGGGCAGGGCAGGACCAGGCCGACAGGCAGCAGGGGCCAGGCGGGCAGGGCAGGGCCAGGCCGGCACACCTGCAGAAGCTCGCAAAGGGGTGAGATGGCAGCTGGAGGCTCCTGGGAGTCGTGCAGAAAGCCCGCGGGTGTGTGTCTGGCCTAGGCTCTTCCTGATTTCTCCTTGATGGCTCCTGGCCTGATGCCTTTCCGTCACCCTGTCTATTCACATGCCACGGTGGTGACGGATGGAACCTCCTGGGGCCTCCCAGAGCTACTTGAATGTTGTGTGTTGTGGGTTACAGTCACAAATGTGCTGTCCACACAGGGACCCAGGAACCCCCATGCTCCATCCTGAACGCCCCCCTGCGGTGGAAGGGTATTGTCTGAGCTGCCCAGTCTTCCTGCCGAGCCCCTGGGCAGCGGGCACTCCGTATCCAAAGCCCCTCAGAGCCTGTGTGTGTCTGTGTTGGGGACGTGGGGCCAACCTGCTGGAGTGCCCGCCAGCCCCCAGGCGGCCTGAAGCATCAGAGCCGATCCAGGCCTCTCGGTCTCCCACGCCGGCAAGTCTGTCTCTCTTGCCACCCCCAGGGAACAGTCCTCTGAAGCCCGGGTCGTACGGAGGCCCTTGGTCGCAGTGCCAGGCTCTGGCAGATGCATGGCTTGGCATGCGCTCACCAGAAGCTGCCCCTGTCCCCAGGCAGGGACCCGTCCCTGCACAGCTGAAGGGAGAGGCTTCCCTGGTGGCACGCAGGGCCCTGTCCCTGGGCCCCGGGACCAGCACCCGGCGGCTCACTCGGTCCAGGACTCCTAAGGGCTCCCCTGGCACCAGCTGGGAAGCCCCGCCGGCGCCTGGACAGGGCTCCGCGGCCGGCTCGAGGAGAGCTGGGCTGGCCACCCTCTGCAGGTGTCGCAGGCGCAGCGCCCCCAAGAACGCCCCCCTAGCCCGGCAGCAGGACTCACGGCGGGGGCGTCGGTCGAGGTGTAGCGCAGGATGACCTGGAAGGGCTGGTGCGCCTGCAGCTCAGGGGGCAGCGTGACGGTGAGCGAGGAGCCATAGTCGGTGAACGGGTCCACCCTGAAGGCCAGCGGGCAGCAGGCGGGCTCCGCGCCGGGCGCCTCGCAGAAGGCGGGCAGCGGCGGCGGCGGTGCGGGTCCCGGCCCGGGGGCAGCAAAGGCGAAGGCGCAGGGCGGCTCGGCGGCGGCGGCGGCGGCGGCGGCGGGGGCGCGGCGAAAGGCGGCCGAGTGCAGGCGCAGGGCCGGGTGCGCGTCGAGCACGAGCGCGCGGGGCGCGGGGCGCCGCGCGCACAGCTCGAGCACCAGGCAGCCGGCCAGCTCGCGCGCCTCGGGCCGCAGCTCCAGGCCGAGCTGCAGGTGGCGGAGGCGGAAGAGCTGCGCGCTGGAGGCCGAGGCCACGTCCAGGGCGGGCGGCGGCTCGGGCGGCGGGCGGGCGGGCGCGGCCTCGGCGCCGGGCGCCTTGCGGCAGCAGCACTGCGCCGCCATGGCCGCCGCGCTAGGTGAAATCCATGGGCGGCGGCCGCCCGGGGCCGCGGGGAGCGGGCGAGGGGCGCAGGGCGCCGGGCGGCGGGGCGCGGGCACAACAGGAAGTCGCGCCGGGAGCCGCCCGGCCCGGCCCCGCGCCGTGCGCCGCCCCGCTCCGGCTCCGCTTGGCCGCCGCCGCCGGGGGCGCTGTGCGCGGGGAGACCGGGCCGCTGGGGACGCGGGGCCGGGGAGCCGTGCGCGGGGGGCCGGGGCGCCCGCGACTCAGTGAGTGGGGAGACCGAGGAGCCGGAGGGCTGACAGCGCGGCTGGGACCCGTGAGCCCGGGCGCTGTGCACTGGGCTGCGACCGTGAACCAGGTGCGATGCGTGGGGCCGGAGCGGCCGCTGTGTGCAGGTGGCCCCGGCACTGGGCTGGAGGAAGGGGAGGGCGCAGGGACCCGGGCGCGCTGGAGGTTCCTCGGGCACCCACTGCTGGGACACCTCGTCCGTTCCAGAACCTTGGGCCTGGAGAAAAATGCAGATTCCCATCACCCTGACCCGTTCCCCTGTGAGACCAGTGGTCTGTGTTATGTGCCATGTGGGGCATGGCGGTGGCTCTGGAACCTTGAGACTGTACCCTCAGATGTATGAGACTTCTTAGATTGAAATTAAATAGAAGTTCAGGTTCTCCGTTGCACTAGCCCTATTTCAGGGTCTCCATGTGTGTTTGGAGGGTCATGTCAGGCTAGTGGGGCTTCCTCAGTGGCTCAGTGGTAAAGACTCTGCCCCCCAATACAGGAGATGCAGGTTTGATCCCTGGGTCGGAAAGTTCCCCGGGAGAAAGAAATGACAACCTATCCCGGGGTTCAGGTCCTGGAGAATCCCATGGACAGAGGAGCCAGGTGGACTGCAGTCCATGGTGTTGCAAAGAGTTGGACACGACTGAGCAAGCATGCACGCATCAGGTTAGTAGCACCATACTGGACAGAGCAGGTATTTCATCATTAGAGAAAGTCCTGTTGGACTCTGCTGCCTTCAGGGCCGTCCGGGCCCTGGAGGATGATTGTTTAGGAGGTGAGTGCTGGGCAGTCACAAGACCTGGCCAGCCTGTCACCCCACTCTCGCCCAGGCCCGTCCAGACATTTGGGCCCGAGGGGTGGCTGGAGACCAGTGAGGATGCTCAGAGACCAGCATTGGGTGGGTCTCAAAGCCACAAATGAGAGGGGCCGCCAAGGTGTTGCTCTCATCATCGTGGGAGAATTGAGGTCCTCAGGGAGATGGGACCTTTTGGCCTGGAGTCCCACCCACCGCTCTACCTGCTCCGTGTCTGTGGCACAGCTGGGGCCTGACGCACGCTGCACTCGACCTCGATGGCATCCCTGAGGAGTGTTGAATCGCTTTGGACTCAGTATCTCCATCTGTCACTCGTGTGGGCAGGGTGGGACGGCCGAGCTGAGGACCCATGTTCACGGAGTCAGCACCCGCACTGAGGCATCTCTTCAACTTGCCCTGTGTGTCATTTTAGCCTCAGGGACACAAGCTACTGTCGGGGCCCCCACCGCAAACTCACCAGCCACTTAGAGGAAGGGGTTCAGCCCTGCATCCGAGACTCAAGACGGGACAACTGGGTCTGATCAGTCCTCAGTGCCTTTAGTGGGCCCAGCGCCTGCCCAGAGGCCAAGGGCAGAGTGTTTTAGATGGCACTCCCAGCGTGAGCAGCCTTTTGGAACCATCCTTTCCCCTCTTCCAGCCAGTGGGGCTGAGGCTGGAAGACCATCAGGGACTGCGTGTGGGCACCCACACCGGCCTGCCCTAAGCACCTGCAGGCACATCTGCCAGCCCCCTGCACAGGTTAAGTTAACCTCAGGGGGCTTCTTGCCCTCCTGCTGCCCTGGCCTTCGGGAGCAGGGGTTGGGTCCCGTCCCCTCTCTCCTGGAGGGCCCTGGGCACCTCCCGGTGGCCTGTGCCACACACAGGACCAGTGGGGTAAGTGCAGTTGTGTAGGTCTGGAGGAGCTGTTGGCTCCTCCCTGGGCCATGCCTTCCACCACAGCGTTTCTATAAGGAACCAACACCAGTCAGTCTGAAGGAGCAGACAGATGTTTCGCAGCACTAAAGGCAGCCCACCAAGGCACTTGTGAACTGCAAAGGGCACAGTGGTCGTCTCCACTCTCCACCTCGTCCCTGTCCAGCAGAGGACGGTGCCTTAGGTGTTGGGGGTCGGGGGCGCCGCTTTGCTGACTGAGGTCCAGGGTGCAATGTACCCTCCTCCCCCAGTCCACCTGGGGGAGAGGAGCCGGGAGGGTGGGACTGCCTGAGGCTGGGGTTTCTCCCATAGAATTTTCATACACCAGCTTTTAAAAAAAAATTATTTTATTTTTTTTGACTGTGGTGGGCCTTTGCTGCTGCCGAGTCATGCTGGCGGGGGCTGCTCTTCTTGCGGTGTGCGGGCTTCTCACTGCAGTGGCTTCTCTTGTGGAGAAGAGGCTGTAAAGCACAGGCCTCCGCAGTTCTGTGGCGCACGGGCTTTGCTGCCCCGCGGGATGTGGGACCATCCTGGACCAGTGTCCCTTGCATTGCAAGGTGCAGTCTTAATCACTGGACCGCCAGGGATGCCCCACACACCAGCTTGTGTTTGGTCCAACCCTGACTGGCTTGGTAGGCGGAAGCGCCTGCACCCAGCCTTCTCCCCATGAACACAGACTGGGTGCCACTGTTCAAGTGTGTGGGCACCGGGAGGGGAGCGGGTCCCTGGCCTCATCTGTTAGCAGGTGGACATGGCGGTGGGAGGGCTTCCAGGAGGCCCGTGGGGGTCAGGTGGGGGCTGTGCTGTCCCTGTGACAGAGGTCCGAGGCATGCCTGGCCTCTGGCGGCAGGCAGACATGGACGGTTCTCCAACTGGAGCTGGGAGACCAAGGCCTGACCTGGGCTCTGACACCCCTGCACCCGTGTCACCCGGGGCCACGTCAGCAGGTCAGGGGGTGTGCAGTAAGGGTACCACGAGCACACAGGGAAAAGATCTGGGCTCAGGTCCTGGCTGTAGACCTCCCAGCTGGGCAAACCACTCAGCTCGCCTGAGGGCACAGATGGAGCCGCAGCGGCCTCACCTGCCACGTGGAGACAATGGCAGGCGCTTGTTTACAGGTAGATGGGAAAGCAACATGAGCTGTGAGGGGCCTGCGGGGTGTAGGTGGCGGCTGGCGAGCCCTCCATAAAGGTGGCAGAAGTCAGGTTATGACGAGGGCTGGGGCTCTTAGAGATGGGCGCCGCTGATGCGTGGCACTGCACAGGGCTGGGTGCTGACCTGCAGGGGGTGGGGCATGCTCTGAGCCAGGGGCCATTGCGCTGGCAGAGCAGGAGCAGGAGCAGGAAGGCTGGGGAGGACGAGGCCCCTTCACAACCGCCCCAGGGCCTCGCTCACAGTGCAGGCTCCCAAGCTTCACCCTTTGGGCTCTGCTTGGTCAGAGGTTTTCATCTGCAGGTAGGATGCTTCCGTCTGGGACACACCTGCACGGAGGCTGAGACCCCACTTAGCCAGTTGGGGGTCCTCAAGGCACACATCAGAGTTGCTCTTCTCAATGACTGACACTTTTTTGGGGGGAGGGTGCTGTGCAGCTTGCAGGATCCTAGTTCCCCAACCAGGGACTGACCCCAGGCCTCAGAAGTGAAAACGCCGAATCCTAACCACTAGACCTCCAGGAAACTCCCTGACCTTGACTCCGAAGGGGCACCAGGGCTTTGCTGTGCTGGGACTCGGGGTACTGCGCTCATGCCGCTCAGCACTCCCGGGTTGTGCAGGAGACCACGGAGGGCACAGCACAGTGTAGGCGGGACCACTCGGCCCTTTGAGATGAAGGCTCCGCACACCCTACTAGGAGGACCAGGACCTGGGGCACTGGCTGAGGGTCAAGGGAAATGATAAACACCAACTGCGGTATTTTATCCATTATTTTGTTATTTGTACACTTGTATGTGTTAACCGGGGACTACATCATCTGTAATTCATGTATTATCCCTTTTTTCCTTTACTCTCTCCCCTTTTTTAGGGAGTGTTGAGAGTGATTAATTTTCTAGTATAGTCTTCAGGCTGTAGGATGCCCAGATGAGGTGCCTCTGAACCAGAGTAATCAATGCACTCAGACACATGGGTGGTCAGTGTGGTCTGGGCCTGACCTTGGCCGAAACTGGAAGGTCAGTAAGGTAGGAAGTGGGTGTGGGCACCGAGAGCCCCAAGGGAGCCCAAGCTCAGTCTGTCACAGAGCCTCGAACCCGCACCCGTGTGGCACAGCAGCTCCGAGTCTGTTTCGTAAAGCCATCGTGGCCTGAGCTGGTGGCAGGCTCGAATGTGGAAGGAAGCCAGGGGCAGGGTGGCAGGCCCTCGTGACTCCTGTGGTTTCCCCATCTCCTGACCTTGGCTCCCCGCCCTCCACCTCTCCGTAGTAAATGTCTTTCTGGCTCAGTTTTCCCGAGTGGTTTGGATGTTCCTGATCAAGCCCTGTCTAGTAAACCTAAGGACCAGGGGAGGAACGGTTCCCCAGTTCTCTGCGGACATACCCCTACACTACCATCAAGCGGGGACAGAGAGCTTTGGGAAGCTGCAGAAAATAAAAACTCCGTGGGACGTGAGGCAGGAGAGGACGGCCCAGCCTCCCGTCAGTGCATGCACTACATCTTCCCACCTCGAGGATGCAGGAGACCCCCGAGCGTCCTACTTTGGGGTTGGTTGGTCGGTCGTCCTCCAGGGCTGACCGCTCAGGGCTCACTCGGGCCCGAAGGCTCCCTGGGCAGGAGGGACCGCGACTGCAGGGCCTCCTCGTACTTCTGGAGCTGGGACCAGAAGCCCGGGTTGGGCTCGGCAACTGGGCGGGCGCTCTTCACTGTCTGCAAAGAAGAGGCTGCGGCTAGACCCCCGCGCAGTACTCCCCGCGAGGTCCACAGACGCCCAGCCCCCACGGGCGCGCCCCGCCCCGCCCGGAAGTGTCTCCCCAGGCGGCGGAGCCCGCCGCTCCCGGCAGGTCCTGCCGCTCCCCGCCGGAAGTCCCGCCCTACCCGGAAGGCCCGCTCCAGGCTTAGGCCGCGGTGACGCATCAGGTAGGCGGTGCAAACGGCGGCCGAGCGGCTGCGGCCGTTCTTGCAGTAGACGAGGCAGGCGCCGCCGGCGCGCACCGCGGCTTCCATGGCGGCGCAGGTGGGCTCCAGGTGCGCTAGCAGGTCCTCCGCCGGGTCGTCGAACACGGGCACGCGCAGCTCGGCGACGCCGGGCGCGCCCGGGCCGGGCTGCTGGCGCGAGACGTTGACGCACAGGGTGACGCCCGCGCGCGCCAGCGGCTCTGGCGCGCCCGAGGCGCGCGAGCTCCCGAGGAAGAGCGAGGGGGCGACGCGCACGAAAGGCGGCGGGGGCGCCGTGGCGTCCGCGCGCCGTCCGGCCTGTTCCGGGTCCATGGCCGGCCCGGGAGTCTTACTTTGGGCAGTCGGGTGGCCGGCCGACGCCCCCGGGTCCCTCAGGCCGCCCCTCTCCATCCCGGGGCAGGCCCCGGGGGTGGGTGTGCGGGAGCGGCCACGCCCACAAGGCCCTGGCCGCCGCCTCATTGGCCAGGTCTGAGCGGGCGAGGCCTCCTCTGATTGGCTGGCGGTGGGGGTGCGGCTGTTAGCGTGGTCATCGGGAGAATCTGATTGGCCGCAGACATGTGGGCGGGTTCAGGTTCCTGGATTGAATAAGCCCTCACCTGTGCTGGAGGCCAGACCGGGGCTGGCTGAGAGGCGCGAGGTCTGAGAGCTTCGCCCTAGCGGTCCTATTGCACCGTGAGGGTTCCAGCTGGGTCGGGCAGCGGGCGGCCGGCTTACCAGGGTGTGGCTGACGCGCTGAGCCAGGGCCCTATCGCAGAGTCTCATCTGGGCACTGACCAGTCATTACTTCTCTTACAAGCGCATTTACGTGTTGAGATGCCCCTTCGGTTCAGTCGCTCAGTCGTGTCCAACTCTTTGCGACTCCATGGACTGCAGCGCACCAGGCCTCCCTGTCCATCACCAACTCCTGGACCTACTCAAACTTATGTCCATCCAGTCGGTGATACCATCCAACCACCTCATCCTCTGTCGTCTCCTTCTCCTGCCTTCAATCTTTCCCAGCATCAGGGTCTTTTCAGACGAGTCAGTTCTTCGCATCAGGTGGCCAGAGTATTGGAGTTTCAGCTTCAGTATCAGTCCTTCCCCTTAGTACAGCTTTATGTTTATTCCTTTATGTTCTCTGCTTCCTAATAAATTGCTCTGTCATCTCTGCATTTTATTTAAACATGGATATATAAAATAAAGCTATTTACCCTAAGCATTTCCATTTTTCATAGACGAGTATTTCTGTGATTTTTCCTCTTTTTTGGGTTATTACTGTAGCTTTAAAGAGTTACAGTTTCCACTTAAGAAGACCTCCTCAACAGATTTTTCTGATGTCCAGTGTCTTTCAGGGGCCGGTTTCACTGAAAATTAGCTGTCTTGCAGTTGTGTATGCATCTAGTTATTGGTGTTTCAATTCTATTCTAATAATATTGAAACATTTCTGATTTTCAATCTGTTGGACCAGAAATTTTTCTCCAGTGTAGGGATCCCCAACATCTGGCCCGTGGGCCAGTGCCTCCTGTCAGCTCAGTGGCAGCATTAGGTTAGAAATAAAGGGCACAAGAAATGTAATGTGCTTGAATAATCCCAAACAAACTCCCAACCCCAGCCCATGGAAAACTTATCTTCCATGAAACTGGTCCCTGGTGCAGAAAAGGTTGGAGACCACTGCTCTAGTACATCCCTACCGCCCCCCCACCAGCCCCCCACCCCACATGAACACACAGTACTCGTAAAATGAACCTCTGCAGTCTTTCTGGGTGACCTCCATTCTCTCCGTTCCAGCCAAAGCTACCAAGCTTGGTAACTGTCAGATATTTTTTGCTACTTGGTGCTCTCTCTTGAGCTCGATTGAAATGTTGGTCTGTAACCAGGTCTTCACTGGCTGTAGGTCCAGACATCACCTACTTCCCAGCATCCATGTCCCTTTCTGTGCCCTAAGGAGGGATTCTGACTTTTCCTGAATGGGATTCTCATTTCCCCAGAGTTCACAGGAGCCATCCAGCTAGGTGGGAGTACTGGTCCCCCAGCTCCAGAATCAGGCTCCTGATGACACTCCAGTCAGTGACATCTATCCCCATGATTGCTTTAGGGCAGGGTTTCGGCTGTCATATGAACCAAAGAGGACTTCCCTGGTGACTCAGGCAGTAAAAGCGTCTGCCTACAACTGGGAGACCCGGGTTTGATCCCTGGGTTGGGAAGATCCCCTGGAGAAGGAAATGGCAACCCATTCCAGTACTCTTGTCTTGAAAATCCCATGGACGGAGGAGCCTGGTAGGCTACCGTCCATGGGGTCACAAAGAGTCGGACACAACTGAGCGACTTCACTTTCTTTCATGAACCAAAGATGGGAGAGGGGCTTGGAAACTGGTCCTCTCCTTATGACCACAAAGGGAAACCAGCCTTGGATGAAACCACATGGAAGAAACCATCCTCAATGACACTTGGGTACTGAAGCATACCAAACCTGAAGAGCCTCCAGCTTCTGGACTCTGGTTTCCTGAGCCAGCCAGTCATCCTTTATTGTTGGATGTCTGAGATGAGTTTTCTGTTCCAAGGCCTTTTAACTGATAACCTCACACTCCTTTCACCACCTTGAGTTAATGAATGGGTAACAATTCATGCTGAGTATCTCAAGTCCATTCTCTCCCTTGATTGCTATGTTTGTTTACAGGACACTCTTCTGGACTTGACACCATACTCGTGCAGGGAGCCTTCTAGCCTTTCTCACTGCAGCCAGAATACACTTTTTAAAGCATTGAGTTTCTGAGTGTTGGTCCTGATTCAGCAAGTCGGCAGGATCCATTAGTGGGTTGTAAAGGAAATCAGTCCTGAGTATTCATTTGAAAGACTGATGCTTAAGCTGAAACTCCAATACTTTGGCCACCTGATGTGAAGAACTGACTCATTGGAAAAGACCCTGATGCTGGGGAAGATTGAAGGCAGGAGGAGAAGGGGACGTCAGAGGATGAGATGGTTGGATGGTATCACCGACTCAATGGACATGAGTTTGGGTAAATTCCGGGAGTTGGTGATGGACAAGGAGGCCTGGTGTGCTGCAGTCCATGGGGTCGCAAAGAGTTGGACACGACTGAGTGACTGAACTGAACTGAAAACTTAACTCAAGATTCTCAGGTTGGGCATTTTTTTCAGTTGAAACCAGCTGCCCAGTAGGCCTTGGCCCAGTGGTTCTCAAAGTGTGGTCCAAATTTCAGCAGCATCTGGGAACATGGTAGGAATGCACATTCTCAGGGTCTATCTAGTCCGGACCTGCTGAACCAGAAGCTCTAGGAGTGAGACGCAGGAAGCTACGTGTTACCATGCACTCCAGTGATTCTGATACAAGACAAAAATCTAAGCATGATTTGGTCAATATAAAAAGCCACTTAAAAAAAAAGAAAAGCCACTTAAAGCTTTAGCTTTTCTCTGTGGGTCAGCAGAGGCTTTGCTCTTAGCTCACTTGGCTCCGGGCTGTGCCTTCCAGTTTCCCTTCCTTTCTTCCTGTGAACTTAAAAGCACTTGAGAAACAATCTGCTGAAAGAATCCTTTTGGAATTTTTTAAAAGATTTTTTCCCCCCGTATATCCTTTACAGTTGTCTCACATGCATCTAATTTGATTGCAGTTTTATAAAGTGACTTGTTGACTTTTCCAAGCCTTCAGCTGAATTTTAATAGAAACATAACTCTGCTTCCCCATCCACATGTCATCAATCATACTTCACTGAATTTCATAACTATGATAGGTTCAGCCAGCATTTTCAGGTTTGCAAACACTGTGACTGGTAACATGAGCAACTAACATGCTGAAAACCAGTCGTCCTAAAGGTCAGTTTGCTGAATTTTTATCAAGTTTACCAATTCACCAAAAACTTTAAAAACTATTATTCTTGAATATTGTCAATGAATATTAACATATTGTTCCTATGAAAATTTTCTTTTTGGATATACTCTTTAGTATCATTGTAGGATTTGTATCAATTTATGGAAATAAGGCTTTTTAATCTTTGTTTTTTTAAAAATACCAGTGCACATATACTTATGAACATAAACAACATTTCAGCGTTTTATATTGTTTTTTTCCAGTTTATAGAAGCTCCCAGAACACCTTTTCTTTTGTGGCCACATGTTAGTATTTAGAATTGCTTTGTCAGTCTTCTGAAATTGTAAGGTTTGCTAAAAAATACTGTTACCTGTTGTTTATAGAGTCTTTCATGTGAGTTGCCTGGGGCTTCCCCAGTGGCTCAGTGGTGAAGAATCTGCCTGCAATGCAGGAGGTGCAGAAGATGCTGGTTCCATCCCTGGACAGGGAAGATCCCCTGGAGGAGGAGATGGCAACCCCCTCCAGTATTCTTGCCTGGGCAATCCCATGGACAGGGAGCCTGGCAGACTACAGTCTGTGGGGTCTCAAAGAGTTGGGACCAACAGAGTACAGCACAGCATGTGAATTTCCTAGAATCAATGTAACAAAGAACTGCTTTTGAAGTGGTGTTGGAGAAGAATCTTGAGAGTTCCTTGGACTGCAAGATCAAACAAGTCCATCCTAAAGGAGGTCAGTCCTGAATATTCACTGGAAGGACTGATGGTGAAGCTGAAACTCCCAATACTTTGGCCACCTGATGTGAAGAACTGACTCATTGAAAGAGACCCTAATGCTGGGAAAGATTGAAGTCAGGAGGAGAAGGGGACGACTGAGGATGAGATGGTTGCATGGCATCACCAATTCGATGGACATGAGCTTGAGCAAGCTCCAGGAGATGGTGAAGGACAGGGAAGGCTGGCGTGCTGCAGTCCATGGGGTCACAGAGAGTCAGACACAACTGAGCACCTGAACTGAACTGAGCTGAATGTAACAAAGCATCACAACCAACCAGTAGGCTTCAAACAACAGAAATATATTTTTCTGTGTCTTGTCTGCAAATCCCCCTGTCCTTGTAAGGACACCAGTTGTTTGGTCTTCACTCAATTACATCTGTAAAGACACTATTTCCAAATAAGGTTCATTCTCAGGGGTTAGGACTTCAGTTTATCATTTGTGGGGCCGGGGGGCAGGGGGACCACTGCTCAACCCACAACAGTTCAGTTCAGTCGCTCAGTCGTGTCTGACTCTTGCGACCCCATGAACCACAGCATGCCAGGCCTCCCTGTCCATCACCACCTCCCGGAGTTCACCCAAACCCATGTCCATTGAGTCAGTGATGCCATCCAACCATCTCATCCTCTTTCGTCCCCTTCTCCTCCTGCTCTCAATCTTTCCCAGCATCAGGGTCTTTTCAAATGAGTCAGCTCTTTGGATCAGGTGGCCAAAGTATGGGAGTTGTAGCTTCAAAATCAGTCCTTCCAATGAACACTCAGGACTGATCTCCTTTAGGATGGACTGGTTGGATCTCCTTGCAGTCCAAGGGACTCTCCAGAGTCTTCTCCAACACCACAGTTCAAAAGCATCAATTCTTCT
>JADEYB020000031.1:112663000-112701933 GCA_015832495.2 Alces alces | reverse complement strand
CCCATTTTTGCGTGAAATGTTCCCCTGGTATCTCTAATTTTCTTGAAGAGATCTCTAGTCTTTCCCAGTCTATTGTTTTCCTCTATTTCTTTGCATTGATCACTGAGGAAGGCTTTCTTATCTCTCCTTGCTATTCTTTGGAACTCTGACAGGAAGTTTTAGGTGACTTTTTCTTTCTCTTTTCAGAAACAAATTTTAAAGGTGGCTCTGTTTGTATCTGCCTAGCTTCACAAGTGATAGCTGGAGCAGGGCAAAGAGGGGACGTGAGGGGAAGGATTAAGAGGTAGAGAAGGGCTCTAGGAGCCCAGGTGGTGCTGAGGGGCCGAGGGGAGAAGAGATGAATTGGGAGACAGATTGCAGGGTGGGGGGAGCGACCCCCGAACCCTGGAGTCCGGGTACAGCCGCCTTCGGGCCACTGCAGCTCACGGGGGCGGCCAGGGCATCAAATGTTGTCATCCCTTTCCACTGTCCTAAGAAGGGGTGGTCTGCGCCTCCAGAGACCCCTCCTATATCCAGGAAGCCGCGGAAAGCCCTCGCGCTGTTCCCGGCTGCTTCTAGTCCAGTTCCTTGAAATGTGCTCGCTTCTGTTCTGAGAGCTCCTACTCATCCCCCGAAACTATACCTAGGCACATTCTCCCCGTAAAGGCTCCCCCGTGACCCCGGCTTCCCCCGATCTTGTCCCCCCACCAGGCTGTGGGCTCGTTGCCTTCCATAAACACTAACAGAGCCACCAATTGGCTCTGGAGTCAGGGAGGCTTGATCCAGAGGCCGACCCACCGTGCCCCTCTTGACCTCGAGATGGGTGTCCTGGTGGAGACCGCCGACCCGGGCTCAGCAAGCCTGGGCTGAGGGTCTCGGCGGGGAGCGGGAGCGGGCGCTGGGGCGGGGTCTCTGTGAGGTCACAGAGTGGAGCCCTGCGCCGCCGGGACGCCAGTGGGTGTGGCCCTGGAGGGGCGTGGCATGGCCGGGAGCCAGGGGGTGTGGCCCTGGGGCGGGGCGGGGCCTGGCGCGGGGATTGGCGGAACGCGGGCACGTGGGCGGTGGCCCGGTCTCCAGGGAAACCTGACTCTTCTGCACCCTGAGCGGTGCAGAGTGCAGGCTGGCCGGCGCGGCTGCGCTGCGTTGGCCACAGCCCTGCGCGGACCCTGTGCGGTCGGTGAGAACTCTCTGAGCGGTGCGGCCCTGTTAGGGGGATGAGCGGGGGCATCCCCGAGGTCCGCGGAGGTGGCGGCGGGGAGCCGGCGCGTGGGCCCCATGTCCCCTGGGCCCGGACCGCCGTTCTCCCTGGGAGGGGCGGAGAGGAGGTTTGGGGCCCTACGTGCGTGAGAGGCTGTTTTATGTGCGGGCTTGCGTGGGGACCGTGTCCTCGCCGCCCCGTCTCCCGAGGCCCTCGGGGGGAGGAGGGGTCCGCTGTCTGTGGCCCAAAACGTGGCCCTAATTTAAGGTCGCGGGAGGGTGGCCCAGGCTGTCTTCCTTGGTTTCAGGGACACCCTCGGGCGTTGGAGGGGGTTTCCCTGGGACGGGGCGGGGCGGGGGTGGCCTTCCAACAGGATCCGGGCGTCCGCCGTGTTAGGGTAGGGGTCCTTGTTTCTCTGAGGCGCGTAGTGCTGTCGGCGGTCTGAGTGCCCTCCAGGAACCCCGAGGGAGAATGTGGTTCCCTGACTTTGCTTCCAGGTTCAAAGAGGAGAGACATGGAATATCGTTATTCCTTGGTCCCACATGACGAGGTCCCAGAGGTTGGCAATTCTGAAAACCAAGTGGAGGAGGGCGGCAGCGTGCCTGCGGCTGCCGGGACCCTAGAGAGCTCCATGCTCGGCATCAAAAGGTGTGGGAGCCCTCCCGCGAGTGTGTGGAATCGGGCTGGCCCCTCTCCTTGGCTTGTAGACGGCTGTCCTCTCTCTGAGTCTTCACTTCGTCTTCTCTCCGTGCATTTCCCTGCGTCCAGACTTCCCCTTTTATTGATATAAGGACCTCAGTCAGACTGGGCCCACTCTCATGACCTCTAACTTGATTATTTACATAAAGTGATTATTTGGAGACAGCATCTGTGAAGATTCTGACTCCAAACACAGTCACACAGCCAGGCCCTGGGAGTTAGAATTCTGACATATGAATTTGGGGTGCAGGGTGCATGGGAAGGAACACAATTCAACCCACAGCTACAGGTAAGAAAAAAGGAAAACAAACCAATTCTGAGCGCCCAGACTTTATCACTGTTGCATGAGGGTCTCTATCCTTCCATGTGGTTGTTTAGACAAATAACCACAGGTTCACAGCAGCTGCAGCCCTTTGCTGTCGGGCAGGTGCTTTGTTAAAGGGTCTATGGCTCACGGCTGGCATCTGAGGGCTCCTGTGTGTGTGCACCCCGGCCAGCACAGAGACACCCCACTGCAGCTCGCGGAAAGCCCTTCAGAGTTGGGAGACAGGTGGGGGTGTGTGTGATGGGCTGGGCTCGGCCCACTTTCAGGCAGGACGTGCACTTTGAGACAGTGGGAGCGACAAAGGGGCAGCCTGCCCTGGCGCACGCTCTGCCCCTTGCTGTGCGCCACCCTGCCAGCGCCCTCCCATGTCATCTTGGTGATTGGCTTGCTGTTTCTCAAGCTGCTCCTGGATCCCTTCAGGCCTGAAGCTCACTGTCCTTGTCCAGATGGAATGTCAAGCCAAGTAGAGAGGCCCCCAGATGAGCCCCCCACCCCCAGGGCTCAGCTGGAGTGGGGCAGCCGTCGGGTTCCAGACAAGGCCCCCACCCAGCCCCCCAGTGCACAGCCATTGGTTCCAGACAAGCTTCCCCCGACCCAGGGCACAGCTGGGGTGGGGCATCCATCGGATCGCAGGCAGTGGGGCTGCCCTGGGCAGCAGAGGGCACAGCAGCCCTCAGCCTTGTCAGACAGCTGCACACTTACTGCCCTTTCCGCTTCCTGCGTGACCCTGAGCATGCGCCGTGCCCCCGGTGCCTCAGTTCTCCTCCCTGGAGAGCAGGGACAGCCGCCTGGTTAGCCTTGGGGGTTGTCGGTCGAAGCACGATGGTGTGCGGTTCTCGGGACTTGATGGCCCTGAAGACCTTCGTTCGGCATCGGGCTCCCCTCCCCGCTCCCTTCCTCTCCCTAGGCTCCTCCCGGAGGCCCCAGAGGAGGAAGAGGAGGCCGAGGGCCCGCTCAGGGAGCAGGACCTGAAGGGGGCCTACATCCAGCTGGTTCGGGGCATGCAGGATTGGCAGGACGGCTGCGTCTACCAAGGGGAGTTCGGGCTGGACATGAAGCTGGGATACGGAGAGTTCTCCTGGCCCACGGGCGAGGTAATGGCCAGTCCTCCCTCTCGGCCAGCCCTGGCCCGCCTCTCTCAAGAGGCGTGTGCTGTGAGCTTGTGGATCCGGAAGGAGGCTAGGCGAACGTCCCTGTGTGAGCAGCACCCAGGGAAACTCCTGAGATCACGTCCGAGGTTCACCTGGTGTCCCCAGGCTTCAGCTCGGAAAACAGTGACTCCAGAAGATAAATTCTTAATCTAGGCAAATTTGTTTTTTTTAATTGTGAACTACTGCAGTGAATTGTTTATTTATACTGGTGACACTGTCTTGTATTTAAGCTCAAGCAGAAGAAATGGATCTTCTTAAAGACACAGTGAACGCGCGCTTCTGTGCGTCCGTGGTAGGCGGAGTTTGGGGACCGTGGGGACGCTGAGGGGCCCGTGGCAGGAGCTTTTGGCGCCACCTGGTGTCCCCGGGGGGAGAAGCAGCCGCGTGTGGCGAAGCTGGGGTGTGCCGCGGCCTGCGGGCTTAGGGCGCCTCCCTCGGTGGGCTGGGCTCCCAAGGCTCCCCACGGTGTGCGGTCCCGCCCCGCCAGCCGCAACTGCCTGCTGGCGGTTCCTCGCTGCTTGCCCTGGTCTTTCCTTACAAGTCATAAAAACCGTATGGAGGCAATGCAGGGCTGCACCTGGGGGGTTACAAAAGCATCTAGGGGAGCCCAGGGGACCCAGAAGGCAGGACCCCGGCCCCGAAGCCCTGCTGGGAGACGGGCACTGGCTGGCACAGGCTCCCCGGGGCTGCGAGGGGTCCCGGCTCTGTCCCGCTCCTCCACGCAGGGGCCCCGTTTGCTTTGTTTTGGTGCCCCAGCCTGGGTACTTCACCCAGTCCCTGACCTCCTGCGCGCTCAGGGAGGAGAGGGGAGGAGGTGCGCAGGGGTCTCGGGCTGGAGCCTGGGGAGTGGTGGGGGCAGGGCGGGGCGGCAGGAGCAGCTGCAGGCGCAGGTGGAGCTTCAGGGCCCCCAGCCCAGTCCCACCTGGACTGCACCCCCAGAGCAGAGGACAGAGGCCGGGACCTGGGCTTCTGCCACGGCGTGGGAGGATCCGTGCCGCCGATGACGCAGCACAGCTTTTATTCAGCGTCTGCTGCCTTAGTCCTCGGTTGGCTTCTCTTTGCCCAACACTGTGGGGTCCAGTGGTCAGACAGCCCCAGCTCCCGGTTGTGGAGGGTGGGGGCCCGCTGACCGGGCCTGCTGCCCCAGATGTCCCCGCGCAGGGAGACGGTGGCAAGCAGAGCATCCGCTTCGGTACCGCCTGGGGGGACCTCTGGGTCCACCGAGGAGATGCTCCTGCCGCCTTGGTGGCTCCGGAACCAGAGGGAGCAGGAAGGCGAGAGGGTGTGGGGGCCGAGGGCAGCGTCTTTGAAGAGCAGGCCCCAGCACACCCATCGGGCTGGTTAGATGAGGCTCCTGGTCTGTGTGGAGCACGGATCGGGAGGGCCCTCCTGGGGTGGACAGAAACCCCGTCTTCTACGGGCAAGCTGAAGAGCAGGGCTTAGGTTCTCCCTACAGGCCTACACAGATGGTCTGCCCCTCAGAACTTCTTTCAGTTGGGTAAACTGTACGCCCCCCAGATCATTCCAGTGAAATGATGTGGGCAGACGATGGGCTGTCTCCTTGCTGGTGCCTCTCTGCTCTCCGTGTCCCTGCTCCGGCCACTCTAGGAGTGAAACGATGAGCTGGAAAACACCTCTCTTGGCTGTGGTGCCTGGAAAGCCCGTCACCGGGGTCCTGGGGCCCCCAGGCTTGGCTGGATCCAGGGGCTCCCGTGACTCCATCAGGTCGCTTCTTCCCACCACCCTGGGGGCGGCCAAGGTTGACCTTCTGACATCCAGCAGAGGGGATGGTGTTGGGGTCCCAACCTCCTGCGAGAGAGAAGAGGCCCCGTGGACACTGGTGTGACTCGGAGATGAGTCCTGTGGCCAAATGCAAGTCAGGGCTGGGTTGAGGGTGGGAGTCCTCTGCTTGGCCACTCATGCCAGGGAGGCTGGGGTCAGGGCACCACCTACCCGTGGGGACTTGTCTCCTTTGCCAGAGGATGACAGGGGGCACTGGGCAGGCGGCAGTCACTGGCCTGCTGGTGCGGGGGGTGGGGAGGGGTCTGTGAGTACGGCCACCAGCCACTTGAGCACCCGGCCCACCAGCTTCTGGTGTGGAAGGCGGCCATCTGACACGTGAGAGTCAGGTCTAGTGGCTGAGAAGTGCTTGGGATGGACATTGTGTTCTTTCTCCCTCCTGGGGTCCCAGTGGAGGGGCGTCTCCATCAGACCCTCCCGGGGGGCTCAGGACCAGAGCACAGAACAGCCCGTGTTCATGGCCTCAGAAGCCAGGGGTCTTAAGTCAGGGCCAGGTTGGTGACCCCAGGGCTGGCGGCCCCCACTCCCTGGGCCAGCCGGGGGGTGCCGGCAGAGCTGGGGCCAGGGCTCACGCCTGGAGACAGGTCGTGCCCCAGCCCGGGCAGTGCAGACACCCGAGCCAAGACGGGGCAGCGTGGCCACGGGGGGCCAAGTGTGCCTGGCGCCCGCTCTGCGTGAGTGGGGTGACCGCCCTTCGTGAGCCCAGGGCAGCCCCGCAGTCCCGGTCCACGTGGCCCAGGCCCAGAGGCTCAGCCAGGAGGGTGTTCTGGAAGGTTCTGGGGCGGTAAGGGGCGGCTCCTCGGACAGACCGGCCACCCGCTCTCTGTTCACAGTCCTACCACGGGCAGTTCTACCGGGACCACCGGCATGGCCTGGGCACCTACATGTGGCCGGACGGCGCCAGCTTCACGGGCACGTTCTACCTCAGCGCCCGGGAGGGCTATGGTGCCATGTGCCTGAAGGGGAGGCTCTTCCAGGTGAGGGGCCGGCCTGGGCGCTCCTGGGTCCGGGGTGTGCTGACGAGAAGCGGCTTTCCTTGTCTAAGCGATTGTGATTGTGCCAGTAACACGGCACATGAGAAGAAAATGAACACACAGTGAGGACGAGAGAGCTGGGCATTGTTCTGTCCCCGGAACGGGCCCGGGGTTACCAGCAAGTTGCTGTGTGCCCTGTAGATGAAGCAGTAAGCTCGGCGAAAACATTCACCTTTCTACACGTAGACTGGCTCCTGGCGCACGTGCTGTTCTGAAAGTTCCTTTTTCCAGGAGAACATTCCTGGCTTTGCAAATACAGATTCCTCCCCCACCCCTGCCTTACTCATTAAAGTAACACTCTCCCGATTTAGTGGGTAGTGCTGAAAGTTTCGGGGCTTCCCTCATAGCTTAGCTGGTGAAAAATCCGCCTGCAATGCGGGAGACCTGGGTTCCATCCCTGGGTCGGGAAGATCCCCCGGAGAAGGGAAAGGCTACCCACTCCAGTATTCTGGCTGGAGAATTCCATGGACTGTATAGTCCATGGGGTCGCAAAGAGCCGGACACGACTGAGCGACTTTCACTTCTGACAGTTTTGACAGGCACGGTGCTGTGTGGTGACCCCCACGGTCACGGGTCAGAATCGTCCCGTCAGCCCCGGAGCACGCCCCCAGGCCCTCTGGAGCGGGTCTCCCCCTGCCCCCAGTGCCCGGCCGATGCGTCTTTGCCAGTAATTTTGCCAGGTCACGAGCTCATCGCCTGCGTTTTCCTCTGAGCTTGTGGTTTTGACTCTTCCGCGCCCGTCTGTGTGTGCGTCACTGTTGGTGTGTCACGGGAAGTGAGGCGCCCTCCTGCGCCACGCGGGGACGTCCAGGTGCTGCAGCGCCATCTGCTGGACAGACTCACTTCCCTCCCGCCCAGCCTTTGCCTCTTCGTCAGAAGTCGCGTCTGGAGACAGCTGCCTGGCTGTCTTTCATTAGGTGATGTCAGGACTGACGGGTGGGCGCAAGCGTCAGCGGCCTGGTTCCGCCTGCAAGGAGCTCCAGCCTCACTCAGACGCTTCCTGCCCACTTTCGGTGGGGCCTGGCCGCTTTAGTGGGATGCGGAGTTTAGAAGCCACCGTCTGGCTGCTCATCACCACCACCCGGGTTAGTTTTTATTTTTAGGTATTTTCAATAGCAGATCTAGAGAACACCTTTCAAAACTTTTTTTTTTATGGATTATTTATATGACTTTTTTTCTTTTTTTTAAAAAAACATTTTAAAATCGAATGATTTTTAAAATCCTATTGTTCAGTCCCTAAGTTGTGTCCAACTCTTTGCGACCCCATGGACTGCAGCACGCCAGGCTTCCCTGTCCTTCACCATCTCCGAGAGCTTGCTCAAACTCATGTCTATTGATTCGGTGATGCCACCCGACCATCTCATCATCTGCTGCCCCCTTCTCCTGCCTTCAATCTTTCCCAGCATCAGGGTCTTTCCCAGTGAGTCGACTCTTTGTATCAGGTGGCCAAAGTATTGGAGCTTCAGCTCAGCATCAGTCCTTCCAGTCAACATTCAGGGTTGATTTCCTGTGGGATTGACTAGTTTGATCTCCTTGCAGTCCAGGGGACTCTCCGGCGTCTTCTCCAACACCACAGTGCTTTACTATGGCTCTTTACAATTTCCTCCCACCGTTTCACAGTCTTGATTTTGTGATTTCATGTAATCCCACAACCACCCTTTTCTGGGCCCTCCCCCTCTATTCCCCCTCTCCCCACTGGTGACCACTAGATTGTTCTCTGTACCCATGTCTCTGCTTCCTTTTTTGTTTGAAAGTACACTTTTTTAAGTGAGAAAATACATCATCAGTTCCTACTGATATCTCCAGCTCCAGTGGAGAGGTGCGGGCTTGGCACTCAACAGCTGTGGTGCTGTGCTTGCCTATCTCTTAGTCTTAACAATCTTGGTTTCTAACAAGATTTCCTACTTGCTTTATCTCTGAACATGTGTATAACAGTTTCAGAAAAGGGCAGAGCCTCATCAGCACCACTCTGATGATTAAAAACAGTCTCAGTTTCCTTCGCTGTGTTTCTGTCCACGGGGTGGCCCCACCGGGGAGGCTGGGTCCAGTCACAGGAAATAATTCCTCTAAGTGTGGGCACCTCCACCCCCCTCTTCCACGAAGGTACAGAGCTGCAGTCACTTGCTTTATTTTGCTTTCATATTTTTGGCATTCTATTTTTAAAAGCTTGTTTTGATTTCATTTTGTGATTATGCAAAAACCTGATGCTTTTCCCAAGTCAAATCCATCAAACACGGTCCCCCCCACAGGAGTCCCTTCTCTTCCTTCTGGAGCCTTGCTGGTCCTTGGTGACCATCTTTGTAGTTCTATCTCTGCATTTCCAAACGACGGGCAGACAGGCACACACGTTCCTCCCCCGAGGGCACCCCGTCCTCCCTGTCCTCCACCTGCGGTTACACCTGGTCCCAGCAGCCCTGCCCCCTCCCAGCAGCTCGGGAAGGCCTGCGTCACCAGGCAACCTTCCTCACTGCGGATTCCATGCTTTCACCTATGATCTTTGGCATGCATTCCTAGAAGTGGGATTGTTTGGTGAAAATTGAATGCATATTAAGAACAGAATTTTCAAAGCCAGTGCCTGTGGACAGCCCTTCTTTATTGAACCATCAAGGTTCCTGGATCATCATCTGCTGTTCACATAAGGCTGTGAACATATTACAGCTTTGATGAGCTGGGATTACTTCCTGTGACAGATTCTTAGAAGCGGACTCCTGGGGCAGCTGCTTTTCTGCCTCAGGACGCCTGCCTTTCTGCCCAGGCTCACAGCTCCAGGGGGACCGTCCCCCAACCCCGCCACTTTCAGAGTCTGATGGCGCGTCCCGCCCTGTCACTGGCCCATCCACAGCTTCTCCCGGAAACAGCCGTGGCCCCAGCCCAAGCCTGTGTGCCGTGCAGTGGTCCTCACACGTTTCCCTCCCTCATTTCATCTGCTGCCCCCTGGTCTGGCCGGCCAGCTTCTTGGTGGCAGGGCTGTCCATCCACAGTGCTCAGCCCCAGGCTTGCAGCCAGAGGTGCTCCATGGGCACGTTGGACAATGGGGAGCTCCCGAGAATGGGGCTGCTGTTCGGCTCGCAGATAAGGGGGGGTGGGGAGTGACGTGTGTGTCCCCAGGGTTTCAGGCCTCCGTGCTTTTGCTGGGCGGTTCTTCTGCCTGCCCAGTGACCTCCAGGCATCATCCTTCGACACCATCTCAGGGAAGATGCAGCGCGTCCTCCCCAGGAAGCTGGGTCTCTGTGGTCCCGGCGCCAGAACCCTTGTCCCAGGTCCCTCGCTGTTGGGAGGCACTGCTGCCCGGCGTCTCACTGAGACCCTCCCGGCTCCCCCTGCCCCTCACACCCACCACTGGGCACTGACGCGAGCAGGGGTGTCAGAGCCGCCCAGCGGTGGCTGCGCTCTGCTGGCCTAGAGGCGAGCCAGGCTGACCCCTCCTCCTCCTCGGCTCACGCCTGCTGGGGTGTGTCTCACTCGGCGCCCGGCACCTCTGCCTGCGTGCTCCTTCCCAGCCTGGTGGCTGCCTGGGCCGGGCTCACCATCTTAGAAGAGCAGGGGGCACACAGCATCCCCGGCCTCCCTGCGCAAGGCCCCCAGGCCCGCAGCCCCTCTGCCCACGCCGCGTCTGTCCCAACGCCCGTGCTTTGGGCCTGCAGCATCCAAAGCCTCAGTAAACTGTCAGTTGAATGAACATATTTCTTAGGACAATGCTTTCTTCCTCTGATTTAAGAAACTGGCCGCAGAGCACAGGCCCTGCCCAGCCACCCGTTCCGCCCGGTTGTGCTGTCCTGCAGGGGCTGTACAAGGCAGATGAGCGATTCGGACCAGGTGTTGAGACCTACCAGGACGGCAGCCAGGACGTGGGGCTGTGGTTCCGTGACCACCTCATCAAGCTGTGCGTGGAGATCCCTGGCAGCCTCTCCGTCCACAGCTACCCCGAGTTCTCAGGCTTCCTGACGCACACGCCTGCCAAGGTCACCCTCGCGGATGAGGAGAAGATGGACTGGGGCCTAGAGGAGGGGCGGGACCCATTCTTCTACGACTACAAGCGGTTTCTCTTGAATGACGACCTCATTCTGCCTCCGGAAATCTATATTTACTCGACCGACAATAGCCACCTGCCCATGACCTCCTCCTTCCGCAAAGACTTGGATGCCCGCATCTTTCTGAACGACATCCCTCCGTTTGTGGATGATGGAGAGCCCTGGTTTATCAGAAACGAGACCCCTCTGATGGTCAGAATCCAGAAGCAGGCTTACAAGTTCAGGTAATCTGGCCTGTCCTCTCTCTCTACCCCCAGGGCTCGATGGCCCTTCTGCCCTCTGATGGGGGCACGCTCAGGCTGGGGGTCCTGAAGGCCTCTGGTGGCTGGCCCCGCAACTTGGCTGTCCTGGCTGGCTGTCAGGCTTGTCTTGTTTGACTGACCGATGAAGCCCAGTGGCGAAGGGCGGGGGGAGCTTGTGCCTGGAGCTGGAACACACTGTCCAAGTGCTGAGGGCTGTGGGGGAGCAGGGCAGGAAGAGGCTGGGCGGCTGGCTTGGCCTCTGGGTTCTCCACAGATGGCAGGGGAGAGATGGAGCGCTCTGCTGGTCTACAAAGATCACCACCCCCTGCCCCAATGGCCCTGGGGAAGTCAGCAGCCACTTGAGGAAGACTTATTTTTTAAGTTAAAGTTTTCAAGAATATTTTAACCCCTTTCCTACACTTTCTCCTCAAATATCTGTAAACTATTTTGGAATGCATGTTTTGTGAACACAAATGCTACTCATGCATGCATCATCTACCCATCCACCCATCCATTCACCTACTCATCCACCAATCCATCCATCTACCCACTTATCATATCCATTCACCTATCCATCCATCCATCCATCCATCCACCCACTTATCATATCCATCCACCTATCCATCCATCCATCCATCCACCCACTTATCATATCCATCCACCTATCCATCCATCCATCCATCCACCCACTTATCATATCCATCCACCTATCTATCCATTCATCCATCCATCTACCTACTTATCGTATCTATCGACCTATCCATCCATCCATCCACCCACTTATCACATCCACCCACCTATCCATCCACCCACTTATCATATCCACCCACCTATCCATCCACCCATCCATCCATTCATCCACCCACTTACCATATCCATCCACCTATCAATCCTTCCGTCCATTCAGCCATCCATCCACCCACTTAATCATATCCATCCATCTATCCATCCATCCATCCATCCACCCACTTAATCATATCCATCCACCTATCCATCCATCCATCCATCCACCCACTTATCATATCCATCCACCTATCCATCCATCCATCCATTCATCCATCCATCCATCCACCCACTTATCATATCCATCCACCTATCCATCCATCCATCCATCCACCCACTTATCATATCCATCCACCTATCCATCCATCCATCCATTCATCCATCCATCCATTCATCACCCACTTATCATATCCATCCACCTATCCATCTATCCATCCATCGACCCATTTATCATATCCATCCATCTACCCATCCATCCATCCACCCACTTATCATATCCATCCACCTATCCATCCATCCATCCACTTATCATATCCATCCATCTACCCATCCATCCATCCACCCATCCATCCACTTATCCATCCATCTATTAGTCCATCCATCCACCCACTCATCCACCTAGCCACCTATCATATCCATCCACCCATTTATTCATGCACCCACCCACCCACCCACACATCCATCCATCCACCTATCTACCATCCATCCATCTATTCACTCATCCATTCACCTATCCATCTACCCATCTATCACCCATCCATCTGTCCATCATGCAAAGAACAGCTGAGCCTATAAATTTTTTTTTTAAGGGATACAGCTCTTCCTGCTGAGGAAAGATGCTTGCTTAGCCATAGCATCTTCAGCTGTGGGCAGTGTGTCCCCAGCGGCGGGTGAGCTGTGCAGGCCTAGGGCTTAGGGTGCCCTAGGAGCAGACTGTGATGGTGGAGAAGGGGGGTGGTCTGGGGCAGAGGCACAAAAGAGGAAGTGTGGACAGGAGGGAGGGCCCCTTTGGTGGCAGGGCTTGGTGTCCAGAGTTGGGCTCCCCCACCGAGGCTCCCTGACTGCCAGGAACAAGAGGGCTCACAGCAGCTGGGACATGGATGCCATCCTGGAGGGGCGGCGGAGCGGCTTTGCGCGCCGCGGGCCCAAGGAGCGGCTCTCCAAGGAGATGATCCTGAAGGCCCAGGAAGGGAATTACGACTGGATTTATGGAATCCTGAGGGACAACCTCGCCAGCCCCGACGTGGCTGATGCCAAGGGCTACACGGTGCTCGCCGCTGCTGCTGTGAGCGCCCCAACCCCGCAGGGTGCTTGTGTGGGCGGCAGGGTCACTCAGGACCGCTGACCCAGAGGGCCCTGGGCAATGGCCTCTCGTAGGCGGGGCCTGCCCTCCCCCTCCCCCCTGTGACGCCCCGCTGTGGGATGGGCGTGCAGGGTCGGACAGGGAGGGGGGCGGGGTGCCTCCTCCTGGGGCAGCCGCGAGTGGGGGCCGCCTCTGAGCT
Organism: Alces alces; assembly: GCA_015832495.2. Taxonomy (NCBI): domain Eukaryota; kingdom Metazoa; phylum Chordata; class Mammalia; order Artiodactyla; family Cervidae; genus Alces; species Alces alces. The sequence continues at coordinate 112,689,189 of JADEYB020000031.1, read as the reverse complement.
GGCTGGGGCATGGGGCCTCACCGGGGTCCTGGCCCCTGCTGAGAGTGCCCGCTGTCCTCGCCAGGCTGGCCCCTCTCTGCAGGTTCACTGTCACATTGACATTGTCAACCTCCTGCTGGACAACGGGGCCAACGTGAACAAGTGCACGGACGAGGGCCTCACCCCGCTGAACATGTGCTTCCTGCTCCACTACCCAACTGCGTCCTTCAAGCCCAACATCGCCGAGAGGACGGTGCCCGAGCCCCAGGTCAGCCCAGGGAAACCTGCGCCCTGGCTCAGGGTCTGCGCCAGCCCATCCCCGCCCCCATCCCTGGGTACCAGTCCCCTGTCCAGCTGTCCACGCATCCAGCTGTCCCCCTCTCCCATCCCCCCATCCTCAGGCCCCAGCCCCTCCCCCACCCCCTGCCATCCATCCCCCCATCCTCAGGCCCCAGCCCCTCCCCCACCCCCTGCCATCCATCCCCCCATCCTCAGGCCCCAGCCCCTCGCCCTCCCCTGCCATCCATCCCCCCATCCTCAGGCCCCAGCCCCTCCCTGATCCTCTGCTGTCCATCCCCTCCATCCTCAGGCCCCCAGCCCCTGTCCTCAGCCCCCCACTCCCCATCTAGCGGTCCCCCCTCCCCATCCCCTGCCATCCATCGCCCCCTCCTCAGCCCCCCTCTTCCATCCCCATCCCCCATCCACCTCTCCCTTGTCCAACTGTCCACTGGTCCAGTTCCACTTGTCTACCTGTCCCCCAGTCCACCAGTTTCCCACTCCTGTCCCCCAGCTCCCTGGCCTTCTTGTGCACACCAGGCTCAAGTGGGATGAATTGAGGTGGGCAGGCAGCAAATGGGAGGAAATCGTCATGGTCCCTGGGTGCCCTGAGCTTGTTGCTATGGCACGGAGGATGTGTCCCTTAGGAGGCCATGCGCAGCCGCTGGGGCCTCAGGACAGAGGGCGCCGTGGACCACCCACAGGGCCCACCGAGGCCTCTGGTGACCGGCACAGCTGGAGGCCCCTGAGCCTTGCGGGATGCCTGCTTCGGTGGTTCTGGGCGGGTACTCAGGGTGGAACTGTGGGGCCCTTCACAGAAGCAGTTAGTCACAGAGGGCTGGGCCCGTTATAAAGTAATTAGCCTCCAACTAATAAAAATAAATGGGAAAAAACAAAAACACCAAAAACAGAGGGCTGGGCCTGGCCCCAGCCTTTCTGCCTGGGGATGGTCCGCGGTGGGACCTGAGACCCTGCATTTCTGGCGCTGCTGCCCTCTGTCCCTGGGCCACTGCTGAGAACTGAGGCTGTGATGGCAGGTGGAGGGCGCGCCAAGCCGCAGAGCGCGACATGGGCACCCGCTGGATTCGGACGTTTCCGGGGCTCAGGTTAGAAAAAGTCAGGACAGATGGAATTCATTGCAATAATGCCATTTGTTTAACCCGTGTATCCAGAATTCCCCGTTCTGGTGTGTAATCAGTACAGCGGCCCGTGGGGAGACATTTGGCATTGATTTTCCGGGCGCCTCGCCTATGATGCGGGGGTCTGCACCGGAAGCCTGTATGGCACCCGCGCGGGGAGGGTCCCGGTGCCTGGGGGGTCCAGGTGCCTGGGGGGCCCGGGCCGGCCCTGTAGACAGAGGCGGCTTACTGGGTCAGCACTCGCCGCTTTGTCCTAAGGACGTTTTCTTGGTCCTTTCCAAAGGAAGCTTCAAAGCCCGTAACCACGACCCAGCGTTCCTTGTCGATCTCGGAGTCACTCGTGGAGCCGGTGGTTCTGGAGGAGCCGGTCATGGCGCCGGGCGGCCCGGAGCGGAAGCAGTCCTCCGCCAGGCAGAACATCGAGGAGGGCCGCCGTGGGGCTTGGGAGAGGGGCTCCTCCACGTCAGGGAGGAGCAGCGCCAGCGACTCCGAGCGCTCTCGGGCCATGGCCTTGGGGACGCTGGGCCAGAGCTCGGCCTGCAGCAACGACTCGGACTTCGAGTCCAGTCGGGCCATGCGCCATTTCCGCATCGACCTGCCGCCGCAGCTGCTGGAGTGCGGCGCGCGGGGGCACAGCCTGCTGCAGACCCCGGGCCCCGGGCCCGCCGACCGGGGCACCATGAGGAGGATGGCACTGCGCATGGTCCAGTAGGTGGTGGGCCCAGGGCGCGCCTCGGGGAGCCGCGAGCCCCGCTCCCGCGGGAGTGCGGTTCTGCACGCCGCGGGTGGCTCCCAGCGGCTGGCCTCTGTGCTCTCCCTGGGGCAGAGCGTGGGATGGGGCGCTGGCACCGGAAAGGCACAGGCGAGCACTCACCCTCAGTCACCCAGGGACACACGCGTGCTCTTGTGCACACCCGCCCATACATGGTCACTCACCGTGGATGAGTGAGCGCGCAGGCACGGACACACACACACACACACACACACACGCACGCGCGCGCGCGCGCGCACCAGGCACGCCCGGGGAGGCTCTCACAGAAGCAGGGCTGCCCCTCCACCAAGTACCGAGCACAGAATATCTTCAGGGCCAGTGGCCCCTCGCGGTGAGGGCTCTGAGGTGGCCAAGTTTTTCATAAAAACTGGTTATCTGTGCGAATATGCAATGGTTAGTGTTACTTTTTGAGTGTATTACTAAATATTTGAACACATTCTCAGTCTTAATTTGTAAGACAGTAGACAGGGATGGCTAGAACCCGGGTAAACAAAGCTCTTTGGGACCTGGAAGGATCGTACAAGTGTGGAGGGTCGGAGGGCAGGCCGTCTGAGCGCTGCCGCCCTGGACTGACCCAGCCTCCTCTCTCCCTCTGCTCTGCCGGGGGTCAGCGGGCTGGTCGGGCCCCTACCTGCCGCACTTGGCCTCTCCGCACACCCCGCTCTGCATCCCCACCTTCTCTCTGCCCCCCACCCGCCCAGCCCCCGCAGGCCCAGCCCTCTCGGCGTCCCCACAAGAGGCTGGGTGTGCTGCTCTGAGCTGCTTGTGAGAGATGTGTGTGCCAGCGTGAGTGTGTGGTAGGTGTGTGTGCACTGTGTTGCATGTGTGGTTGCATGTACGTGCCATGCCGTGCCTGCGTGTATGTGTGTTGCATGTGTGTACATGCTGTGTGCTATGCATGTGTGTGTATATGCCATGCTATGTCTCTGTGTGTGTAGATGTGTGTGTGTGTTTACACATGTATGTGCACGTCTGCTGTGTGTGTACAACCTTGGACACTATGGGTACCAGGCAATGTACATCGTCCCCTCATGACCGCCCCGGGAGGCATGCTGGCCCCCACCCCCACCCCGCATCACAGGTGACCTCAGAGAGGCTAAGTGAGCACCAGGCTGAAGTCGGGCAGGGCCGCAGCTGGACTTGGGCTGCCCTGGTGCAGAGAAGGGCTGCAGTCTTGGCAAGGCAGGACCCCGGGGACAGTGTGCTCCGCGTCAGGCCTCGCCAGCACCCTGGGCGGGGGCTCCTTCCGGCCCGGGGCATGTCTGGGCTACGGGCTGCGCGTGCCCCTCCGCCAGCCCATGACAGTCTCCCTGCTCCTTCCAGAGACAGGCACAGGTGGGCAACCATCAACCTCCTGCTGCGCCGCGGCGCCGACCCCAACCTGTGCCGCGTGCCCATGCAGGTCCTCTTCTTTGCCGTCAAGGCCGGGGACGTGGACGGGGTGAGGCTGCTGCTGGAGAACCGGGCCAGGACGGACATCCAGTTCCCGCCCGAGGTGGGCTGCGCCGCGGTGGGGGCCACGGGCCGACTCTGACGGTCTCCCGCAGCGTCTGCTTTCCTCCCTGGTTGTGTTGATGCTTGTCAGTCACTTAGGCCTCTTATACTCAGAGGGTGTTGACTTTTGAAAAGGCTGCCAGTCTTGCTCAGGCTACTTGCTCACTTTCTGGGCCCCTGAGCCAGGTTGTTTATTTCCTTTTTTTTCTTGGGTGTAAGCGCAAGGGTGCAGGGAAGCGGGATTTCAGGCGTCAGACCCAGGAGGATTTCACAGGAACTTGTTGTGCTCACTGATTGGACTCCATCTTTGAAACCTCCTGGAGGAGAGCGGAGACATTTGGTCTAATAGGAAGCTGGTCCACCAGGGCCTGTGTTCCTGTCTGTCACCCTGGCGAATGAAAGCCTCTTATGAATCAGAGCAGACAGCTGGGCTTGTGTGGTGTGTTTGTGGTCCACTGTGGGTGGGCCTCTTGTCCCGAATGTCCCGGATGACGAGTATGTGGTGCCTTGGGAACCCGAGGCAGGCGGGGGGGCAGGCGGCCACGCTCTCACCCTGGACCGGGGCCCCACAGGCCTTGTTCACACAGAGCCCCACCCTTGGGCTGACGGCTGTCGCTCCTCGGGAGCCGGGGCTGCACCCTCACCTGCCTGTGTTTCCCCTGCAGCTGGGGGCCCTGACCCCTCTCCACATCGCGGCTGCCCTCCCTGGGGAGGAGGGCGTCAAGATAACGGAGCTGCTGCTCCACGCCATCACCGACGTTGATGCCAGGGCGGCCGACCAGGACGATGTGTACAAGCAGGCTAAGGTGGGCGTCCGCGCTGTGGAGGGTGGGGTCCCTCTGCAGGCGGCGTGAGGTCCCTAAGGAGGGTGCCGGACACTCTGTGAGCCGCAGGCCGGCCTGGATCCGGGCAGCGTGTGCCTGGACACATCCGTGGTCGTCTGTGTGAGCTGGGGCCTGTCCGGGGCAGAGGGAGGCAGTGTGACTTGGGCCCCGAGTGTGAACACTCTGCACACAGGCCTGTGGTGTGGGAGAGGCATGCGCACTTGATGAACGTGAGTGAGAACCTGCTTTTTCAGGCAGCTCACAAAGCCCAGGGGTCCTCTCTGGGGTAGCCGGGCCCCCAGAAGGACATTCTGTAGGAGGCTCTGTCTCACTCTACTTGGGGGGTGCCCCTGTGCCTGGAGATGCGTCTGCCCAGGGCCGCACTCCCTGGTCGGGTCCTCCCACCCCGCCTGCCTCCCAGCCGCCCCTCTGTCCCCTGGGCCACTTCTAGGCTGCCGCCATCTGAGAAGGCCGGCCCGGAGCCCCTCGGGCTCTGAGCTCCTGATGTGCGGGGGGAGTCGGGCCACGGGCTCTGCCCTTGCTGAGGTTGGGGGAGTCGGGCTGTGGGCCTCCTCGGGCAGCCTCCAGGTCTGCCCCACCCTCAGGGAGCCTCGGGTCCCCAGACCAGGGCTCAGGGCCCAGTGCCCCCTGCCAACCTGCTCCAACACATGATGGGGAGGGGAGTGGACCCTCAGGGGGCAGGGCAGGCTGCTGGGTGGGGTGGTGATGCTGCAGAAGGGCGTGGGGGCCAGAGGTGGGGCTTGGAGCCTGCTGGGTGGGGGTTCAGGGGTGCAGGGCTGGCGAGGCAGAGCTTGCATCTTGGCACATGCAGCGACCCCCGCCCCCCTGCAAGGCCATGCTGAGGCCCCCTCCGCCATGCAGCCCTCCCAACCTTCCTCCTCCAGGCCGAGCCCCTGGAGCACAGCAGCTCTGCCGTCTCATCCTTGCATCCACCCAAGCCTCATCCAGCCCCCAGCGCCCGAGGGCGTGGGGCGGGGAGGGGAGGGCGGGTTCGAGGAGTCAGGGTAGTTCACAGGGCACTGCTGCAGGCCTGTGGGTTGCGGGGGCGGTGCGGCCGTGGGGGAGCCCTGGGTGTGAGCTGGTGCCTGCAGAGGGTGCAGGGCCCGGGTGGCATGTGGCGGGTCTCTGTGCTCTGGGGGGACGGGCTTGGGGCCACCCTCGACCCCTCTGTCTGCCCACAGCTGGACCTGCTGCCTTCCAGCCTGAAGCTCAACAGTGAAGCGGGCCCGCCCAGCATCTACTACAGCAGATGCACGTCAGTCCCTGACGAGGGGGGCAGGACGGCCCTGCACGTGGCCTGTGAGCGGGAGGACAACCACAGGGTGAGGCGGCCTTCTGGGTGGGCCGGGGGGTGTGCACAGGCGCCTTGAAGCATACCCGTGAGTGCCCGTCCGTGAGTATGTGCGTGCGTCTGTGTGCAGGCGTGTGTGAGCTTGTAGGTCGGTGTGTATGTCTGCGTGCATGTGTGTACACGTGCACGTGCAGGGCAGTGAGCCCGCAGGCCTGGTCGGCTGAGCCAGGCCTCAGGTCCCGTGGCCATGCGAGCAGACCTGGGAGTGCCTGCCCCTGGCTGCCGTGGTCCAGACCAGGGTCCTCCAGCTACAGGTCATCCTCCCTAAGTGGGCCCCGGACTCGGGGGACTGGGTCAGATCAGCAGTGAGCTGGGACACGCTGTGTTGAGATAGGATAGGAAGCATCATGGAACTCGTGTGCGTGGACGTGTTATTTCAGAGCGCGTGCTAGGGACACGTGTCCACACACAGGCCTGTGTGCCTGGGGGTGGGGGCCTGGGTCGCCCCGTGAATGCGTTGCTGCGGGTGGCAGTCACACACGTCTGTGCTGCCAGCCCATCGCCCCCTGGACAGTGACCCCGTCTGCTGCCGCTGCCTCCTGTCCACTTTGGGATCAGTTCGCCTGTGGCGGGTGCAGGAACCCCTTGGAGGATGGGTGCGAGGGGAGCTGGGGAGCCGGGCCAGGGAGCCCCTGAGTGCCTGATACACGGCCTCCGTTTACTTGCCTGTAAAATGAAACAGCAGCAGCCTCACGGGCCTGCAGCAGGAGGTCTTTGTCACTGCCCAGAATGAGGATCACACGTGCCGCCCTGATGGGGGCCATGAGGGCCTGCGTGGGGGTGGGCACCCACGCAATGCTGGCAAGGGACCACCCGCTCCAGAACACCCCCCAGTCTTGTCAATGCATCCTTGGGCTGTGTCACTGCCCCACCAGAGAGGGGCGGCGAGCCCAGGCTGAGGCCGGGGACAGCAAGTTTCCAGGAAGGCAGGGCTGCCCAAGCCCCTGGTCATTAAATTGGAGGCCTGGGCTTGGAGCACAGCTCTTTCTAGCTCACACGCGTTTGTCCTTTGTACTGATTTTGGATTTGGAAAAGTTAAGGGGAAACAAAGTCAGGAGACACCTTAGGCCACGTTCTCATCAGATCAAGGACAGATCAGCAGTGTAAAGCCCAGTGCTGAGACGTGAGGGCTGCAGCCATCCAGCCACCACACCTGCATTCCAGCAGGGAGAGTGAGAAGAGGGGAAGCTTCCCAGGAACGCCTCGGCCCACTTCTGTGGGCTCCCCTTGGCCTGGCCAGTGAGGCTGGCAGAGGCGGTGGTCTTGCAGAGTGGCCCAACCGGCCCCTGGGGTCGGCGTGTCCGCAGAGCAGCAGACCGCCCCTCATGGTGAGGGGAGCCTGGGTTAACTCCCCGCGGGCACTCCCCAGAGAGGAGGGGGAAGCTGAGAGCTTCCTTGGGGGTGAAGGGCTGAAAGTGCCCCTGCGTTTCTTTTGCCTGATGTGTCCTGGTGAAGGGCTCGCCCTCTGCCCCACCTGCCATGTGCCTGGCCTAGCTGCAGTGGTCTCGATACAGCGGCAACAGCTCTATTTGAGTCTGCGACAGCTGCAGTAGAGCGGCCCTGACTCTCCTCTTTCCTTCAAATCAACTTACTCGTCGCCGACATCCTTGTTTTCCATCTGAAATGATCGACGTTTGGAAAACCTCTTTTCGGCTTGGGGATCCACCCACCATTCACTACCCAGCGTTCAGGGCGCTTGTGTGTGCCAGGCAGGGCCCTAGTGTGAGGGAGGAGCAGTCAGTGGCCTGGATGGCCTCACGGTGTGTGTCTCCCCTGGGGTGGAGGCGCCCCTGTAACCCGCCGTCCTCCCGCCTCTCTCCCCGCCCAGTGCGCCAGGGACGTCGTCCGGCTCCTGCTGGCCCACAGAGCCAACCCCAACTTGCTGTGGAGCGGCCACTCCCCGCTCTCCCTGTCCATCGCCAGCGGCAACGACCTGGTGAGCAAGTCCCACCCTGCCAGCGTGCCTGCGTGTCTGCCCCGTGCCCCTGCTCCAACGCAGGCTCTGGGATTTGCTGTCCTTGAGGTGCCCCAGGGACAGCATGGTGTGATGCCCGGAGGGTCCCCTCCCATGAGGACGGAGTGCCCCACAGAGAGAAGGGTGGAGGGAGGGAGTGAGCATGAGGGGGAGGGTTCACCCAGGAGGTGCTGACTCAGCTTCAGAGCACTGGGAGGGCACCCTGGGTGGTTCCCACCTTCTGTGGCTGCCAAGGACCGTGTTTGTTTTCCACCCACCCATCCACCCACCCACCTGTCTAGCCACCCAGTCATCCACTCATCCATCCTCCCAGTCATCCATCCATCCATTCACCCAGTCATCCATCCATCCATTCTCCCAGTCATCCATCCACTCATCCTCCCAGTCATCCATCCATCCATCCTCCCAGTCCTGCACTTTTCCTTCCTTCCATTCATTTATCCACCTGCCCACCCACCGCTCCACCCATCCATTCTTCATCATCCATCCCTCCTTCTGTCTTGTTCTTTGGTCGCTAAGTTGTATCCAATTCTTTGTGACCCCATGGACTGCAGCACACCAGGCCTCCCTGTCCATCACCAACTCCCAGAGCTTACTCAGACACATGTCCATTGAGTCAGGGATGCCATCCAACCGTCTCATCCTCTGTTGTCCCCTTCTCCTCCTGCCTTCAACCTTTCCCAGCATCAGGGTCTTTTCCAATGAGTCAGTTTTTCGTATCAGGTGGCCAAAATATTGGAGTTTCAGCTTCAACATCAGTCCTTCCAATGAATATTCAGGAATGATCTCCTTTAGGATAGACCTGTTGGATCTCCTTGCAGTCCAAGGGACTCTCAAGAGTCTTCTCCAACACCACAGTTCAAAAACATCAATTCTTTGGTGCTCAGTTTTCTTTATAGTTCAACTCTCACATCTATACGTGACTACTACTAGGAAAACCATTACTTTCTATGGACCTTTGCTGGCGAAGTCATGTCTCTGCTTTTTAATACACAGTATAGCTTTGTCATAGCTTTTCTTCCAAAGAGCAAGTGTCTTTTAATTTCATGGCTGCAGTCACCATCCACAGTGATTTTGGAGCCCAAGAAAATAAAATCTGCCACTGTTGCCATTTTTTCCCCATCTATTTGCCACGAAGTGATGGGACTGGATGCCATGATCTTCATTTTTTGAATGCTGAGTTTTAAGCCAGCTTTTTCACTCTCCTCTTTCACCCTCATCAAGAGGCTCTTTAGTTCCTCTTGGCTTTCTGCCATTAGGGTGGTATTGTCTGCATAACTGAGGTTGTTGATATTCCTTTTTTCTATCTATCCGCCTATCATCCACCCACCTATCCATCCTTTCATTTAGCTGTTATGTTTTGAGCATGTTCTATGTACCAGGTAGGCACCATTCCAGGCGTTAGGTGTTGAGTAGAACAGAAGTGTCAAGGGTCCTACATTCTAGCTGGGGCAGATGGACCACAGTCCGGTGTGTGACAGTGTCGGGTACTGAGCTCATGAAGAAAGTGACGATGGGTGAGGGGGAAGAAGGACGGGGGCTCCTTCAGCTGGGTGGCGGGAGGGCGCCTCTGGTGAGACAGCAGTCCGGGGAGGCCTGAGGCAGCTGCTGTTGCTGGGGGGCTGGGGCTCCCGTGTCCCTTCTGCCCCACCCCTCCGCCTCCTGCCTTCGCTCGTGCGCCGAGTCGTTCACTCAGCGGGTCACGCGGGCACCTGCTCTGTGACCGGCCCTGGCGGGGGGGGGGAAGCCTGGAGGAGAGCCTCACCCCAGGCGCCGAAGCTCCCGGAGGGCCAAGCTCTGTTCCTCGTGTGTCTGGATCAACTGCTCTGACTCCAGGCTCCCCGGGGGCCCCTGGGCGACTGGGGTCGCAGCAGGGAGCAAGGGAGCCCCGTCCCCTGCACGTGGTCAGGTGATCACGGTGACCGGCTGCCCCGGGTAGAGGCAGGCTGGTCCCAGGGACACGGACCAGCAGGACGCGTGTCTGACCCTGTGGGGTGAGAGGCCCAGCAGGATCCCCTGCGTCCCCAGGTGGAAAGCAGAGAGGCGCCGGGACCACTTCTGAGCAACTGGACATTGTTCTGAGGAAGTGCTGGACCTGGGCCGCCGGGGGAGTGGGAGTCCTCCCTAGGGAGCCGCCGTGTGCGCGCTCCAGCCTCGCCGTCTGAGCCGCGGCCCCTGGGGCTGGGAAGCAGGGAAGTCGCCCCGCGTGGCCTGGCTCCAGGCGCCTCCTCTGCGTGGTGGGTGCTGACCGGCCTGTCTGTGCCCAGATTGTGAAGGAGCTGCTGTCCTGCGGAGCTGACCCCAACATGCTCCTGGCCAAAGGCTTGGGCAGCGCCCTGTGTGTCGCCTGTGACATCGCCTATGAGAGCCGGAGGAGCCTGGAGAGCAGGCTGGCCCTGGTGAGCCGGGGGCAGGAGGGTGGAAGGGGGGCCCTGGCGGGCAGGTCTGGGGTCTGCACTGGACCCTCTGTCCGGCCATTGCTTGCAGCAAGGCGCTTCATGGCGCTTCATGGGCTCTTGCTCTGTGTTCAAGACTTGATGTTCCAAACACTTGAGCAAGTACAAACAATTCTTGCCTTTTATAGTTTATAGACCTAAAATATATTAGTGGCAAACCCACTCAAAAGGCCAGGCAAGAGTCCCTAGTTTGTCTTGAGAGACATTGGGCTTGGCTTTGGTCTGGCTGCAGGAGTCTAGAGTTTTCAGTGACAGGATCAGATTACCAGGGATCCAGAAGCTGTATCCTGGGGGGGATGGGGAGCTGTGCCCTGGGTGGGGGGTGGGGAGCTGTGCCCTGGGTGGGGGGTGGGGAGCTGTGCCCTGGGTGGGGGGTGGGGAGGTGTGCCCTGGGTGGGGGATGGGGAGCTGTGCCCTGGGTGGGGGATGGGGAGCTGTGTCCTGGGGGGGTATGGGGAATGGGGAGCTGGGTGGGGGGTAGGGGAGCTGTGTCCTGGGTGGGGCTGCACTCTCTGCTGGAAGCAAAGCTTCACTGGCAGTGCCCCCAGAGCCTAGGGTTTTTGTTTGTGAGGAAGGAAGGTTGAGTGATGAGAGGCTGGTGACAGTCACTGAGGCCGCCTTGTGTCTCCCCAAATAACGACCCTGCTGACACCTGCTTGGCAAGTGTGCGTTCTGAACTTCCTGTAGATGACAGCTTGATTCTTGTCTGTCACATCCAGCCTTGTGGTTTGTGGTTTCGTCAGCATTTCTCGATAAAACTGTGAAACCAAAGAACCTCTGTGTAGCACGGCATCCTTCCTTGTCGTGGTCGGGGTGGGCACCTCTGACAGATGCTGTTTGCTGTGAATGCAGTTGGTGCTGCGTCAGGAGCAGAGGACCTTGCCCCGGGGTGTGCCAGGGGTCCAAAGGCACACACACGTGCATGCACAGGCACATCGCTTGCCTGCGTATACGTGTGCAAGCACTCCCCTCACGCACATAGCTGCTCTCTGCAGCCACACACACATGCATGCACACACATGTCCACCCGCCTGTGCATACGTGTGCATGCAACCACACGCATGCACACACATCCACATGCCTGTGTATACGTGTGCAAGCACCCCCCCACACTCACATAGCTGCTCTCTGTAACCACACATGCATGCACACACATGTCCACATACTCACACAGCTGCTCTTTGAAACCACACACATGCATGCACACACATCCACAGGCCTCTGAATACGTGTGCAAGCACACACACACACACACTCACATAGCTGGTCTCTGCAACCAGGCACACGGCACCTGTGGTCTTACTGAGGGCCCTCGGGTGGTTGTATGGATGGCGAATATGGTACGGACTAGGGCTTTTGGCCTCTTTAACCTACAGAACTTGAGAACAAGTCACAGGCACCCTTGCTCATTCCCCGAGGCGGGATGAGCTTGTTCCTTACGTGGGGTGAGTGGAGGGGTGTGTCCAGGGGTCAGTCTGGAGGCTTAGGTGGTCTGCCCACCCTTCGGTGGTGTTGAGAGCAGGGTGCGAGCACATACCCTGCTTTTGCTCCTGGCTGTTCAGAAGTGGCAGCTGCAAGTTTCTGGTCTTTATGTATCTTGCTGTCCATAGTCTGCCTCAGCTGCACCTGCACCCAGCTGTTTTTAGTCCATTTGGTTTCTTTGTGTTTTGTTTCCGGAGGAGACGTTTGTCCAGGTGCAAGCACTGCAGCAAGGGTCCCAGCTCCCAGTGTGTCTCAGACAGACCGGCTTGGGGTTTGCCCTCCTACCATTTCCACTCTAGTGGAGTGGGACCAGACCTCAGCAGGGTGCCCGGGGGTCTGGTTGGGTGAGGGAGGGCCGTCCAAGGAGCCGGCCGGCCCCCAGACTCAACCTTGCTCCGAGGGTCACCCTGAGGACACACCACCCTAATGTCTCATCCGTCTGTCTGTTTGTCTTGCTGACACTCCGCACACCTGGGAGGATGGCCCAGCTGGGTCACGCAGTGGGCAGGAGCCCAACCCTGCTCTCCTGCTTGGGGAGAGGGCCCCCTGCTCCACACCCCACCCCCTGGTGGCTGGGGCAAATGCGAGCCTTTGACGTGGGCTCTGTTCTCCACAGATTGACCGGCTTATTAATTACGGGGCTGACATCCTGAATCCTGTGACACTTTCACAGGGGGACAAAACAGCTGTGGGCACAGCGGTCGACTATGGGTACTTCAGATTCTACCAGGTGGATTGAGTCTCTCATTGGCGGTGGGGGTGGAGCTGGGGCCTTTAGCATCTCTTGGGCAAGGCGGGCCAAAGGTCCCTCATGCCTCTGACCAAAGTCCTCCCCCTGCCTCCTAGAAGGGAAAATTCAGGCCCCACAAGCACTGCCAGCTTGACTGCCTGTGCACCAGCTCTCTGAGCGTTATCCTGGTCTGTCGTCACACTCATTGCCACGACCACAGTGTACCCCAAACTTTTGGCGGTGGGCCAGGACTGCTGGACCTGCTCCCCTTGGTGGACTGGGGGCCCGGTGCCCCGTGCTCAGAGGTGGTGACTGGCGCTGGGTTGCAGGACCGGAAGATAGCCCACTGCCCCTTCCACATGCTGATGCCTGCAGAGCGGGAGACATTTCTGGCCCGGAAGAAGCTCCTGGAATACATGGGCCTCCAGCTGCGGCAGGCTGTCTTCGCCAAGGAGGGCCAGTGGGACCCGAAGGTGCTGCATCTGAGCAAGAGAGGTGGGCGTGGCGGGTGCTCGGCCGGGTGGGTGCGTGGGCGTGGTGGGCAACCAGCGGGGTGGGCGGCTGCAGCAGACTCCTCAGGCAGCTCGGAGCTGACCCGGAGGCCCCCTGGCCTGAGTGTGAGTGGCAGGCTTCATGTGTCATGGAGGAGCACGGGTGCCCTGTGCTGGAGGCTGCGTCCCCCCGAGGGTCTGGCTCCAGGAGGCTGTGTGGGGTGGGCCTGGGAAGAGAAATCAGGGGGCCCCATCCCAGGTCTGGGAGCATCACCTGTGTCCAGTGCCCTGCCTGCCCCGCTGCCATGGTGGGGGACACGACCCCCGAGGAGGGCGACGTGCCTGCACCAGGGGTGGGGGGAGGGAGCCTGCCCTGCGGTCTGCTTGGTGAGCTGCGCCCCGGGGGTGGAGCTGGCAGCCAGCCTGAGCTGGGGGGGAAGCCCTGGCTCACGATCCCCTGAGGGTCCTGCGTGGTCTAGCCCCTTGGCAGAGGCAGCCTGAGCTGCAGTCTCTGGTGAGAGCCTGGCGGGTCCTCGGGCATGGGCGAAGGATCCAGAACCCCGTGGCGCACGGATGGGGAGCTTGTCTCCTGGCTGACAGTCTGCTCAGGTGGCGAAAGAGAGTGGGCTCCCAGGGAAGCCCACAGGCCCAGGGGAGGGGCTGTGCCTTCCAGGAGACGGGGGTGGGGCGGGGTGTGCGGTGACAGCTGCCTGTGTGGGGGGCCCGGGACGGTGGCCCCCCCAGCCACACCTCTGCTCCCATCTGCTGCTCGGAACCCGCATAGTGGGTGACAGTGAGACAGAGGTGGCGCAAGGGGCTGCTGAGAGACCCCAGTGCCCCTCCGCCCTTGCGCTCAGCCCTGACACAGGGCCCTGTGGCGGCAGGAGTCGGGCTGCTGTCCAAGGGCTGAGCCCCTCCTGTCCCCTCCCCGACACCCCGCGTCCACCCCGCCCCCTCTGCCCTGCCCGACTCCCTTACACGAACCCCGCCCCGTAACCCCCAGCAGCACCCCTGCCCTCCCCTCCACCCACGCGTGTGCACACACGGACCAGCCTCCCCACCTCCCCCACCTGCACATGTACACACACACACACAACCCCCAGCCCGCCCCCACCCCCCGTTCCACACACCGCGTGACCCTCTGCACCCTGTCCCCCAACGCCTGGACCCATCCTGCAGCCCTGAGACACCCGCCTTTCATACACAACGCTCCTCACTGCTGCACACACACCCACACACTAACACAAACCTGCCAAATCCGCCCTCAGACCTGCGCACCCTCAGCTCCTCACCCCACGTCCACTGCACACATACACCCCAATGTCCAGACTTCCTGCACACACTTCATAAGACCCCCACGCCCCACCCCACAAATAGTCCCTAACCAGCTGCCCACCTACCGCTCACACACGTCCCTACCAACTGCTCACCTCCACCACCCCTCACTCCCCTGTCCTCACACACCTGCTACCCCAGGCCAACCCCGCGCAAGGCCCCAGGGACCACCCGCCTCACCCCCTCCCCGCGTACCCACTCATTCCTCCCCACATGCACGCTCGTCCCATCCTTCCCCACAGAACCCCCTTGCACACTGTCACACACACACCATCCATCATAACCCTCCCCACCCCCACGCTCCCCAGCCCACGCACAGCCACGCACGTCCACTCACCCTCACACTGGTGCGTGGCCGCTGACCACCTCGTACCTGCGTGCCCACACACGACCTCCCCGCCCCGTCAGCTCAGGTCGGTGGGGCGGGGGATGCTTAGACAACAAGCAGGTGTTTGCTCGGTTCAGGAGGCTGGAGACCGAGCTCTGGGAGCCGCTTCCTGGCGCCTCAACGCCGTCTGCCTGTCCTGTTCTCACACGCGAGAGAGCGCGTGCACTTCCTCTTTTTACAGAGTGCTAATCCCACCAGAGGGCTCCGCCCCCATCACCCCAAAGCCCCCCTCCACGTCCTGTGGCGTTGGGGTTAGGCTTTCAGCAAATTAATCTTGGAAGGACACAGGTATGTCCATAACACCCCCCCCCCGCCGCCCCCAACTCAAGCACAAGCCTCCCCTGCCCTCTCACTTACACACCACCCAACACACAAATAACAACAGTCAGCCCTAGAGGGGGACAGTGATGATGGGAAATGAACAGGTCCCCAGTGAAAAGTGGGCACCCCTGAGCACATTGACGTGGGCGTGATGGAGAGAGGGGAGCAGGAAGTGTAGTGGAAGATACCATGATGAAAACATCCAGAATTTGGTGAAAATCATCAACCTATATATCCGGAGAGCTTAATGAACTCCCAAAAGGATAAACACAGACAGCTGCAAACAGACACACCATAGTTGAAATCCTGAGAACCGAATGATTCATCACAAGTAGACCCCAGTGAAGTCAGCAGTTGGCCCCTCGTCAGAAGCCACAGAGGCCAGAAGGCAGTGGGATGTCATAGTCAAGTGCTCACAGCGGTTAGCTTCAGCTGAGAACCCTAGATCCAGCGAAGCTGCGTGAAGGTGACAGAAAGGCATTCCCGAAGACGGAGCCCTTGAGAACTTGTCCCTCGTAGCCCTGCTTTACAGGAAGCGCTAAGGCACGTGACTCCAGAAATCAAGTCCTCCGTGTGAATGAAGAGCGCTGGCAAAGCTAATTGTAAGAATAAAAAAGAAATGCATGTTTTCTTAGATTTAAAAAGAAATTTGCATGATTTATATATAAGAAATTTATAGAAAAATTACTATAAGCATATATGTATGGATTTTATTTATTATAATCTTGGTGGCTCAGCTGGGAAAGAATCCACCTACAATGCAGGAGACCTGGGTTCGATCCCTGGGTTGGGAAGAGCCCCTGGAGAAGGGAACAGCTCCCCACTCCAGTGTTCTGGCCTGGAGAATTTCATGGACTGTATGGTCCA
Organism: Alces alces; assembly: GCA_015832495.2. Taxonomy (NCBI): domain Eukaryota; kingdom Metazoa; phylum Chordata; class Mammalia; order Artiodactyla; family Cervidae; genus Alces; species Alces alces. The sequence goes on along the minus strand of JADEYB020000031.1, from coordinate 112,673,288 downwards.
TGGGGTCACAAAGAGTTGGACACGGCTGAGCGACTTTCACTTTCACTTTCAAGGAAATAACAAAAGTATAGTTTAAAATAATTAAAGAAATTAAACATTACATTTAAAAGTATTCACTTAATGCAAAAAAGTGAATAAAGGAGGAGTAGAAGAACAAAAATATGAGACACATAGAAAACAAGATGTAAAATGGCAAATGTAAACCCAGCTATGTCAGTAATAACATTAAGTATGAGTGGACTAAATAATCCAGGCAAGAGGCAGAAACCATCAGATTGAATAAAAATAAGAAAAGTCCATTTACATGTTTCCCACAGGAGACATATTTTAGACTCAGTGATACAAATAGATTGGAAGTAAAATGATTTAAAAAATCTTACATCATGAAAATAACAACTGCAAGAAAGTTGCAATGGCTATGCTTATATTACCAAAAAATGGACTTTAAAGCAAAAATATTACTGACGATAAAGAGGGACATTTTTAAATGATGAAAGAGTCAATTAATCAGGGAGGTAAAGTAATTATAAACCTATATGCACCTAACAGCAGACACCCAAATAAACAAAGCAGAAAAAACACACGTGAAATGCAAAATAAATAGTTCAATAATGAAATAGTTGGAGATGTCAATTCCCAATGTTCTACAATAATTTGTAGAAAATTTAGGCACAGAATTATAGAGAAAAGAAGATTTAACAACACAGTTAGACTACAGAGGACAGGGAATGCTGGCATGGTACAGTCCATGGGGTCACAAAGAGCTGGACACGACTGTGTGACTGAACACACACACAGACACATTGGGCTCCGAGACCTAATGCGCTTAGAGAACGCTGTGCCCACCAAGCAACAGACAGTATATTCTTCTCAAGTGTACGTTGGACACTGCCTAGGACAGACCATGTGCTCAGTCATAAGAACCCCCCCCCCAAACTCTTAACACATTTATAGGGATAGAAAGAATGCAAATTATGTACCCTGGCCACAACGGAATGGAATTAGAAATGAGTATAATCGGAAGACATTTGGAGATATGACATAAAACAATACACTTCTAAATAACCAGGGGGTCAAAGAAGAAATGAAAAAAGTGGTTAGAAAGCACTGTGATGTGGACGTGGAAGAAGACGACATACCGGAACCCGCTGAAGTGGCGACCGCAGGGACGCGCAGCTGTGAGCGCCTTCATTAAGAAGAAAGCAATCTCAGTCACCAACCCGACCCTGCTCCTTAAAACGCCGGCAGAGGAAGAGCGCACTAAACCTAAAGTAAGCTGGTTTGCCAGCTACATAAATGTACGTGTGTCTGTTAGAGAGAATATTAGTGAAATAGAGGATAGGAAAAAAATAGAGAAAATCAGTAAACCTCAGAAGTGGTTCATTGAAAAAATCAGGAAAACTGACACATTTGGCTCGATTGACCAGGAAAAAGTGAAAACTCAAATTACTAAAATCAGAATTAAAAGAGTAGACATTATTACTAAACATTTAGGAGTTAGAAAAGAATTATGAGAAAATACTATGAACAACTTTATGACAAGGAGTTGGAGCACCAAGATGAAATGGACAAATTGCTGAAGACTAGCATCTTCTGCAACCGATTAAAGACGGAATAAAAAACCTGCCCAGATTTATAACAATTAAAAAGATTGAGTAAGTAACAAAAAGCCTCCCAACAAAGAGTAACAAAAACCTCCCAAACAAACCCAGGTACGGATGGCTCCATTGGTAAGTTATACCAAACATTTAACATGGAATTAGCACAAATCCTTTTCTAATTCTTTCAAAAATTAAACAGAAAGGAACACTTCCTAACTTATTTTATGAAGCTTCATTACTGATTCCAAAGCCAGAAAACAGCATTGTAAGAAAACTAAAGACCAATATCCTTTATGAATATAAATGCAAAAATATTCAACAAAATACTAATGAACTGGGACTTCCCTGACAGTCTAGTGGCTAACGCTCTGTGCTTACGATGCAGGGGCGTGAGTCCTATCCCTGGTTGGGCAACTAAGATCCCACACGCTGCACAGTGTGGCTGAAAATACACATACAGTAGCAAGCCAAACTCAGCCTCGTGCCAAAGAACTATCTACCATGACCGAGTGGGGTCTACTCCAGAAATGCAAGGATGGTTTAACAACAACAAAACTGTCAGTGTAATATACTACACTATTAAAATGAAAGAAAAAACTCAATTGATGTTAAAAAATTTTTGATGTGGAAAATCCAACATCCTTTCACGATGAAACACACAACAAAGAACAGAAGGGCATTTCTTGAACCTGATAAAGGGCACCTGCAAGAAAACCCTCACAGCTGACATCAAGTCAATGATGAAAGGCTGGGTGCATTCTCACCCCAACCAAGGTCAGGAAGAAGAAAGAAACGTCTTCTGTGTAACATTGTACTGGAGTTGTAAACTCTGCAATTAGACAAGGAAAATAAACGAAAGGCATCTGAATTGGAAAGGAGAGTTGAAGGTACATCCTGCTTTATCGCCAGCTCCCCGGAAGCATCACTCTGGCACCAGGTGGTTTGGGAGGGTGCTTTGGCCCTGCCCATTCTGTCACAGAGCTGCTTCTGGACCCCACAACGGCATGGGGAGTGGTCCTGGGGGCTGGGGGGCATGGAGAGCGGGGAAGGAGGGTCTCCCAAATTCTCTACTCTCCCGGCCAGCAGGTGTTTCTTTGTGGGGTTCCTGCGTCTTAAGGGGTGCCGGAGGAGTGGAGGATGGGTGGCCTTTCTTGAGAGGACTGATGTGTTGTCTAAGGACAGGAAAGCAGAGGGGTGTGGTTGAGCATCGGGTGATTACTGTGGGTGAGATTCGCTGCTGTCCTGTCCTCCAGCCCTCTGGGCGTCCTGCTGCCAGTGGCCAGAGAGCAAAGCCAAGTCTCCAGACCAGAGGGGCGTGTCAGCTGGCCACGGCCAGAGGGAACCTGGTGCCGCCCTGTGGCCATTAAAGGCAGAGTCGGGAACGCGGAGCTGGGCCGACGGCCAGGAGGCTTGCAGACCTCAGGCCGTGGGTCCAGGAGCAGAGGGACGCACCGCGCTCTGTGCCCTCGGACCTGCTGGGGGCTGCTCAAGGGCTGTGCCGCCCGCCCCGCCAGCCTTGCAGGGCCGGGAAGGGGCTCACCGGGTAGTGGAGGCGGGCAGCTCAGTGCCGCCCTGCACGCGTGGGCATCGTACACGACCAGGGGGCCGTGGAGGCTAACGCGGGTCTCTCTCGCTACAGCAGAGCTGGCCCCCTGCCTCCGGCTGAAGCGGAAGGGCACCGGCGTGCCCAAGGGGCAGGACTTGCTGGAGCAGGAGCAGTAAGTGGCTGGGTGGTGCCCGGCTGGGTGGTGCTGCTGAGCCTGCCATGACCTCCCTGGCCCGGGGGAGGGTCGCTCCCGAGAGGCCCAGCTCTGCTGCTCGGAGACACCCCGACCCCCGTCAAGGTGGAGGTGCTGCCCTGCACCCCACACCCTCCTCGCCCCTCCACTGCTGGCCCCCTCGGGTCTCAGCTCTGCCCTGTCCCTGCTGTTGGGGGGCAGTCTTTGCGTGCCTGTGTTATCCCCGTGGGCATCCTGGACAGTTTCTGCCCAGGAAACCCTGATGGGGGTGGGTGGGCAGGCGGGGGGAGGGCACCCACCCAGCTCACTGCCCCCCGGCCCCACGGCAGGCCTGCCCGGAACTGGCTCCCCCACCCCAGACTCCTCCCACGCCCTCGCCATGGTGATGACGTGAAGGTCCCCGAGTTGGGGACTTCCTGCCCGGTCGGGTTGGCCAGCACAGGGTGGGGGCTTGTTTCCTGTTGCTAGTAGCCCCGGGCCGGACACGCTTAGACCAGGACTCGCGAGCTGGCCGCTCTGAGCGCGGGACATGGCGGGTCCCGGTGCCCAGGGCCTCAGGCACACGTGCCGGGCGCCCCCTGACTGCCCGCCTGCTCCCTTGCAGGATTCCCTTCTTCAAGTTCTGCGCCCAGTGCGGCCGCTCCGTCGGGGTGCGCCTGGCACCCTGCACCCGCTGCTACGGGATCCTGACCTGCAGCAAGTACTGCAAGACCAAGTCCTGGGCCGACTTCCACAAGAAGGACTGCAGCGCCCTGGCGGCCGTCGGTGAGTCCAGGCGGCGGCACCTCCCCAGCCCAAGCCCCTGCGCAGCATTCCTGGGGAGGGGGCCTGTGTGGGGACGGGGAGGCCTGCAGGGGAGACTCTAGCTGGCCCTGGTGCTCCGGCCAGGCCGCTGGTGGGCAGGGCGGTGTGCAGAGCTGTCCCCTGGGACACGGCCAGGCGGCCTGGGCCCTGTTGGGGTCAGGGGGGAAGCAGGGGTGTCCTGTTCTTTCTCAGAATCTGTCCTCAGCTCTAGGGGAGAGGCCGGACAGACCCCTGCCCTTGGGCCCGTGCCCCTGGAGCTCTGATCCACAGCATCACCTCCATCTCCCACCCTGTGAAATGGGCCTTTTAGTAACAGGTCCCTGTGGGGTGCACCCTGGATCTGGTCACAGCGCCCTCACCTCGGGGGCTGCAGGACAGGGCCCTGGGTCGTCTCTGAGGAGCAGTTACCCTGACACCTGGTTCTCGCTGTGTATCCCGCACACGTGTGAGCTCTGAGCAGAGCGTGCCTGTGCAGCCCTCACCCCACCTCGGGCCCTGGGCTCTGGGCGCCCCTGCTGCAGTGGGAAGTGGGGGGCTCCCGAGAGCAGAGACTGCTCTGGGCGGTGCTTCCAACAGCAGCCCGCAGCCTGCGTGGGCACGTGGGCTCCTCGGGGACGGCCCAGCCCCTCACCTCCAGGCTCCCCACTCCCTGCCAGTTTCTTGTCCAGGGGAGCAGCAGGAGGAGGAGTCCTGGAGGGTGGACGGATCTCAGTGAAGAAGCAACGCTGGGCTCCGCGGCCAGGCGGGCTGGGCCGCCTCTGGGCTGCTGGCCCCGAGGACTCTAGGGCCAGGGGTCTGCTCCCACAGCGTGATACACAGCAGTGTCGCCCCTGACCCTGAAATAAAGCGGCCTCCCTGGAGGGGTTTCAGCCCTCTCCACCCCGACCCGGCTTCCCAGGTGGTGCTGGTGGTAAAAGAACCCGCCTGCCAGTGCAGGACACGTAAGAGATGCAGGCTGGATCCCTGGGTTGGGAAGATCCCCTGGAGGAGGGCATGGCAACCCACTCCAGCATTCTTGCCTGGAGAACCCCATGGACAGAGGAGCCCGGAGGGCTACAGTCCCCGGGATCCCAAGGACTCGGACACGCCTGAATCGACAGCACGCAGGCAGGCACCCCTACCCCGGCCAGGGGCTCTGTGTCCAGCCGGTGCTCTTGCTGGCCCCCTGGCCTTGGCCGTCTGTCGGGAGAGGAGGGCGGTGGGTGCGCATCAGGACTGGAGCGTGCTCTGGAGGTAGCGCCGGGAGGTGGGGGTGTCTGGGCTCATCATGGCTCACAAGGGGTGGGGTGGCACCTCCCGTCCCTGCCCACGGGCTCCAGGCTGTCCACTAGTGTCCAGGGCGTCCGTTTCTTCCACGTGCATTTCCTGAGCGTCTGCTTTGCCAGGGCTGTTCTGGGGGCGGGGGGCTGGTGGATGTGGGAATCACCCCCAACTGAGATGGAGGGGAAACTAGAGGGTGACCGTGATCCAGGAAGGGGGGTCCCCGGGTGGTCCATCTGCCCCCATGGAGGGGCGGGAGGAGGGGTGGTGAGTCGTGAGGTCCTGGGACCCTATCTTCCAGCAGGAAGGTGGTGGGTGCTCCAGGGAGGGGCTTGCTGCTGAGAGCAGAATGGTGGGGGAGGGGGTGGGCAGGTGGCAGAGGAAATGGGGGGGTTGGAGCCCAGCACGGGAAGACCCCAACCCAGCAGGCTTTTCGCTGGTCAAGGTTGTGTCTGCAGCCATGCTGATTTTGCCTGATTTCCAGTCTCTTGTTGAGGATCGGGCTCCCTAGTGGGGCTCCCTCCTTCCCTGAGGAAGTTTGCTGGGGGCCACCCTGCCTGCTCCCGGAAGCAGGGCTGAGAAAGGCACCTGGGCAGAGGAGAGGACCTGGTCGTTGCCCTGGAGCTGGGCTAGCTTTGCAGAGGGGCTCCCCGTGGAGGCTGGGGGTGGGCTTTGGACCTGCCTCAGCCAGTCTGGCTGCAAGCCAGCCTGGGACAGGAAACGGGGCTGTGGAGCACCTTCCTGGGTGGGGAAGACGGGGGTGCCTCCCACTACATCTGCCAGAAGGAAACTCTCCTAATGATGACTTCTTACAAGTCACACTTGTTCCTTGTACAAAAGTTAGAGAACACGTATACACAAAAGTAAGAAACGGGAAATGACAATTATCCCAGCACCTGGGAATTACCACGGCTGACACTTTGGTGTGTGTGCTTCTAATTTCATGTGAGTCTATATAGACACCAGTGGAAACAGTGACAGACTTTATTTTTTGGGCTCCAAAGTTACAGTGGAAGGTGACTGCAGCCATGAAGTTAAAAGCTGCTTGGAAGAAAAGCTATGACAAACCTAGACAACATATTAAAAAGCAGACATCACTTTGCTGACAAAGGTCTGTACAGTCAAAGCTATGGTTTTCCCAGTGGTCATGTATGGATGTGAGAGTTCGACTATAAAGAAAGCTGAGTGCTGAAGAATTGATGCTTTTGAACTGTGGTGTTGGAAAGACTCTTGAGAGTCCCTTGGACAGCAAGGAAATCAAACCAGTCCATCCTAAAGGAGATCAGTCCTGGGTGTTCATTGGAAGGACAGATGCTGAAGCTGAAACTCCAATACTTTGGGCCACCTGATGTGAAGAACTGACTCCTTAGAAAAGACCCTGATGCTGGGAGAGACTGAGGGCAGGAGAAGGGGACGACAGAGGATGAGATGGTTGGATGGCATCACCGACTCAATGGACATGAGTTTGAGCAAGCTCTGGGAGATGGTGAAGCACAGGGAGGCCTGGCGTGCTGCAGTCCACGAGTTCTCAAAGAGTCTGACACAACTTAGTGATTGAACAACAGAAGACATCACACGTAATGTGTGCACACACCATGCACACACATGCATATCTAACGTGGGAGCATGGTCATGTTGTAATCTAGGCCGTGAACATCTTTCTGTGCTGTTTATCTGCAACATCATTTTCCCCAAATGAAAATGGTCTTTATTCTGGTTGTGCAAGATGAAATCAGCATAAAGCATCCCAGTGCACTCAAGGATAATGACACTGAACGTGTTTAGATTTTAATCTGTGCACATGTGCACACGTGCACGTATGTCCTCCAGCACCCCGTGCACGCACGTGTGCTTTTACATGCACTCCATCCATCCATCCATCAAAACAGAAAGGTTCACTTTGAACCTTCACCTGCCTTCCTAGCGCCCTGTGTGGTCCTGTCACTTCCACACCGGAACCCCAGGGTGTCTGCCTGATGCCGCTTTGATGGGCATGTAGGTTCACCGTCCACACATGCAAGGCCGCTGCACACACGCTGCTGGCCCATTATCCGCTTTGTCTGAACTCACGGTGATTAGCTCTTCACACCTTTGTCCTGCATCCCTGGCTCGCCCTCTGGAAGCCCTGGCTCGTGTCCCTCCCCCGCCCTGCCAGCCCCGGGCTCTGGTGGTGTCGCCTGTCCAGTCCCCAGGGTGCCGCACCCCTCAGCTCACAGCTCATTTCCACACGTCGATCCCGCACTTGTCTTTCCTCTTGCCTGCGTTTCCTGGGGAGGTTTGCTCTCCCTGACTTGTGAGGACTCCCTAAAGCACACCCCACCCCGTCTCCAGCTCCCATGGGAAGGGCCTTCTCCCGGTTGAACTTGGCCACGTGGAAATGTCTACTCTGTTGTTCACTCTGTCCGTCCTGTCCTTCAGGGGCCAGTTTGCTAGCATGCTTAGGAAGCAACCCTGGATGAGACTGTACGAGGCTGTGCCCAGATTCTACAAACGATTTTCTTGCACTGTTGTTTTCACCTGCTTACCTGTAACTTCATTCTTTCTGGAGTTATTTCTCCACTCTTCTCCAGTAGCATATCAGGCACCTACTGACCAAGTTCATCTTTCAGTGTCCTATCGTTTTGCCTTTTCATACTGTTCATGGAGTTCTCAAGGCAAGAAAACTGAAGTGGTTTGCCATTCCCTTCTCCAGTGGACCACGTTTTGTCAGAACTCTCCACCATGACCCGCCTGTCTTAGGTGGCCCTACACAGCATGGCTCATAGCTCCATTGAGTTAGACAAGGCTGTGGTCCATGTGATCAGATTGGTTAGTTTTCTGTGATTGTGGTTTTCAGTCTGTCTGCCCTCTGATGGAGAGGATAAGAAGCTCAAGGAAGCGTCCTGATGGGAGAGACTGACTGAGGGGGAAACTGGGTCTTGTTCTGATGGGTGGGGCCGTGCTCAGTAAATCTTTAATCCAATTTTCTGTTGATGGGCCAGGCTGTGTTCCCTCACTGTTGTTTGACCTGAGGCCAAACTATGGAGGTGATGAAGATAATGGCGACCTCCTTCAAAGGTCCCATGCACACACTACCACACCCAGCGCCCCCGACCCTGCAGCAGGCCACCGCCGACCCACGCCTCTGCCGGAGATTCCTGGACACACACTGGCAAGTCTGGGTCAGTCTCCTGTGGGTCACTGCTCCTTTCTCCTGGGTCCTGGTGCACAGCATTCTGTTTGTTCCCTCCAGGAGTCTCCTTTCCCAGTCCTGTGTGAGTTCTGGCAGCTCTATGGTGGGGTTAACGGCGACCTCCTCCAAGAGGGCTTATGCCACACCCAGGTCTGCTGCACCCAGAGCCCCTGACCCTGCGGCAGGCCACTGCTGACCCGGACCTCCGCAGGGGACACTCAAACACAGTTCTGTCTCAGTCTCTGTGGGTCTCTGGGTCCTTGTGCGCACAAGGTATGTTTGAGCCCTCTGAGTGTCTCTGGTGGGTATAAGGATGATTCCAAACGTGATTTCACCCCTCCTATCATCTCTGTGGCTTCTCCTTTGCCCTTGGATGTGGCATATCTCCTCACAGTTGCTCCAGCACCTGTGAGATCAGTGGAGAAATAACTCCAGAGAGAATGAAGAGTAGGGGCCAAAGCAAAAACAACCCAGTTGTGGATGTGACTGGTGATGGAAGTAAAGTCTGATGCAGTAAAGAGCAATACTACACAGGGACCTGGAATGTTAGGTTCATGAATCAAGGAAGGCAAATTGGGAGTGGTCAAACAGGAGATGGCAAGAGTGGACAGCGACATTTTAGGAATCACTGAACTAAAATGGACTGGAATGGGTGAATTTAACTCAGATGACCATTATATCTACTACTGTGGGCAAGAATCCCTTAGAAGAAATGGAGTAGCCATCATGGTCAACAAAAGAGTCCGAAATGCAGTACTTGGATGCAATCTCAAAAACGATAGAATGATCTCTCTTCGTTTCCAAGGCAAACCATTCACTATCACAATAATCCAAGTCTATGCCCCGACCAGTAATGCTGAAGAAGCTAAAGTTGAACGGTTCTGTGAAGACCTACAAGGGCTTCTAGAACTAACACCCAAAACAGATGTCTTTTTCATCATAGGGGACTGGAATGCAAAAGTAGGAAGTCAAGAAACACCTAGAGTAACAGGCATATTTGGCCTTGGAGTACAGAATGAAGCAGGGCAAAGGCTAATAGAGTTTTGCCAAGAGAACGCACTGGTCATGGCAAATACCATCTTCCAACAACACAAGAGAAGACTCTACTCATGGACATCACCAGATGCCAACACTGAAATCAGACTGATTAGATTATATTCTTTGCAGCCAAAGATGAAGAAGCTCTACACAGTCAGCAAAAATAAGACGGGGAACTAACTGCTCAGGTCATTAACTCATTGCCAAATTCAGACTTAAATTGAAGAAAGTGGGAAAACCACTAGACTATTCAGGTATAACCTAAATCAAATCCCTTACGATTATACAGTGGAAGTGACAAATAGATTCAAGAGATTAGATCTAATAGACAGAGTGCCTGAAGAACTATGGATGGAGGTTCATGACATTGTACAGGAGGCAGGGATCAAGACCATCTCTAAGAAAAAGAAATGCAAAAAGGCAAAATGGTTGTCTGAGGAGGCCTTACAAATAGCTATGAAAAGAAGAGAAATAAAAGACAAAGGAGAAAAGGAAAGGTATACCCATTTGAATGCAGAGTTCCAAAGAATAGCAAGGAGAGATAAGAAAGCCTTCCTCAAAGGAAAAAAAAAAAAAAGGCTTCCTCAGTGATCAATGCAAAGAAATAGAGGAAAACAACAGAATGGGAAAGACTAGAGATCTCTTCAAGAAAATTAAAGATACCAAGGGAACAT